>JBBBDQ010028793.1:297500-425000 GCA_037127315.1 Ascarosepion bandense
TTCCAGTTCGGGAGCTTACGCGAATTTTATTTATCGGCCAATGGGAAGCCCAGAATCAAATAAAAATGTGAACCACCAAATGATGTGCTGTCATCGAAAAAGTCGAAATAAAAACCGATACAGAAAGCACCCAGCCAGATAGACAAACGCAGAGACCCAAACAGGCGAGCGTGATTAGTATCTCCCTTGACCAAGTCAAGCAGCTAATATGTTCTCCTTCCTTAACCTCTCCTTACCTTCTTCCCTGCCTAAAAACTATTTACTGACCTAAGGAGCGAAAACATCAAAGACATTCCTTACATACAAGACGCCTCCACACTACTTTAAGTATAGAATTCTCCTTGTCAGCCTTCTATTGTCAAAATGAACAACATTCTTAAGTATTAATTTTCTTTTCAGCATTTCATTGCCATGAATATTTTAACGTCCGTTGGAGGTATACTTCAAGTGTTACTTTAATTGTAAAAAACTTAATTGATATGTGTATATATAAAATGTTATTTTTTTCAAATCAATTTGCTTTTTTGGTTGTTAACCTTTCTTTGATGGTGATGTACTCAGACTCACAGGGTCCTACAACAAGTGAATTGAGAAGTTAGTGCTGCTCCCGATCAAGAGGGTGGCTGCTGATATATTCTATGACTGGCAACAATGTCGCAGCAATATGCTACAAAAACAGTAGAATTTCCTTCTTACACTTTTATCATTCTGCCAATAATACTTTACTTTAATGTACATACGAAATATTTTATCCTTTCACATTTCGACATCCAACCTTCAACCTTCTGTTATTTAAATTGTGGTGACTTCGGAGTGTTCGGCACGAGGCCAATATAACAAGCATCAACGAGGCCCCTACACGTTTTAACACATAACTCTCTAGACTGAAATCTAGTTGAGGGATAGTACAACAAATCTCTTTGCAACACCAAAAATGATCGGGAAATAAGGATTATGACACCATTCACCGACGTATACAAGGAAACCTTTCAAAACAGGTGCAGAAATCGTTTATAGGCCGTGGTTGAAGTCAATGGCATATTTACTGAATAAATATACTGTTCCGTATTTCCATATATTTTGCGCAATTTTGGTAAATTTATCTGGTGAAATGGGATGAAAGAGTCAGTTTTATTTCTGCTAATTTTTTTTTTTTTTAATCATTTCACCCCGAGCAAGGCGGAAATGCCACTGATGTGGAGCGGGCTACATAACTGTAAAAAGATTACTTAGAAGAGAGTGAGGAGTACAAACTAGTTAGAAAGGAGCAATAGAAAGCTGAGAAAGCAGGTGCGATGACAGATACATAGGTGGAGAGAAAGGGAAGGTCATACAGGGGTGGGGAGAGAGCTAGAGTCCAGTGGTTAGTAGATGAGTATTGACTTTGCATTTAAATTTCTGGAGGTTGTAGCCGTCAGGAAAGCAAGAATACGGGAGCTAGTTCCACAGGCTGGAAGTGCGAGAGAAGAAGCTGCAGGAGTAGAATTGTCAACTGCATTTGGCTAACCTGACTGTGAATGTGTGGGACGCAGTTGCCAGTCTGGTTGCACGAGTAAACACCTGTTCAGGAGGCACAAGTGACTTAAATTCGTTGGAGCAGAAGCCATGAAAATATTTATAGAACAGACAAAGGGAGGCCACATTTCGATGATGGGGAAGTGGCTGCAGTCGAACCGCCAGATCAGTACCTATCACATTACAGACTTTCCTTTGGAGCCTGTCAAGAACACTGAGGAGAACGGCAGGGGCGTCTGACCATAGATGGCAGCAGTACTCCATGCACGGACGGATGGTTGACGTATATATGCAGGATGGATTCAGGCGGAAAATACATCCTGGATCGACATAGTGACCCAACTTTCTTAGCAGTAGATTTTGCTATGGATTCAATATAGTGGTTCCATTTGAGGTCTGAGGACAGGGTAAGTCCCAGGAGGCGTAGTGTATTGTTCTCCGGGAGAATCGCTTGGTCCATGCTTATGGGAGGCAGGAGAGGTTGCCTGTAATGGTTGACAGACAACAGCTTGGTCTTAGACGAATTGAAGTTGACAAGCCACTTCTCTGCCCCAGTTCACCACAGAGTGTAGATCCCGTTCAAGGTCAGCAGCGAGATTATGTCTGTCCGCCACGCCAGGTTTCTTATTGGTCCGGGAGTATATTGTAGTATCATCTGCGTAGATGCCTACTTGGGACTTGATTTCATCTGGGAGGTCGTTGATGAAAATAAGGAAGAGCGTCGGGCCCAGTATAGAGCCCTGTCGGACACCAGTATTCGTGCTGTAGCATGAAGAGTCACGCCCATTCAAAACGACCTTCATTGTGCGGTTATTCAGAAAAGATTGGATTAGGTCAAGCAGGCGACCGGTAATACCCTAACCCCGTTGTTTGCCTAGGAGGCCAGAGTGCCAAACCCTGTCGAAAACCTTGGAGATGTCCAGAGCAACCGCGCGAGCCACGTCAGACTCATCAAGTGCCTGTAGCATGTACTCCATTACGGTTGTTAGCAGGTCGGCCGTGGACCTGGCACAGCGGAAGCCATATTTTCTGACAGAGAAGAGTTTGTGAGCAGTGAGATGGTGAAATATTTCAGCATTGATTATGGCCTCGAATACTTTCCCGAATATCGGTAGAAGACTGATAGGGCGATAGTTCACCACAATTTTTAAATCCAGGAACGTCTGAAGAGAACTTCCAGCATGCAGGAAAGCAGGAAGCAGAAAGGCAGTAGTTAAATAGTTTAGAGAGGACAGGAGCACATCTCTTAAGGACTATCACCAGGATTCCATCGTCTCCACACGCCTTATGGGGGTCGAGTTTTGAAATTACTCTGGATACTACTGTCGGGGTAATATATACGCCGTGCAGTTTGGCCCCAGGTTCTAATAGGGAAGTCGGGTGGCGTGTACTCCGGTCTAGCAAAAATTTGTTAATCGCCCATTGAAATTATATGATATTGATAAAGAATTAACACATAAGCATATTAATTTGTTTATCGTTCCTATATCTACAGAAGCGATATATACATAGCTTCTTAAATTAAAAATTAAACACTAAAAAGAGAATGTTAGATTATAAGTATATAATAATCAAGACGTTGCATTACAACTAGCTGGACAAAAGCAGTGCATTTGTAAAAATAAAGATTCAATGTGTCCGGCTCATTGTGAAGGATTACATTGATATTTTCGTGGCAGGTGTTACCAGGTTTAAGTCTATTTATATTTTGAAGTTTAATATATTATATAGCATCCGGGTTATATTTTTGTTTTCCTCGTAGTCCTTGTACACTGTTTTTTAGTTGATGGAGACATAGATAGATAGATAGATAGATAGATAGATAGAGTAAATAAACTGGTTAGCTTATTTATTTAGACTTTCAGTATTACTACTTTACAATAAGATAAACTGCTTTTTTTACACTTTACATCTTATGTTCCCATACTTTGTATAGGATTCCCTTTGAAATACAATTAATATTCAATATATATTGATAAGGTAAAGGACTGTTTGTTAGGCATTTTGTAGATTCTACCATAATTTTGAAATAAAGACTGAAGGAAAATGTTTACAGTTATGCCAATGTTTGACATTGATTCCAATATTTAACTTGTTCAATACAAAATATTATTGTCAAGAGAAACAACGACAACAAAAATAATATTAACACTAATAATAATAAGAATAAGAATAACAATTTTTTTCGACAAAGAAAACGATGTCATATTTTAAAATGGAAATCTTCATTATTTTAATCATGCATTTAAATTTGTTTTCATTGTTATTATGTTATAAGTTTCATTAAGTTTTATGGAACTATAATGTTTAATTTTTAATATGATAAGATTTCGCACTTACCTAGGGCCAATCATTAAATAAAATTGGCGACGAAGATTTCGCACTTACGTGGAGCCCGTCAATAAATCAGATTGGTAACGAAGTTTTTGCACTTACGTGGGATCCGCCAAAATAACAGAATGACAACGAAGATTTGGCTCTTACGTGGGACTCGCTAAAAGACCAGATTGACAACATAGATTAGGCATTTACGCGAAGCTCGCCAAATATTAGTTTGGTGAACAAGGTTTGGAAGTTTACGAAATTGGGGAAAAAAGGCTGTAAATTCTAGTCAGACTGACGACGTAAAGGTTGACGCAAAAAGAAAAATAAGTTATGGTGAGAGGAAGGTTTTTACACCCCTCATAAAAAACTAGGTTTATTGTTCTTACCGGTGAATACATCTTATTCGTCAGCTGTACAAATATAAAAAAAATAATATAGAACAATTAGCCGAGTTAGCAATGACGCTGGGAGCATCGGTCCAACTGTTAATGCAACAACAGTAAATATTAAAACAGCAGGAAAGCAAATAAAAAAATACAGACAGAACTACAGCAGAAATTATTAAAACAACAAGAAAGTCTACAAAAACATTAGGAAACCCAACATAAATGTCAAATGGATCTCTAAACCCAAATGATACTTCAACAAGAGGTTTTGAAAAAATTGGTAATAAAGCAGGGCGAACCGAAGGAAGGCTCTAAAGGCTTCTCTGCAGAAGGTATTTCAAACTCGCTCGCAGAATTTGTATATAATCCTGAAGAAGGCATTACTTTTCATTCGTATTAAAAAAGAGAGGAAACTAATTTTTCGAGACGGTGTAAGGCATGGTCAGATGAGGAAAAAATCATGTTTCTATTAAAAAGATTGGAACACAGGAGAATATGAAATATACAAATTTCATTTTACCTACAAAACCTGAGGACATATCATTCGACGAAACAGTAAAGATATTGTCAAAAATATTTGTAGAAAGGGAAAGTATGTTCTACACGCAATATAAGTGTTTAAATATCGTAAAAGAAGAGCATGATGATTTTGTTACGTACGCCGGAAAAGTTAATTCACAATGCGAACGATTTAAAATCAAAGACATCAAAGAGGACCATGTTCAAATGTTTAATCTTCGCACAAGGATTAACAGCACTGAAAGACAATATATTACGTTCTAGGATTCTCACAATGTTAGATCAAGATGTAAAAGTAAAGTTACAAAATGTGACAGAAGAATGCCAGAAATTGTTAAACATTAAGAAAGATAATGTTTGTATCGAAGGAAAAAGCATTGCTCGAATTCATAAAGTGAAGAAACATGCCTACCAAAAGAGAAAATCGTACTGCGAAGAATGTGGCAAGAATAACCACGTCACAAGTAAATGTTATTTTAGAGACATATATGTTTCGAATGTTCGAAGAAGAGACATAAAGCAGTGATGTTTAGGAAAAAGTTCAAAAAGTTAAATACTTTCGTAATAAAGAAAGACACAAACGATTGCGATACTAGAAAATACGTGGACTTAAAAATGAATGGGAGAACTGTAAATTGTTTACTGGATACCGGAAGTGATATCTCTGCAATAAATGAATATACCTGGGAAAAAAATTAGTCCACCAGAGTTAAAGAAAACTAAAAAGATTGCAAGTGCTATATCAGGAAATAAATTAAAATTCAAAGGAGAATTTGTGGCGAAAGTGACATTTGACCGGAAAGTACAAAAGTCTAAGACCTACGTGATTTTAGGAAAGAATACAAATCTATTCGCTATAGATTTAATCGTGCTATTTAATTTGTGGGAAAAACCCATGAATATGTTTTGCACAAAGATTAAGGCGTCAAATGAAAGAAAGTCGAGACTGACCGAAGAATTCGTAAACAATTTAAAAAACGAGTTCTCCGATGTATTTTCGGAGGAATTGGGTTGTTGTACTCAGACAGAAGTAAAGTTTGAAATAAAGGAAAACATTAAACCAGTATTCAAGCCGAAAAGAAAGTTCCATTCACATCATTGGAGGCCATAGATAAAAAAAAGTGGAATATTCAGATTGGGCATCGCCTACCGCCTATGTAAAGAAGAAAAATAACATGATCAGGGTGTGTGCTGACTTTTCGACTGGAGTAAATGAATGCTTAAGAAACCATAAAAATCCCCTCCGCACACCAGAAGAGACTTTTTAAAAAAATTAAACAAGATAGATCTATCAGAAGCATATTTACAAGTAAAATTAGCGGAAGAATGTTCAAAGTTTTGACATTAAACACGTACAAAGGATTATAAAGACTGAAAGGTCTACCGTTTGGATTAAAAATAGCACCTAGTGCATTCCAACAAATAATGGACACTATGTTATCGGATCTTGACTATGCAATGGCGTACTTAGATGACATATTAATTAAAGGCGAAAGCATACAAGAGCATAAATCTCACGTCTGCGAAGATTTTAAGCGACTTAGGAACTATGGGTTCAAAGTAGGACCTGAAAAATGCGAGTTTTCTTCGGACAGGATTGAGTATTTAGGTCAAATTATCGATCGCAAAGGTAGAAAACCTCATCCAAATAGAACTGATGCAATTAAGAATATGCCAATTCCAGATAATGTAACTATGCTTCAGTCACGACCTTAGAGCACCCTTAAATAAATTGCTGGAAAAGAATAAAAAGTGGTGTTAGAGGAAGGAATGAGAGGAAGCTTTTGAAAAAATAAAAAAATATGCTTGCTGTCAGATTTGACGCTGGTGCATTTCGATCCTAAGTAAGAATTAATCGTGGCAACGGACGCAAGTGAATACGGAATTGGAGCTGTACTTTTACACAAACTCGAAGATGGCACAACGAAACCTATCGCTTATGCTTCGAGAGCGTTGTTACCAGCAGAAAAATATATAGTCAAATAGAAAAAGAAGCACTGGCCATAATTTATGCGGTAAAAAAGTTCTACAGATTTATTTATGGCAGAAGGTTGGTGTTGAAAAATGACCATAAACCGTTATTAACAATATTTAGGTCCCAGAAAGGTGTACCGACCCATTCACCGAACGGGCTTCAAAGAGGATCCATAATTTTATTGTATTCCAATTTCAAAATGAAATTTATCCCATCGAAAGAAATAGCACATGCAGATGGTCTCTCAAGACTAATTCCGAAAAAGCCTGAATTGCTAGAAGAAACGGTAATAGCGGCGCTGAAAGAAGAAAAGGAACTAAAGGATGTACTAGTAAACACCGTTAGCGTTTTACTAGTAACAACAGCAGAAATGGAAAAAATGGCAAAAAACTGATGAAGCAAGTCAAAGGAAATAAAGGAGAAAAAATTCACCATTTTACATTTGCAACGAATCATTGATGTATGCTCGTAGAGTAGTAATACCAAGGTTGTGAAAAAGAATTTTAAAATAATTACATCTAAATCCTCCAGGCATTTCACGAATGAAGTTCTTAATGAGGAATTACGTGCACTGGCTGGAATGGACAAAGATATCGAAGAACTAGTGAAACAATGTGAAGGCTATCAGCTAGCAGCCAAATCATGGAAGAACGCAGCCGTAGCCTAAAACTGATGTGCCGTGGTCAAGAATTCATGTAGACTACCCAGGACCGATAAAAGGAAAAGGCTAACAAATTATGGTAGATAGTTTTTCAAAATGGCCTGTGGTATATGAATTCAAGCGACCAACACCGGTAAAAACGATAAAGGCTCTTAATGAATATTTAGCCGCCTGGGAGTATCGAAAAGGATAGTAAGCGATAATTTTCACTGGATCCGAGTTTAAGAATTATTGCGAGGCATTAGCTATAGAAAATGTTTACGACACTCGCATATAATCCAAGGTCAAATGGGCAGGCGGAGAGATTCATCGATACATTTAAAAGGGCAATGAGGAAAGCAGATGGAATCAACACGGATAATAAAAACCTACAAACCTTTTTGATGGTGTGTAGTATTACACCTAATCATAATATCAATGGTAATCTATCTCCTGCGGAGGTAATGTTTGCGAAAAAGATCAGGTCAATCTTAGATAGACTATTACTTAAGGAAAGGAAAAAGACCGCAAGAAAACAAAAATCGGATGCAAAATTTTACAAAGAAGGCGAAAAACTCTTCTTCAAAAATTATCGCGCAGGAAAATGTTTGTGGGTAAATGGAAGAATAACTAGGGGGATTGGTAAGGTGATCTATTTAGTGAAAGGACCGAAATTTGTTTGCAAAAGACACCTAAACCAGCTAAGACCCAGATTCGTGGAAACCGTAAATAAGGAATTTGAGATACCAATGAAGATTCTCTACGATATATTTGAGATTAAACCACACGCGAACATGGACGAACCGATGGAGGTAACTTAGGATTCTCCGGAAATCGATGACTGTAGGAGAAGAAGCAAAAGAAAAAGAAAGAAGACAAAACACCTATGCCCTGACCCCAAAAGAAAGAAGTATTGAGCAAAATTCCACGAGGAATTTAGCTCGGGGGAAGGTGTTGTAGAGGAATATCCTATCCTACACCGGAATGGATATGGTGCGGTCTATAAAAGACAATGACTAGAGCGAACTATAAAGCCATCGTCATTAGGCGAGAGCATAAGTCATTAGACGGGATTCACCGTCACTAGACGAGGGCATACATCACTAAACAAGGGCATAGGTCACTAGACGGAAGCAGTCTTCACTAGACGGACGCATACGTCCTATACAGAGACATTGTCTACTTGATTGTTATACCTGTTACTATTCGTTGGTATTCTTGTATTGTCTATTGGTTTATTGTACTGTGGTATAATAAATACTTATAATTTATGGACTGTGGTATAATAAATATCTTATAATCTATCTTCAGTGTGAAATATTATTCTTGCACTATTCTTTACCCTGATTATCCCCTCCTGGGATATATCAATATTTAATCGTAATAATTCTTCTCTTTTTTTTTTTGAAAGAGGACGTATTTTTCAAATTATCAGGAAAATATTAAGAGGTGTAAATTTTGTTTTGTTTATTTCTTACTATGAGTTCAGTATCTTTATTTTTTTCTCTGTCAATTATCATTGAAATATGGGATATGAAAATATCAATTATTCCATTTGTAGTTGGAACACACGGATTGATTTAAATGATTCTGATATATTCAGGAAAGGGAATGCTTTGTAATTCATGCTTTAAATGAAAAAAATAGGAGATGACTATTGATTTACATTTAAATTCTTGGAGAATGTAGCTGTCGGGTAAAGAAGTAAATAGAAGGTAATTCCATAAGCGGGAACTGCGGGAAAAGAATCCTCTGGAACAGAATTTGCCTTTATATACTATTGCTTTTACAGTAAAATGGTTGACCTAGTTCCTAATCTTGTTGCCCGATTAAATTCATATATAGGGGGCTACTAGTTCATCGGAGCAGAAACCTTGAAAATATTTGTATAAGATTTGGAGTAAATATGGCGGTGAATTTATTCAGACGTCTAATAAGAAAATAAATAAATTTAAAATCTAAGAAAAATATCACGTAAAATTTAAAATAGAAATAGCAGGTTTTCAAACTATAGAGACAGTGTGGTGCAGCTATAATAACGACTGGTCTAACTTCAATAAATATTTTAAATCCATATTGTATTTCCGACATTTTTATTCCGTATTCACCTTGAGATCATTAGTCGCTTTTTCTTACCCCGTCTGGGCTTTTCCACTTTGCTAAAATGACAAGGAAAATTTTCAAGAAAGCTTGTCAATTGTCCAATATATTAGAAACTGTCACTGACTTTTCTGCGGATATGATACGTTTCTCTTTATTTAACTTCATCTTGATGCCTAATGTATTTAAGAAAAAATGCCAGCCTATTGAATTGGTAGGTGAAAGATTGAATGTCATCACCAGAGACAGCTTCATTGGAAACTGATTCCTTTGTAGAAGATCTGGCTGTTTAGTTTAGAAACGCAAAAATTCGATTTGTATACATTTAAAATTGATATTTTTTTCGTTTATCTTTTTCTCCAATGAGACTATTACAAACTTTATTCAATAGTAAACACTAAAACGTATATGGGGGATATTACTTCACCTTGACAGCTAGTACGTTATCTAGGTGGCGTTCTATTCAAGCCTACATAAAGAAACTGCATGGAATCTAGCAAATACAACACTCGGACGATTCTCTTGCCAAGAGACATTCTCCAATCAAAGAGACATCATTAATTCTAGTACAACTTTCCATACAAACAGTAATTCTACGACTGGCCCCTTATCTTTTACTTTTTGTTATGGGCAAAATTATCTTTGTTTACTCTTCATTTTTACAATAATTTACATAAAGCATATGTACGAAATGCTTTCAAAAATATCGAGATTTGCCATGAAAAATAAATTGTGAACATTTCGGATATTTTATTTCAAAATCTCAAATGGCTTTTGTGCCACTAATGGTAAAAAAGTTTGGAGGACTTTCTTTAGACTCCTGTACAGCCCTGCTGACGGTTTTCTTACAATTTTCTTTCGCGTCTCAAATCGATTCCATCTCAGCGTGATTTTCCGATTGCGGAGGAACTATAAGTCGCACAGTTCCAATTCGGGAGAGTAACGAGCCTGATTTACTGTTATTGACAAGGATTGGATAATGTAAGCTGAATAGGCGGATGAATTTCGCCGATACTCTCCGTGTGCATAAAATAAAATGATAAAACTGATCTTCTTGTTAAAAATTTGTGTTTAATTTCCTGGAACATTACACGACAATCCATGTATCGGCCCCTTGATGCCGGCTGCTGAAGTCCTGCTGGAGCATGCTTTGTGCTCCCCTGATATGTGGCCACGTTTTAAGAGGTCGTACAACTCATTGATCTTAGCTTTGCCCGTAGCATTATCTTCAAGGTCCTGCTAAATCCTTAAGATATTTTGAGCTTGAATATAAGCAATCGTTTGATTACACTTTATGCAGTATCTCTACTAAATGCGTTAGGTCATCTTGTGTTGAAAATGATTTTCTGACTAGTTGGCACTTCACTTTTGTTCAGTAAAGCGTAACAGTTGAGAACTGAATAACGTTGTCAAAAGGCGCACAAACTTTCACATCTAGACAGTTATCGTTACGATGTAATTATTTTTTTAAAATGTGTGTAATGTAATGACTGCATATATACTTTTGTATATATTATGTACGAGTTTACGTGTGAATTTTTGTATGGGAAACTGATCTCTTTGTTAATCATGTTTGTCTAGTGTGGTTGAGGATAGGGGGAATTATGGACCCTCGTAGAAAGAATTTCTGTGTAGAATAATTAGAGTATATTAAACTTTAGAAAGATCATAATGTGTGAGAAAGAAATATTTGGGTGATCTCATGGATTATGTGGTAATTCATTTTATCTGTTCTCCTATTATGTTATTGAATCCGTCAAGACACTGTGTTTCCATGCGCAAGAAAAAAGATAACGAAACAAACATTTCTCTTCATTTCATTCTAGTTTTTCTGTAACATTGACTTTTGTGTCTATTTCGATCATTTCAACAATAGTGAATTTTCCGTATCTATAAAATTCTGATTTACAAAGAGGAAAAGTTATTCTACAGGTAAAATTTTTCATTGGGAGATGACAAAATCCGCTGCCGATAATCATTAATCCTGTAGTAAAAGAGATATTCAGTTACTCACACATATTGTTTCTGGGATAATGTGGATTCTAATAAGTAATTTTTTTTATGGCTGCTAGAGTTAGAGATTATGTGAGTTTGAAAATAGTATTATTTTTTGAGCTACTAAATTATTATTTTATTTAATGTGGATACAAAGTAGGATCTGCTTGTTGTTACATGGTTGAGGAAAATATATTGTTATCATTATTCTACTTCAGGCTACGTTGTCGTTTAAAATATCTCATCTCTCTCAATATACATACATACATATATATATATATATATATATATATATATATAGAACGGAAATAAATCTAAAGGTGAGAAAACAACCTCCCACGGTTTCGCTTAACATCTCGTCAGAGGAAATTCGTCTTGGGTTTTTTTTCTTTCTCACTAATGCTCAATTTTTGTTCAAGTATTTCGTTTGTATCATTTTTCTCCCCTATCGTTTCCCTCCGGGTTAGTTCCCGGTGGGTTTCAAGACGCGTTTAATTGATGTTTAATTTTTGATAATCTTGACAGAATTAGTTTTGTCGATATTGGTATTATAACTATAATTAATATTAATATATATATATATATATATATATATATATATATATATATATATATGAATTTTTGGGTCCGAATAGGGTTCGACCAGTACACATCTGTATTAAAATATGTTCTATACAATTATATTTTAGAACTTTTGGATATTTTTCATGTTAAACGAGTTAGTTCGCAACCTTGTTGTCTACCATGAGTGGTGTCTTCAGGCGATTTATATTAAAAATCGACTGAAGACAGCAGTCAGGGTAGAAACCAATGTAGCGAAATAACTCGTTTAAATATGAATATATATATATATATATATATATATATATATATATGATGCACCCTGATAAATGGCAGTCTATGAAAGAGGTTCAGTTATAATATTGTTATCATTATTGTTTCATGCGTCTAAATCGTCTAAATTTTCTCATTATTTTCTCTCTGTTTCTCGTATATATATATATATATATATATATATATATATATATCTGTGTGTATATATATATATCTGTGTGTGTATATATATATATATATATATGTATGTATTCATATATATGCATCCACACTCACCCATACACATATACGTGCATATATATATATATATATATATATATATATATATATATGTTCAATTGTTGATGCATGTAGCAAGTGTCAGTCTACAAAAGATGTTCAGTCTACAGTCTACAAAATCAGAACACTGGATGGTTAATTTAACATCAATCATCTAAACTCTTTCTATTCTTATCTATCTATATATCTATACATTTTTTATAATCCTATCGTCCAAAGCAAAGGATTTTACTGCCACTATTGTGCAGAGGATATACAAAGGAGGAAAGTTATGAGAAAAAGTGACAGGTTAAAGAGGGTGTCAAGAAGTGGGTAAGAGAATGATTAAAATACTGATGAGAATGGTGTGGCCGGAGAGAGGAGCATGAGAGAGAGAGAATGCAAATTAATGAAATAAGAGATGACTATTGATTTACATTTAAATTCTTGGAGATTGTAGCTGTCGGGAAAGCAAGTAAACAGAAAGGAATTCTACAGGCGGGAAGTGCGAGAAAAGAAGCTGAAGAGTAGAATTTTTACTTACATTCTATTGGTTTCACAGTAAAAGGGTGGGACCTAGTTGCTAATCTTGTTGCTCAAGTAAATTCATATATAGTGGTCACCAGTAAGCTAAGTTTTGCAGGAATTCTTAATTTATACAGATTTTATTGAAAGTGAAGGCCTACTAATGATCTTTCTTTGAGACGATTTCTTTGTTGTAAAATTTTATACCCTTCATGATATATTTTTATTTCCTTGGAAAATTGATACGTTTGTTATGTTTGTTGTGATGGTCTTTGTATCACCTGATTAATTATCTCAGAATTGATAATCAAATTAAGAAGATGATTTTTTGTACTACTTGAATGAATCATTTCTACGCATTTCCTTTTCCCGATATATCTATAGGTTTATCTATGAAATTTTGAATAACCATGCCAGGAACTATTTCATAAATACGTTGCTTATATATATATATATATATATATATATATATATATATATGGGATATACGTTGTGGTGCAGTGTAGATCGAATCGAAACTAGAAATCTGAGATCCAAGACCGAATTCCATTTAAAATCGTTGTATTCACATACGCGCAAACAACCTTGGGAAATATATGTATCCGTCCGTTCTCCTTCGAGCTATGGATTAGTTAGCAGGACAATGTGGGTTCTATAGCTTTGGATAGAAACCAGTATACCGTAGGAAATAATGGCAAACTATACCAAAGAATCTTCTGAGCAGTCAGTCAGGTTTCTTTCGAGATATGATCACCCAAGCTTATATCTTGTATGATTATTGACATATATATCAATATGTCTGTTTGTATAGCAATATTAACTATGTTCCTTGAAGGACGTGCGATTGTTAGCTAGGTCGTCTTGCTAGATCACTTACACCTGAATAGTGAGATCGATCTAACAACTGATGTTACATAAAATAGACCTTATGTTACATGTAAGATGCGCTTAGTAAATCGCTATAATATTCATGATAATATGAACTGAATTAATACAACTCATGTTTTTAGGCCAAAAGTACTGCTGTTAAAAAGCACTTATCTGATACATCGAAATATGATATTAAATAAACGAAGGAAATCTGTGTGTTTACCTGTGTTCAGATATAGAAGGTGCTTATCTCTCTTTAGTCGAGGCAAATCATGTGAGTCACATAAGTGTATTGGTTACATTACTCCATCAAATGAAACAAGCGCTAGTTAGTTTAGAGTTCTGGCCAAGGATGATGCTAAATCTATCTCCCATAGCAGCTTACAGCATTTCCATTCCATCCTGTACGTGAACTTTGGTGTTGTTATATTAGAGATATATATCAATGCTTGTTAACGCGAGAAAACTTAATGGGAGAATAAACCTTCAACTTTGATGTATGAATCAGCGTTCCATTATTTAGAAAAGACTATGAATATGAGATTCAATATGTCCAATAACTATCTCAAATATCTCTTCCTGATGAGCGTTTCGATGCAAAAATTATTGAATCGGTTGAATGAAAATAAAAAATAATCATTAACATGGTGAAATTAATTCCAGTGAGCATATATATATATATATATATATATATATATAATGAATTATATTATTCTGTTAAATTATAAAAATGAATTTAACATTGAGTTCTTTTGATTTCAACTCTATCGGAATTTAATGTATGTCATTTTCATTTATTTTTTTTTGGCACGTGAATGAAGCTATTAAACTTGAATTTTCTACTACCATGTTTGGGGTAGATTTTAAATGAGTCCTCACCGAGATGTGGTCGGGTAGGTGCAACGTAACTATCTAGATAAGCAAGTAGTAGTATAATCAGTCATTATGAGTTTGAAGATTAATTTCAAGCTTTTGATAGTTTTTACACATTTATATCCGGAAAATATCACTTGTTCGAATGCAAGAATAATTAAATAACAATCTTTATCGCTATATATTTTCAATCATTTTTAAGTGAAAAAAATATATATAAGAATAGTTAAGGCAGACACGTTATTTCAAGGTAAATCTGCAGTATCAGAGTATTTAAGGCGACCTATCATCAGCTTCCGTCTTTATTGTACAAAGGATTTTACACGAATGAGATTCACAAAGATATAAAAAACTAATAAAATTAACGCTTGCCCCCTTAAAAGAGAAAAGTTTAATAAAAGATGTCCACACACACACACACACATATATATATATATATATATATATATATATATATATATATATATATTATTAAATATCGCAGACAATGAATGTCTATTATGTTTAGTCATGAGCCGTTCGAAACATCGTATTTTGGTTTAATTTCTGGTCATGCAGTTTGGCCTCAGTTCTAACGGGGAAGTCGGGTGAGCATATTCCAGATGAGTCAAACATGGAGTTGGATGAGAATCTGCCAGCAAAGCACTCAGCTTTGTCCGCAAATGATGTGAGAACCTCAAATTCATGGATTAAAGGAGGTATAGAGTATTTGCAGTTGTTAAGCACCCGTTTACATATCCGCCAGTAGTCCTTGGAGCCGTACTTGCGGTCAGCTATACGCCGTCTCATTCTCTCAGCGAACAAACAGGATTCTCTTGCACTTATTGCGAGCAGACGTGAATAGGCGCCTATTGTGATCAGATGACTGGCTCCTGAATAGTCGGACGTAATGGTTCCTGTGGGCAATGGCGGCCGAACAGGCAGGAGAGAACCACGGAGAAGAATGAAATTTTAGGCAATACTTCCTGGTGGGTATGAAGGCATCAATGCCAGCTTTCACCCATGACGAGACCTCAGATGCACAGTCATCAACTGGGAGATCGAACACTTTTCCACAAGGGACGTCGCAGAAATGCATCCCGGTCAGCTTTTTGGTAGCGGTAGGAGCTTCTATAGCGAGGAGGCTCCTGAGGGGAGTGAGAGTGGAAAGAAATACTGAGAGAGACAACAGCATGGTCGGAGTTGCCTAGCAGACAAAGCTGCGAGACTTGACAGCCGAAAACATATATCTAGTAGTGAGGAGTGTCCGGAGGGAGTGCTTGGGAAGCGAGTAGTGAAGTCTACCACCTGCGTAAGGGATTGAGAAATAGTGAAGTTAAAGACGTGGACACCCGCTAGATCAGTAACAGAGTCTTTAAGCCACTCAGAGTGATGGGGGTTGAGATCTCCGAATACAAACATGTGAGCGAATGGGTGGCAGGAAACAGCCTTATCAATGTTGTAAGCAATGCTATCTAGAAGGGAGCAGTCAGGAGAGGAGGGAGAACGGTACAGAAAGAATAAGTAACTAACCAAACTGAGGAGAGATAGACGGAAACATACATCCTGGTGGGCAGCAGATTCAAGTGAAGTCACCCTAGCTATGGAGAGGTGTTCCCTGACATAGATCACCAGCCCAGGCATATGGACAGTGTAATCCTTCCATAAGAGTGGGAGATAGCCAGGGATGGAGAGGTCAGAGGAGGGAATAGAAGAGTTGACTTTACTTTCACAGAGCGCTAAGATGTCCGGGGATTTTTCATGAAGGAAAGCTTCTACGCAAGGAAAGTTAGTAGAAATGCGCCGGATATTAGTGAAGGAAAGGTTAAGGGGTTTAGGTGGTTTGATTTTAGCTTGTTTAGGGTTGTTTCTGTTTTTGTTCGTCATAAGTTTTCTTTATAGAGAGGGACCTAGAGTAGAGGATACAGGCGGTCATTATCCACGATCTGTGCTGGAAGGGAAAGTGGCTAGAGCTGCAACAAGGTAGCTGCCCCTAACTTTGGCATCGCTAGGAAAATAAATAGAAGAACCTCAAAACAATGGAACAATTTTTTAACCAAACGGAGCATAAAGTCGAAAATGTTAGTAAGAGAAAAAAACACTAAAAAACAAGCCAAGAAAATTATTACGGATAGAACGGAGGAAGAAGAGAGAGAGGGAAAAAACCACGGTTTCTCATGCACTTACAGCGTAGATGATCTCTGAAAATCTGAGTAAAAATAACATAAAAATAATAAAATAAATAAAAGCAACAATATTTTCACTGTCATTTTTCCAGAAAATAAATGTCTATATAACAGCGATTTGTGCAGAGAGTTATGGTCAGAGTTTGAATACAAGGTCTGGCCATGTACGAAAATTAAATATTTCACTAGGTTTGGGTGGGGTTAGCTGCCCCTAACTTTGGCATCGCTAGGAAAATAAATAGAAGAACCTCAAGATAATGGAACAATTTTTTTTACCAAATGGAGCATAAAGTCGAAAATGTTAGTAAGTGAAAAAAAAAACAAAAAAAACAAGCCAAGAAAATTATTACAGACAGAAAGGAAAAAGAGAGAGGGGAAAAAACACGCTTTCTCATGCACTTTCCTCGCAGATGATCTCTGAAAATTTGAGTAAATAGAACATAAAAAATAATTAAAAAATTTCCAGAAAAATAAAGGTCTCTCTCTCTCTCTCTCTCTCTCTCTATATATATATATATATATATATATATATATATGTATATATTTACCTGTAAATTTAAATAAAACTTAGTAGGGAAATAGCCATTTTCAACATGTCACTTTGAGGCATGCATTCTTCGACCCCTTCTGAACAGAGAATGAAGGATATTCTATGCCCAGAGGTTAGTTTAGGTAAAGGACGGGGTTGGGTTGTAGTGGTTTTTCTTTGGGTTGGGCTGCGGGACGGAGCCAGTAGTAATTCTTCCTATGTAGTGGGAGGTATGTAGCCTGACCGTAGGGTTAGCAGGGTAAGTGGTGTAGAGATAACTGCTAGGTTAACTTTTAAAAAATTGCAAAAAATTTGTATCGGGACGAACTGGGTCAATAGGATAATTATTGTAATTTATATTTCTTATTAGTGTATATATATATATATATATATATATATATATTACACTAATAAGAAATATATATATATATATATATATATATATATATCTTTTGTAAGTCGATCGCTAACCTTTGGTCAAAGAATTTCATTTTTTGATTGCATTGGCATATGCGTAGAAACCGGGACGCATTTTATCTACATATAAACAAAAAAACAACTAGAAATATACATAAAAGAAACCTCGATATCTATAATCAGAAGATCAAATTCTGCCATCAACTGATAGAACCTATACTTTAGCAAAAAGTGAAAGTTAACTTGCTTCAAATTGAGAGAATGACCAAAGCTGATTGTTTAATTTTGTCAAATCAACGTACTGGTTGAAGCAACAACATCCTCGCAATGAAAGCCCGAATCTTAAGCAGATTTTTCGACAGATAGCGTTTAATTGAAGCAAATGGTAATTCTGATATAACTTTTCAGGGTTCATTATGATTTCGCTTGTGAGCTTTTCGTGATATGTGAATTATAGTTTGGAAAACACTACACTTGAGCAATTTTTTTAAAGTAAATGTGAAATTTGTAGAAATTGAAAGACATCCGGGAATAAAGAAAAATAAGAACAAATATTGCTTGATTTTAATGTTTTTTTTTAAATAAATGTGCGTAATCAATAATAATGAAATAAATAAATAAATAAAAAATACAGAACAAATATTCCCGTAGAAGAGCAGGATGTTACTATAATAACCGATTTATTTTGATAAGAAGGAAAATGTCATTTTTTTTACTTTTTTCTTTTGGTTTTTCCTTTAAACTTTTTCCAGGAAGCAAGGCAATAAAGTCATTAAGACGCAAATAGTTACTGTACGTAAGTGAGCATGCCAAGTAGAAAAGATCGATGAAAGAGAAAAATAAGCAAACAGGATATTTATTTACTGAGTGTGATAGAATTTAGGAAGACAAAAGAGATCAAGCCAATTGAACATTAAATGAACAGGAATCAAGAAGACAGAAGTTAACGGTTGATAATTTATGAACATAAAATTTTAAATAGGAAAGCCAGGAGATGAAAGAGGGTCCCACAAGGTATGTAATCCGGGTAAATTCCAAAAGAAACGAACTCGAGAGAACTCAATGTTAAATTCATTTATTTAATTTAACAGAGTAATATTTTATAAAGGAGTTTTGATTATTAGCTTAGATGATAGATATTTCACCGCTTTGATGTTCTTTGTTACGTTTATATACGAAAAGGTTCTCGTTTGTTCGAAAAAAGAGCCCCAAATAAAAGAGAAGGCGAAGATATGGGATGGTTGACGATTGATGAGTGCAAGGAAGAGAAAAAGTTGAAAAATAGAAAGAAAATGCTTTCCATTCCGAATTTATCTGCTTCCCCTCCTTTTTCTTTTTCTTTGGGCTGGTTCCCCCGTTTTCTTTCTATGTTTCAACTTTCTCTCTTAGAAAGACATAGCTATGTAGATAAACAATCTGGTATTAACACATTATATTGCATTTAAATATATGGTTCTGTTAACATTTCGAGCACTCAGGCAGTGTGACGTCATAGAACCACATTACAAATTTACGAACTGCGTCTGGTATTTGGTAACTGTTATCGTTGCATAGCAATGTTTTATGTCAACATAAGATAAACTCATCTTTGATGTTAGATGTCTTGATGACGAGATTCTATCTCGAAACACAGAAATTTCCGTGTCGCAATGTACTTTTAATTCATAATTATATGATTTTATATATATATATATATATATAACATAGTACACTTGGTATGTATTCCGAGTAAATTCCAAAAGATACGAACTTGAGAGAACTCAATGTTAAATTCATTTATTTAATTTAACAAAGTAATATTTTATAAAGGAGTTTTGATTATTAGCTTAGATGATAGATATTTCACCGCTTTGATGTTCTTAACGAGGCTCGTCAGACCCAAATGGTACAAGAGTAGGCAATCGAAATATCACCCCCACCAAAACAAATTTCTGCTCTTTTATTTGATTCTCCTTAGATGGCAACATGTCCATATTAGGACGGACATTTGTGACGTTTATATACGCAAAGATTCTCGTTTGTTCGCAAAAAGAGCCCCTAAGAAAAGGAAAGGCGAGGATATGGGATGGTTGACGATTGATAAGTGCAAGGAAGAGAGAAAGTTGAAAACTAGAAAGAACACGGGGGAACTAGCGAAAATAAAAATAAAAATGGTGGGAGGCAGATAAAATCGGAATGGAAAGCAAGAAGCGAGAAAGGAAGGGACCAAGAGACACAATAAAAAAGGGTAAAAGAGATACAATCACAGGAAATACTGTATCACAATATATAAATGTTGACGCCATTTCTCCTGACAATGTCTCAAAACCCCTACCCGTTCTCATAGAAAAAAAACCCAGAAAAATTTAACTATGAAACTTAATTTCAAATATATTGGGATATATATTTGCGGTACGAAAAAATCTTATATCATAATTTTAAGTCAATTTGAAAACATAATTGCTCCCACTATAACTTAAAAGTTAATTCTCATTTAAAATAATTTTAAAAACAATTGAAAATATCAAAATTAAATATATAATTAAAGAAACGGGAGAAAAGACAAGTTACCAGGAATTTATACCTAAAAATAAGGTCAATTATAGGGAATCTTTACGGCGACTATAAATCAAATCTACTAATGTACATTATTCCCCTAGTCGTAATGTATTCTAACTATAGTTAAAATAACAGCTCTCACTCGAAAATATAATTTCTTAAAATACTCTATTAAAATACGCTCCTAAATATTATCTAAGATACGAGTAATACTAATAATAGATAATATTAAACCGCAGAATAGTAATAACAAATGAAACAATAAAGAGATAAGACATCTCTGCATACCTACGTATATACGGTATATAAATTGTCATAACTGCACATAATCGATCCTCTAAATACCAAGAACAAAGACCTTAGAAATAAAATAAAATAAAATAGATCCCACCCCCACTGTAAATGGTGGTAAATTAAACTATCGACACTGCATAAAAAACTATCGACACTGCATAAGATAAAGCAAAGAGAACCATATGTCCCAATATGAGATACCCAAACTCAACGAAAAAACGACCTGTTCGAAACTAATCTACAATACCCTTTTAACCACGAACGCACGTTCAACTTCCACTACACTTGGGTAGTAGTAAAATAAAAAATAAATAAACTGTCTAAGTATAATTCTGGGTTAAAAGCAATCAGAGTCTAACCGTACTGATGACCTGTGATACAGCGAAACAGATCTGTCTGCGGATGACTATTTACGCTCTGACACCCTGATCAATCTGGAAGAATGGTAGACTTTGAAAAACACTAGCTACTCTGGTATGTACGCATCCCTCATACCGTAATGAATTAGAGCAGTCTGCCTATTGGACATTTATAATGATAATGTATACGCTAAATTGTCTGTATTCTTCTACCGAGGACCCACGGCTCAGAGATAGAATCGCCAACTGACCCCAATTCGGTCGGGTTTCAATCCTGGGTTAAAAGCAATCGGAGTCTAACCGTACTGATGAGCTGTGATACAGCGAAACAGACCTGTCTGCGGATGACTCTTTACCATCTCACACCCTGATTGAGCACTCTGGAAGGATGATAGACTTCGAAAAACACTAGCTACTTTGGCATGTACGCATCGCTCATTCCGTAATGAATTAAAGCACTCTAGCTATTTGGCATGTATAATGATAATGTATACGCTAAAAAGTCTGCCTTCTTCTACCGAGCGCCCATGGCCCAGAGGTAGAATCCCCCGACTGACGCCAATTTGGTCGGATTTCAATCCTGGGTTAAAAGCAATCGGATTCTAAACGTACTGATGAGCTGTGAAACAGCGAAAATGATCTTTTCGCGGATGACTATATTAATATATATACATATATAAACTGAGTTTTTGTAGGATTGAATTTTAAAAAATCTTATGCGAGAAAAGTGTTGTTTAAAGGCAGTTCACTTCATTGCACTCGTAATCAATCTGTTATTTACAAGTCGAAAATTTGGTCATATCTGCTCCGGTGAATTAATGGTGCGTTTAAAATGATTTTATTCGGCCTCTCAATACAATGTTATTATTATATTCAAATCCCTAGATATTTCCACAGTATACACTATTGGCTATTTTGTACAAACATACTTGCATATTCCTGTTCAGTCGTTGTTGATATTTTGTTTGATGCTACGTTACTGACCGTTTTAGAAGTGGTATAAATAAATCTTAAATCTATGTTTGATAAGTTATTTACGATTCTGGCTGTTACGTATTGGTAGGTGGGAGTATATATCTAATTTTTGGGATCACTATTATTTGTAGTTTATTTTATTTTGATTATTTTAATTGATTTTCTAAGCTTTGAGTCTGGTATTATATAGGAAATAATTTATGTATTGGAGGAACTTGAAACTGTTTTTTTAATTGTATTTGTCGACCTTGAAGCTATACATTTCGAGAAATGTTAAGCAAAATGATATTGTTTCATATTATTTATTATAAAACCAACAGATATCAAATATTTAATATAAGAAAAAAAGACAAAATAGTTTTTGTTTAATGGATATGATAAGTTAGTTTAATTTATTTATTCTCGCAAAAATATGGCTTACAGATAGTTGTTTTTTTTCCGGCATAATGACGCCAAACCTTGTAGACGTTAGCGAAAAGCGTTTTCGTTAAAACGCATTTACATCGTCTTTTTCCCTCTCTTTCCATATATATATATATATATACATATATATATATATATATTTGTGCGTGTGTGTGAATGTATGGTGTGCGTTTGTGTGTTTGTGTGCACATATGTGAAGGTCAATATTTAAATTCAGTGTTATTCTTCTCTTCGAATGGCTTCCACCCAAAAGAAGAAAACTTATTCTGCCGTGAGAAACATTTTGGAAATAAAGATAAGACAGGAAATCCTGTGTCCTTTCCTGCGGCGGTTGGCTTTCATCTCTCATCACCTTCCGGCAACAATTGAAAACGTAATTCTCACCTTTCTGTTTCCGTTGGTCCGAAATTAGGATTCAGTTGTCTGGACAGCGCCAGGTCCTCATAAACTATTACTCAGATTGTCATGCGCTATCATGAAATAGACGAATACTAAGCACATATAAAATCACGTACAATATAAGCACCAATGAATTGCTGTTTTCATATAGATGCTATTAAACGCACACAAATCATAAGCACGATATTATTTAACAGGAACACATTTTCAGCTTTAGATTTTTCGATTAGTTTAATTATTTCATTACTAATTTTTAAAAATGCATATAAACAAAAAAAAATTCAGTAACCTAGCTTCTCCCGATGTTCTTCATCTATCTGTTATGTCCGTTTAGCCTGGATGTATTCTTAGGGCAGCTTCGACGAGGCACAAGTTTGTAAGTATGGAGCAGCAGGTAAGATTTGGACTCACCACTCAAATAAAATTAATCTAGAAAGACAAGCTTGCTAATCATCATATCACGTCGAAAGGTACCTGTCTGATCAGGATATAAATTATCATGGGTTTCAATAACTATTTTTCCTTTGTGAAATACTTAATGGCAACCATAATAGCCGTCAAAGCGATCACCTTGCATTTTGGATATACGTCGATAAGTAGTACAATTGGTAAAAAATTTTGGCTAATGGTGCGCGAAAGTTCACAGGCTGATTTTTAATAATAGCAACTTTACTAATATAATGTTTCCACCAGAAGATATTATTTTTACAGTATTAGGCATCCTACACAAATACTACTACACAAGTTTGAATCAATTACTATATTGCCAAAGCTAATCAGCCTATTAACTGAGATGGCGTCAAAGTTAAAATATTTATTTGATAGTTGAAAACAAAGATCACGTTAGAATTTTCATCGAACTCTTTGCGAGATCATTCACCTATATGGGACGTGATTTTATTAATTAATATCATTAAAAACGTTTAAATTTTTATTTGTATTAGTGAAAATGTGGATATGCAGTAGATAACGACTCGGGACGAGAAATTAAATAGACTAAAATCCTCTTGTGTAAGGTATTATTAATCAGTCACTTATCTATTCAACTATGTGATGAATAGCTAATAAGATTTGGTTGTCTAGTCTTATTTGTCAAATACTCTACTATATATATATATATATATATATATATATATATATATATATATGCGGGTGTCCCTCAAGGCTCTATTATAGGTCCTACCCTTTTTCTGATTTACAGTTTACTCTTGCCTCGATCAAAAAATCTGCTGAAGTTAACAAAGTGAACCTCGCTGCCGAGCTTGAGAAAGACCTTCAATCCGTGGAGGACTGGGGTAAGAAATGTCTCGTAAATTTTAATGTTCCAAAATGAAGCTGCTATCTATTAACCATTATAACTTCTACCTCCCATTAGCATGGAACAGGCTAGCCTCCCTGAGAGTAAGCACTAAGCCTCTTTGGCCTCACACTCTCAGTGGACCTCCAGTGGAATTACTATATCGAATTCGTTGCTAAATCCGCTGCTAAGAATGTGTGTTCAATGTGCAGGGCCAGGAAGAGTTTCCACCTTGCACGTATAAAAATCTACCATCCGCTCGTGCACTGAATACTGCTGTCACATCTGACCGTGTGACCCTACGACGGAGAATCTATAATATGATCGATTCCAGTTTGGCAGCTCGGCGGAAGACCCTATCTCACCAGTGTGACGTGGCTTCCAAGTGCATCTTTTATGAATGCTTTCACGGCTTCTGCGCCAATGAACTTAGATCACTGGTGCCCACTAGGTGTGAATTTACACGAGCTACGAGATTAGCAACTAGATCCCACTCTTTTACAGTGAAACCGATAACATTTAACCGCAATTTCTACTCAAAGAACTTCTTTTCACGCATTTTCAGCCAATGGAATTCCCTTCCGTATACTTGCTTCCCCGACCTCTACAATATCCAGGAATTTAAATGTAAGATCAATAGACATCTAATTCGCATCTATTCTCTCAAGTTCTTTTTTCCATCCACTACACCCCCTACTCATTATACTCATCCATCTATTACCCTCTTCCCGACATTTCTTATTAATAACCCCTCCTTCTAATTATTTCCCATATGTAACCCCCTGCGCAACCTTGGCAGTAAAATGCCTTGCTTTGGGTGAGATATATATATATATATATATATATATATATATATATATATATATATATATATATATATATATATATATATATAAGCGCTAAAAGGTCTTCCTTCTTCAACCGGACGCTCGTGACCCAGAAGTAGAATCGCCGACTGGCGTCAATTCGGTCGGGTTTCAATCCTGGGTTAGGAAGCGGTCGGAGTCTGCCGTACTGATAAGCTGTGATACAGTGAACCAGATCTCTCTGCGGATGACTATATATATATGTTTCTCAGATGTATTCATGAGATATCTGCCAAAATCTTTTTAATAAAACAACCATTTTAATATCTGTATAATGTATTTTTTTAAAAACATCATGAATAATTGTTACTGGCAGTGATTATAATTCCGTAATTGGTAAGAGTACTGTATTTATAAATTATACGGGAGAATATCTGTTTTGTGCAGAAATATATATGTAGATATATAGCATATTTTAGACAATAATTTATTTGAAGTAATCTCTGTATATTTGTAATGTTCACAATTTTTAATTATAAATTTGAATTTTCGGCGTTATATGAATTCGTTCAAATATATTGTGTATTGTAACTCAACTGTTGTAAATTATTCATCAGATAATTTGTAATCCATTATTTCTCAGTCGATAATCATGGGAAATTTTCAGGCGCTTCCTGAGAAAAAAGGAGCCGATTGCGAAATGAACAACAATTTACGCTAATGATAAGAAACACAGTCCCACTGGTTATCGTAACAGTCTAGGAAATGTATTCGTTCGATGCTGATCCTCGAAATACTCCAATGAAATTGACGACAACAATGCGGTGGAAGAAAAGAAAATACACATAAAATTCCATATAATAAAAGCAAATAGTAAGCAGCTTCTGGCACCAAAGACTCATTAGACCTCTGCAAAATCTCATGACAAATCAGAAGGCGATTTATTGTATTATACGCTCACACACACACACGTACAAATATATATATATATGTGTGTGTGTGTCTGTGTGTGTGTGTGTGTGTGTGTGTGTGTGTACACACTATCAGATTTGTTTCTTGTTATTTGGAAACAAAAAATAGTTTTGCGTCTCTTCGGGGAAAGAACTGTAATTTGTGTGAAAGTTATCGAGTCGACATCTTACTTCGTTTGTCTATGCGACTTTGTTCTTTTCCGCTGAGTCTGCTTGAGGTTCCGGTTTCTTTCCAAATATCTGTTATTCGCTCGAAATATACGCCAGTTAGCTACTCCCTTTATTTTTGCTTCTATTTTATATTCGTTGTTTTTGCATCATCTTTTTTTGCCAAAACTTCACACCTCTCGACGTTTCCGTTTTAGTTTTTTTTCTTTCATTTGAGAATCTTTTATAATGTGCACTCACGCAAGCATTAAGTATATTGAAAATATATAGGGGACAAGAAAAATAAAACAACTTTTAGATAAAGCAAATATTCATAGTCGATAGATACATTCAAAAAATAAAATGGACAAAGGTCATCATTTAAAGAAAGAGAGTCTCCCGACTAATACAGAAAATATTATCTTATGTGTAAAGTTATAGTGTTCTCTGTTGCTATCTAATATGACTCGACCAACTCAATCTGAAATAAACTAGGTCTAGATTTGGATTATATACTCCCTCTCTTTTTTTCACTCGCACTCACTCTCTATCTATCTCACACTTTCACACTTTCTATCTATCAATCTTTGTATCTATCTATCTTTTTTTAAACATGGAGTATTACACCTATAGACTGAGACTTTTATTATTACATACTTATTTTTTAACCTAATGGCCAGGCTTTGCACCTACGTCCCAATTTGCATTATGATTGAGGCAAGGTTCTAAGAATATCTCCTCTGTAATAAAATTACTTCATCTTCTATTCGCTCCTGATATTAATTCTTCTGATAATCATTGTTTAAGGGTTTACTGAAGCAAGTGAAGTGCCTATGTTAGAAATCAAGAGAAAAGTGGAACGATTCAGTCAAATTTCTGGTTATGAGTGGAGTCCCGGCTGAGAAGTATAATCATTGCCGGTCACGCGATTGTGATGTCTGAGTAAATTTTGACACTTGGCTACAATGTACACACTTTGCTTCTGTACGTTAAACACGATCTTGTCATTTATTCGTAGGGCAACCTCAGGTAAACATCTAGATATCCAGCTTGCTTTTCTGACGGCTAACAGCCCCAGGAAGGTAAATACAATGTCAATACCCATCTCTTATTCACTTCACTCCAGTTATTTTTACACCACCCTGTGTATCTCGTTCTTTTTCTTTCTCCCTTCCTTCGCAATTATTTTCACACCTGTGTTCCCATCCTTCTCTTGCCCTTTCTCTGACAAGCCCTGTAGGTGGTTCGTTTTTCTCTTCATACTCTTGTCTAAATTTTTACTTTTATGTAGCCCCATGCGCATCAATAGCTTGGGGTGAAACAACTAAAATAAAATATCCCATGTCGGGTAGTCAATTGTCAAGGTCTATTTTCGAGAAGCGGACGACACAGTCGGGGTATTGTCTACGGACGGATACATTGCTGAGAAACGAGGCACTTCAAACTTCCTGATTCCACAGATGTAGCGGCTGGGTAATTTGTGATCCTTGGACAAAGTCCACGTATTCTTTTTCCCGACAGTAACCACAACCTTGTGTGTCACCTTTTCTCAGTAGTGTAACTTTCAGTTAAAGTCTAGATTTTTGACATTTTGAGGTTGCGTTTGCAATTGTCAAGCTCTCTGTTTCCAAGAAAAGCACCAATTAATCGGAGTTTTGTCTACGGTCGGAGACTCGGCTGGGAAATATAGACAATACAAAGTACCCAATCTCGCGCTTACGGCTGCAGAGTAAATTTCGAATCATTGCCTGAATGTATAGGATTCCGTGTGACATCCCATTTCAGTGCGGAGAGTGGGGGTACCCAGATTTCTGAGAGATCTTGCAGATTTCAAACACTCTGCCTTCAGTCAGATTACGTCTTAGTCGTGTCTCTGTCTACGGACAGAGACTCGTCTGAGAAAAAAACAGTGTGAGCGATCAAGTTTTGCGTGGGCTGAGTAAATTTTGTCTATCGTCCCGACTGTACGCGCACGGGCTCTCTCCATGTGTCACATCTTTTCACATTAGGGAAACTTATGTAGATACACAGAGTTCTAATGGTCTGCTGTCTAGATGGCTGTTGCTGTGTACTCCGTGTTAAGGCAGAGTACAATTCTACGGATGGAGACTCAGCTGGGAAGTGACGAGGCAATGTCCCCAGGCAATCGATTGGGTTGGCTAGGTAAATTTTTACATTTGGCCCTAGTATACGAGTTAAATACGTCCTTGTGTAAAATCCTATCTCAGTTTCGAGTCTTGCATAATTTTCCAGATGTCTGAAAATCTTCAGTCTTGCTCGCAATTGTTAAAGACTTTACTGGGTATAAGTCGCGGCTCTCTTTACCAAGGAAATCTCGGCTGTGAAAAATAGAGAATGGAAAGAGTTCGATCCCACGTTTGCTCTGGCAAGGTTGTTTTCTATTATTGTCTCGTGTGTACGCTCTCGGTTTCCCCTACGTTAATGTCAAACTTGAGTAACATTCTGTCATACTGGGAGATTTTGAGTAAATATTGACAGTTCCGAAGATCCATGGTCGGAATAGATATAGGTAAGCTCTTCGTCTACAGGCGCGATTTAGTCGGAGTTCTATCCGTTGTCGTGTACTACGCTGAGATACATAACTAATTCAATGTGCATGCTCCCGCTGTTGTATGACTGAGTATATTTTGACACTTGGCCTGTGGGTACGCGCAAGAGTTTCCCAGGCTAAACCAGATTGTGTGTCACATACTGTCTTAGTGGTTAGACTTTAGACACTGTCGGGCTCTCAGTTGACACACTCCCTGTCTTTACAGAAATTACATCTTTGGTATGAGAATAATGTGAAATAGCCAATGCAAATTGCCTAAATCTGCGGCTGGGAAATTTAGACAATTGTCATGATTGTTCGCAGTCGAGTCTCCCAGTTAAACATGACCTTGTGTCACATCCCTTTATAGTGTTAAATGTATGTGTAAATATCCAGATTTCTAACAAAATTATACCGGGCCCTCATATTGTAAATCTCTATTTTTACGCATATTACTTATCAGCCGTGGATCTGTCAATAAATGATAAATAGACAAGGAAAATTTCAGAACCTGCTTTTGTGGTGGCTGGTTAAACTTTGATTCTTGGCACGAAGATGCACACTCGAGTTCCATGCATTTAACACGACATTGTGTAACATTCCAACTCACTGAGAGATTTAGTTAACCCACAGTTCCGAGTTAGGTCTCATTTTTCAAGCTCTCTGTCTTCGAACAGAGTACAACTCAGTCAACATCTCTGTTTACGGACAAAGAATCGGCTGAGAAAAAAAGAAAATGCAATATATCCGATTCCACGATTGCGACGCCTGACTAATTGTTTACCTTTGGCCTAAATGTGTTCTCACGTTAAGCATGTTCTCAGTGTTGTGTCTCCTGGTAAATTTATAGATATCTTACAATATGTTGTCGGACTCGCATCTGTCAAGCTTCTAGTCTTTGGGCAGAATTCCTTTCATTCATGCCGTTTTCTATTGACGGAGCACGCCGGTGAGAAGTTGCCAATGCAAATTGCCTGATCTACCTGTTGCAGTGGCTCGGTGAAAATTGACTCATGTCACGATTGTCCGCACGTTATAAATGATCTTATGTCACATCCCGTCTCAGTGTGGAATATCGGTGTAAATATCCAGATTGCCGACAATATGCTGTCGGACACGCATCTGCCAAGATCTATGTATTTCGGCAAAGTAAGTCACAATCGCGGCTTTATCTGTGTAGGTAAATTTTGCTGTAAGATGTAGACTATACAAAGTTTCTAACTCCCACCTACGGGATCTGAGTAAATTTTGAACTTGAGCTCATGTGTATGAACTCTAGTTCCCCACATTAAACACAATCTTTTGTTATATACCTGCTCTGTTGTGTGACTTTGGATAAATATCCATCCAAGCTGTGTCTTTTCTGGCAGAATAATATCCCGGGGATGTGTGGACTGAATAATTTTAGAAATAAATCATCTCTTTGAAGTCCTCTTGAATTTTGAATTAAGCATAAGTCCCATTAGACGCTATTTGCCGAAAATCGTCAGTTGTTTTTTCATGTCATATTGTCTATATTTTTAAAGCATATCTCTCCTATATTGATAACAATTCCTTCTTATCTATAATAAAATATTTTAAACAACACAGAAATATTGCCTTACATTTCATGAATATATTACTTTAAAAATTGTCCTCGATGTCTATATGTTGCCAAATCTTAATTCCAATAAGTCAGACACAGTATAAAACTAATTAAAAAATAAACCATTGCAGCCGCCTTTAAAAGTAATGTATTCACAAACTGGATTGGAGTTTTAAGTGTTTGCCGTTAAAATTAGTAAATATAGCTAAGAATGAAGTGTTATCAATTCCAAGCACTGTTATAATATTAAAAGCAAATACCCAACATTTTTAATACTAGAATTAACCGATTATCTTCCATCATCGAAATTTTCAATGAAAATAAAAAAGAAATACAAAATAAAGCTATTCAGGTAAGAGGCTGCAAGAATAGATGAGTATATGATAAACAAGTTGGTAATTCTAACTTATCTAGTGCAGTAAATAGACGTAGAAAAAGAAAGTAAAATGGTTTAACGCCCATTGATTTGTAATAATAATAATATTAATAATGATAATAATAAAAATTATATATATATATATATATATATATATATATATATATATATATATATATTACACTAGAGTTCCGGATGGAAAAACACAAGACAAGAGTGAAAGGTTGATTTGAGAAACGGGAGGTATTATTATAATTGTTCTTAAGTAAAGTTCTTATCAGAATAAATAAACAAATTATATGAGGGGAAAAAATCATAAATTAATAAATAAATTTGGATATTTAGGCGCCGACTTAAAACAAACGATTAAACTCGAAAAAGTAAAATTTAAAAGAGGTAAAAACACACACACACACACATATATACATATATTTCCTTTTGAGAGATGTTTCCTTGTTGTCTTCTTAAATACTAGAAAATTAATTACAACAATCATATATGTTTACCACTTTTAAATTTTGAAACGAAAGAGAAGGGACTTACTCCATTCGTGAGTTTTATATTAATAGGTTTACTCCACCCTATTAACCGTTACGATAGATGCAATCACTGTCTAGTTGAAAAAGATTAAATCAGTAAAATATTCTAAATAACATTTGCTTTTAAACTTCAGAATTTATCAGCAAATGCCGATATAAATTTAAATTTAATTTTAAACTTCCTAACAATTAACCTTAAAATGAAATTCCTTAAAATAGTTATTACATTTCGTATTATAAACATTGTAATTAAATTATTCAATAACTTCCCTTTCTCAAATCATTAATCCTTTGTGTTCTATTGTCTTTGTTTTTTATTTTGCTTTAGTTATTTTTAAATAGTTTTTATTGGTATTAACAAAATTCGTGGCCCTTTAACAGTGAACATGAAAATGTGTATTTTCGTCTGAGCTTTTTTTTAAATTTTATATTTAAGTATCTTGTTTCGTTTCTGTCATCCATGAACAGGGTCTAACATTTTCCGGTAGCAATGAACTGTATTTTCCTTCTTCTCTACGCTTACTTCAGTTTATTATACGCACACACAAGCAAATAAATATTTTTCCATAATATTTTGGTCTTACTGCGCGATTTGTCTTTACGTTTCCCTGTCGAAATAGCCATCTGATATAAGAAGATTTTAATTTTGATATGTGATAAATATTGACTCAGTAAATAACCAAATTTAATTAAAACTCTTGCTGAATCAATGATAATAGCTAATATACGTAGGATCCTTTCAGGATTTACAACCAAGCCAAGTTTTTGAATTTATGACCATATATATATATATATATATATATATATATATATATATATATATATGTGTATATATATATATATATATATATATATATATATATATATTGTTCCTAAATTAAAAAAACACCATATATATATATATATATATATATATATTTATTTATTCAAATACATTAATCCAAGCGGAAAACGCAGGAAGGTAAATTCCAAAAACCCGATCCTAATTAATATTAAAAATTTTATTTTAATATTAAAAAATGATACAGGAAGAGAGCTTCATGTAATAAAATATTACAGAGCAAATATAAATAAGTGCTGTCATAGGGCGGATTTTAAATTTAAAATTTAAATTTTTTCTTTTTATAATTTTTATGTATATGCGTCTGTTTGTGAGTGTATGTGTATATTTGTATATATATGTGTGTATATATGTATATATGTATGTGTGTATATATGTATTTATGTGTGCAAAAATTTTTTTTAGCTATCTAAATGCTCTTTTTATAATATTAATTAAATTCTTATAATTTTTATATGTATGTGTGTGTACATATGTATAATATATATATATATATATATATATATATATATATATATATATATATGTGTGTGTGTGTGTGTGTGTGTGTGTGTTTCTGTATATATATATTGTGTGGGTAGATTTTTGTATATGTGTGTACATATATGTATGTGTATGAGCATGTATGTGTATATACTTATATAAGTGTCCATGGAATTGAATGTATGTGTGTGTGTGTATGTATGTATATATGTATTCATAATTGAAGAATTGTGTGTGTATGTGTATGTATGTATGTGTGTACATCTATATGTAAGTATAATTGTGAATGAATTTTTTTTATACCTTGCGGTGTCTTTATTTAGTTTAAATCAAATGACCTAATTAAAAAAAAATTAAATTTAAATCCTATATCTTTTTATTCCCTTTAAAATAATTATACCTTTTTAAGTAAAGGCCTTTTTCTAATACTTCAACGTTTTTGGGAAGTTAGGTTTTTGAATATATCCAGCGTCTGTAATATATAAAAACTTTTTTCTTTCTTTTCTTTTTTCCCTCCCTTCCTTTATTTCTCTTATCTCCCACCTTTTTTCCGTTTTGCTTAAACTTATATCAATTCAACACGCCGTGCGTTCTTTTTAAGTTACAATTCTCTTTCCTTTTTTGCGAACACAGACGATGCCAATTTTTCTTTTCTTCTTTATTTGATTTTATTTTGTTTTATCTTTTTCTTTTTCTTTTTTTAATTTCTTTGCAAATCTATTTTAAAAGGGAAATTAGACTGATTTTTCTCCAGTTCCTGAAAGGTTTTTTTTGTTGCTGAGATGATGTGTCATCCCCCGTGGGGATTTTCATATCGAAATGATCATTCAACATTCTTTAATTAATCCTATTTTAATTTAATATGTATATATATATATATAAATATATATAAATATATATATATTAAGTTCCTATTACATGCAAATATTAATATATTGATTTCAAACAAAATATTTATCTAGTTAACATTTATTTTTCAGTATTTCTTCATTCCATTATCTATCCACCTCAATCTGTGGTAAGTAATAATAAAATTATTCAATTAATATGTAGTAAATTTCATATCAGAATCAAGCTAATGTCTACTTTACAGGTAGGAGAATAATTATTCAAATACCACAGATAGGAAGTAGACATTCCTCACATATTTCTAATCTCCGAAGCAAAACTACCTTTTTCTTTTTAATGGAAAAATGTCAGGTATCAAAACTGGACTCATTACATAAGGGTTCAACCTAATTTCTATGTCTTGAACAAAAATCTCTTTTTCTTATCACTTAACTCTGCACCTCGAAGACATTTTCTATTGCAGTTAACATTAGCGTCTAATATTAAAACAATATTGGGTTATTTAAATATTGGTAAATTTCTACGTTCAAATCTTAACTTATTCTTTGGCTGACAACTATACATTTTATCTTCTTCCTATTGATCCTATTGAGGATGTGCGTTGTGGTACAGTGGATATCGACGAGAAACCGGGGAGCCGAGTTCGAATTCCAGTTGAATCCATTGTATTCACTTACGCGCAAATACCCTTTGGAAAGGTATTAATCCGTCTCTTTCTTCCAGTTATTGGTTAAATAACAGGACAGATTGGGTTCTATAGCCTTGGTCGGCAACCAGTCTACCGCAGAAAGCAATGGCATCCTACTGCGGGATAATCTTCTGCCCAGTCAGTCATGTCTCGAAAGAGACATGAGCGCCCAAGCGTGTATCACGTATGGCATTTAACTGACTGACTATTGATCATTTCTTCTCTATTCTCCATCTTCCTTATTTTTCTTTATCGTACATTCTGTAGTTTCCTTTTTGTATTTGCTGCCAAAACTGCGTTTCTTATAATGCTAATAATATAACCGCCAAAAATGAATCAGGTAAGTACTTCTAATTCTCTCAGGAACACCTTACACTAAAGAATGATTAAGTCCGATGAGTAGACAAAGCTTTGTCTTACGTCCCTTTCTAATAGTCTTTGTTCTTACTGAATCAATTTTTTAAGCGTATCCAGACGTTTCGCTCCCGGTATATGTTCACAATTATTCTAATATATTTCACAAATAAATCAAGCTTACTTAGCAAATCAAAAAGTTCTTTTTTATCGTATTTCATAATGAAAAGTATAACAGGATAAAGGAACATTGAACAAAGAACACTCAATATTGCAGGACAGCAAGAAAATAAAAACAGAAAAAAACTTTTATTTCATCAAACAGTGTGTGATTGTCTACTACGGCTTTGTTACTGCGGATTGCGACTTTTAATTTATATTGTTGAATCTTTTTTGCTCTGTGTGGAAGAAGAGATCCCCTCCAGGAATACTCAGTAAATTGGTTCGCAATGTCGGGAAAATAGAACGAATAAAGACAACACACACACACACACTTAGATATACATATACATACATATATAACAGTGTGTGCATATATGGAGAGTATTTATGTAGTTAATCGGAAATAAATTTAAAAAACAGTACGATACCCTAAAGATATTTGTCGAAATTAGTTATTCTCTTCTTCTATACATTTAAAGATTTCCTTTCAGTTTATTGTATTTATTTAATTTCTGCTTGTTTCTATGGCTCTATTCTTCGACTTGCGATTGTTTTAACAGATGTAATTTTCACACATAGTAATTAATCCTGTGAATATATTCCTCTGTTGTTCCGGTATTTAAGAACTCTGGAGAACACTCGGACCCCTTTAATTATCACACTATCAGCCTCCTACCGAATTTTGACAAAGTATTTGAGGCTATCATCAGTTCTGAAGTGGTTCAATCTCACAGCGCAGAATTTATTATCCGACAGAGATTACAACTTCCGCTTTGCCAGGTTTTACTGCTGATATGCTAAGGTACATCACCGAAATTAAGAATACCAGGCTCTCGTTAAGAACGGCGAAGCTAGAGTTGTTGCCCTCTATATTTCCACACCATTTGACAAAGCCTGGTGGGTTGGCTTTTAGCTCAAGCTACAGAGCTGTAGCATAACTAGACGTTTATTTGATTTGATCAAATCGTTCCTATTAAACCGCGTAATGAAGGTCATGGTGATCGTACACGCCTCCAAATACTACTATACGAACGCGGATGTATCTCAGTACTCGATCCTAGGTCCAACGGTATTTCTGGTTTTCATCAACGCTGACGTCATTACTAATTACACCCGTCTGAGAAAGAAATCTGCCACGGCTGACAATGCTTATCTCGATGCTGATCTTGAAACGGACCTTCAAACTGTTGTGGACTGGGTAAGAAATTGCTTGTAAATTTTAATGCTTCAAAACTAAGCTGCTATTATTTAACCACCATAGACAATAACTCATATCCCACGTCAGCATCAATCAATCTAGTCTCCCGGAAAGCAATACTCTGCATCTCCTCGATCTCACTCTCTCAACAGATCCCAAGTATAACGACTACATTAAATCAATAGCTAAAACTACTGCTAGGAAATTCTATTCACTGTGGCGGGCGATGAATTATTTCTCGCGTGAATCCATTTTACACATGTAGAAATCAACCCCCGCCCTTGCATTGAATACTGTTGTCGTATATTGTCCGGTACTGTTGCTATTTTTCTAGGGTTTCCCCAACAAGATCTAAAGGACAATCTGCAATGTAATCTATTCGGAACTGGTAGCTCGATTCTAGTCTATCTCTCACCGACGCAATGTGTCTTCCCTCTGTCTTTTCTTCAAACCTTTACACGGATTCTAGTCCGAGGTGCTTATCTTAATAGCTCCCGCTCTATACAAATTAACTCGTGCCACGACACAGGGAAACATTCCTTGTCAAATAGTTAAATATAGCCGCCTCTTCTATGAGAGTTTCTTTTCAGGCACTTCTTGTTTGTGGAACTGCTTTCCTTATATATATTTCCCTAATACCTATGATCTCCAAGTTTTTAAATGCAACGTCAACTACCACCTCTCATCTCCATGACTCCATTCTTTCCCTGATGCTGTATCTTGTTCTCCTCATTTCTCAATCTGCTCCCACGTAACACTCTTCACCCTAATATTCTCATCTTTTTCTTACCCATTCTCTGACAGCCGCTGTAAACGGTTCCTCTTTCCATTCGCTCTCCACTTATGTAAAATTTCCCTCTCCTCTTATGTAATTCCTTTCGCACTAGTGGTAGTACTGCTTTGCTTGGGTTGAAACGATTCTTCTTCTTCTTTTATGTGCCTTGTCTTTTCAGGACGTAGGCGATCATGGCCTTCTACGTCTCCCTATTTCTGCCCGCTTTCTCCTGCAACATCTCTCAACCCCCGTTCTATCATCCACCTGCTAAGGCCCTTCAAATATGTTATCCGCTGCTTTCCTCTGTCCCTTTTTCCGTCTATCTGGCCTGTTAGTATCAGGTTCTCCAAGCTCTTTTTCCTCATTGAATGTCCCAGGAACTTCAGTTGTCTCTTCCTGATGCACAATATTAATATTCTCTTCTTTCCATTTTTCCAACACATCATCATTGCTTACATGTTTGGTCCATGATATCCGCACCATCCTTCTGTACAACCACATCTCAGCTGCTTCTATTTATCCCTTCATCATTGTTGATATTGTCAAACATTCAGTGCCATGTTGAAGAACTGACTTCACCTAGCAATCTAGTACTCTCTTCTTTGTTTCTAGTGAAAGCTTCCTGTGTCTTAATAATTTACTCAGCTTCTGGAACGCGTCCTTCGCCATGCCAATTCACCTTTGGATCTACCTAATTTGCATCATATAAATATTGATGTAATAGTAACAAATTTTACGGATGGTATACAAGTAAACTTGCTATGCTCATGCTTTTACGTAAGCAGAATATGTTATTAGTAGAATTGTTTCTTATTACAATTACTTTAGTAAACAATACAGATTAATTTTTGATTAAACATTGAATATTAACACTAAAACACAGCAAAAGCATTGTTAGGCTTTTAATAAATTTATTTTTAAATTTTCTTCAGAAACGGAAGAAAGTTTTTTCAGATATTGGATCAAAAATAATGTTTTATTGCTAATTTTAATATTAATAGTCATTGAACATTTTAACAGATGAAACCTACGTGAAATGAAAAGATATCATGAACACATCACGTCTGTTAGGAGGGTCGTCTCGTACACTGGGGATTATTCACGTGGAAGAATTGAATAGACCTTCCTTGAAAGGATCACACCTGTGAGGTCAACGCTCCCCTTCTTACATCTGACAATTAATTCTGGGAAGTTTTCTTTTAAATAGTGCCCTCTCCGATCGTTGTAAAGATAAATACTTTGAACAGGTTTGGTAGTTTTTGGAATTTTAATAAAAAGCCAAAATAAACAGGTTTTGTAAAAGTTCATTTTTTGCCTACTTTGTTATCGATCATTAATATAAAAGGTGAAATTTAATTTCAGAATTTTTACACAAAACATGTAACGAAAGGGAAGAGCTATAAATAACAATGAAACCCTACATTAAATGTATTTTTTATATTAATTTAGATCCCACTAGTAAATAACAAGAACGTATTTATCTGAAAACAAGACAATAAATGTTCAAGGATTACATAATTAAAAAAAAAGTTCCAGGATTAAATTGAAAAAAATATTACAAAATAGCAAATTCTTTGAAGCGATTCATCCGTGAAGCAAAAACATTTCAAGAAAAAGAAATAATTTTAAAGCTACTGAAACGGATGTTTGATATTGTGTTTTATTCGTATTAATTCACTGATGCATTTTAAACATATGGGAAGATATTCATAAAGTTCATTAACTCTCTTGAGCTATCTGGTGTCAACCACCAAGGGCACCAAACAAATATGTTCATTATTTTCCACAGAAATCGGAAATTTCCATCATTCAGAATTGATATCAAGCAGTCACAAAGAAATTGACATTTCTGAGGGTACGCTTAAAATTTGGGCACAAAAGGATAGGGAGCGCAAACTCTATAAACATATAATTAATAGGATCCGATATAGAATTCCGGTAATACATCCTCAGACGTGGCACAAGTGCGAAAGTATGCGGTACTCAGAAAGGATAAAACTCAGTACTCACTTGTAACATGTTCTAATAACGCAAGTATGCTAACAATTTTACCACGTCGATATAGCCGTACCATGTCAGAAAGCAGTATTTATTCGATTCGCTATAACTGATTGATAGCGGAAGCAAAGACCGAACTTCCAGTATTTTATTTAAGATAGATTATAAGGGACTACTTTTCATTATTAAAAAAAATACACTTTATTTCATTCTGCATCAGAAAAACATTTATTAATGTATGTGTATGTAGGAATATATATATATATATATATATATATATATATATATATATATATATATATATTAATTTGAAAAGAATTCTTATCCGTCATTATTTCTGATAAGTTGGAAAAACAGAAACGGATTAATGTGAGAAATCTTACGAAAGAAAATTATCCCTTCGTACAGAAATCGTGCCAGCTTCAGAGAAACTACCTTTTAGTTAAATCGTACCGCTAGCACGCACGCACGCACAAATATATATATATATATATATATATATATATATATATATAAAGAGGGAGAGAAAAAGTGAGGGGTGAAGGAATGACAGTTGGGGAGAGAACGAGAGAGACAGAAAGAGTAATGTTTCGGTATTGCTTATCTGATGAGTATTACATTTACCAGTCGAAATGTGCATCTGATTTAAGAAAAGTTGTATTTTTTATATGTAAGTAATATAGGCTCAGTAAATAAATGAATAAATAAATAAATATAAATGCATCGAGTTCTCTGCCTAGATCAGTGTTAATATTTAATATAGATGGGATCCTTCAAGATTACTTTCAAGCCGTTTTTATTCAAGATATATATATATATATATATATATATATATATATATATATATATATTCTGTAGTATAAAAATATATTGAATCAAGTTTTTGTCCAAGTTTTAGATCCTCACCATCTATCTTCAGGTTTAGGAAACAAAGTGAAGTAAAATGTTGAAAGGCAATCAGATGCATTTAAATTATTCTCATGAACCATAAAGCAGGAAATCCTATGAGCAATGAGCTTCTGTAATGTGCATCAATCATACGTACTTTGTTTTTACCAGACTTTAGATTTTCTTTGGTTTTGATCATTGATGTTCAATCATTTAAAGATATTTACTTTTATCTATGTTCATGAAACGGTTTGATATTAACTTGAACCAATTTAAATCTTGTGAAACTTAGAAAAATGGAAATGAGATGCATTTGAATGTCTGTAAAATTCACTCATTTAATGGAGTTTCATGCGTATCAAAAATGGTAAGCAACATTTGTGCTGCAAATATTTATATATGTCTGGCAATGTTGTTTTTGTCATTCCCGATTGCCATTCAAAGATTCCATTCTTTCTTGACAATTAATTGCAAATTAGATTCTTTTAATATAGCTGAATAAAGATATTACTTTAAATGCCACAACAAATAGAGATAATTCTCATGTCGTCATTTTAAAATACATCTTTGATTCTCCATATTAATGAACAATTTAATTAAATCCGACGCGCTTGAATTCAGTTGAAACTGTTTACAATAACACATCTCCCAATGAGATTTCCATTTTCGATAATTTGATTCTAAACCTTACGTATATGAATAAACGTAGGCCTATGCTTATAAAAATACAATTCTTGCAAAGAGTTGTAAAAAGTCTAAGATATATTATAAACTAATAAAAAAGCTTTAATATATAATGAAAGTTTCAACAAATCATTTTGTATCAAGGAACCTAATTGATTACAGGATCTGTTTGTAGGAGGTAACAATACTTCCTGGTTTAAATTCTGAACTGCATAACACGATTTAATGTAAGCTGTTGATAGTATTGCAGCCATCATGCAAATCCACGAAGAACGAGAGTAACGAGTGCCGTGTGTATCGTCCATCGGGGTGAGACCCGGGAATGAAACCAGAAAGGAATACTTATAGATCGCGGATAGTACAGATATTATTTTCTTCTAATCAAATTTACCTGGACCAAGAGAATATGAAAAAAAAGTTTTTAATTTTAATTATTTTGAAGCAATTAGAAATAAAAATATTACTAAGGCGTGAGATCAATATAAGTGCAATCAGAAAGAAAGCAGATAACGATTGACATTGCATTTAATTGTTTGAAATTTAAAATTAACTAGAAAGCATGGAGACGGAAGAGAGTTCTACCAGCGGAAAGTCCGATAAAAAGCCAGCATAGAACTTACAATTACATACAAACAATTCAAATGTAAATTGATGCGACCTTGTTGTCAATCGGGTACTGAGATTACATTAATAAAGTCGAGAATCAATTAACATAAAATTTCTTACAAAAGCCGTAGAGGGAAGCAACTATACGACGTTATGAAACAGATTGAAGCCGAGGCGTTGAGTCAGGTTAATCTTTATTCCTGAGGTCTTTCTCGAATATCTAAGGATGTCCATAAATTTCGATGCAAATAAAAAAAATATAACTTTATTTTTATTTGCGATCAAAATAATTTGTAAAAAGGATTAGAAAGAAGTAAATCTATATTATTTTTTTGAAATTTTATTTAATTTTCCACATGTTCTATATCATTAGCAATAAAAAAGGGTAAATATATTTATTTAGGCAAAATTTGTTGCAAATTTTGCTGTAAAGCATTATTCAATAACTATACATAAACAAGGTACATTAAACTTCATAACATTTTTACAGCTTAGTTCTTTGACAAATACCAAAAAGTACACACAGACTTCATGAACACCATTTATATAGCAGGAACACTAGACCATATGATAGCTGTATTCTAAGTATTGGTGAAACAGTGAAAGAACATTTTTATCCGCATTCCTAGCAATGAATTTGATTTAGCCTTTTCATTTCATGTCAACAAAAATGATAACGCCCAAGAATGCATAACGAGTCTCCCTCAAAGCGGACAACATTTTCTATACAAACGTAGGGCAGGAAGCTGTCTCTCAGATGATTAGTAGAAAGCAGATTTTATTTTTATTTTTATTTTTTTGGGGGAAGTAAAATTAACAAGACACTATTTGCCCAAGTTACCAGCATACTGAACGTAATTTTCGGCATCAACCATTTTAAACAATGTATAACGGATAAGACATACTATATAGTCATGTATACGTAGTTGCGCCATGAGCAAATATAAAATATTAAGAGCTGATTCCATCAAGATAATCATTAATGTAAATCAAAAACAAAGTAGCATAAAGATAGAGCCCCGAGGAACACCTGCATCATTAAAAAGGATCGAGAGGAGATGCTTTAAAATGGTCAGTTTGAATCTAATAGAAAATGAAATTGCAATTTAGCTACAGTTGCGTAATTAGTACAATTATTGAATACGATTCTCTCTATTATAACATAGTTCTTCGAATATATATATATATATATATATATATATATATATATATATATATATATATACTGGCAACTGGGTCTCACCCATTCACAGGTAGATCAAGCAAATGCAGACGAAAATTCTACTCCTGCAGCTTCGTTTCTCGCACTTCCCGGCTGTGGAAATCACTTCCATATTCTTGCTTTCCTGACGGCTACAACCTTCAGGAATTTAAATGCAATGTCAATACTCATCTCTTAACCACTTGCCTCTAGTTCTTTATTCACCACCCTGTATATCCCTTCCTTTCTCTCGGCCTTTGCAGCTGTCATCACACCTGTATTTCTATCCTTCTCTTGTTTCTTTCTAACTGGTTCGTCTTTCTCTTCACTCTCTCTTATCTAATCATTTTACTCTTATTTAACCCCCTACACTTCAGTGGCGTTACCGCCTTGCTGGAGCTGATACGATTAATATATATATATATATATATATATATATATATATATATATATATATATAGAGAGAGAGAGAGAGAGAGAGAGAGAGATATATATATATCATGAGTTGTGACACACAGAAACAGATCTGTCTGCGGATGACTATTTAAGCTCTCACACCCTGATTGAGCACACTGGAAGAATGGTAGACTTTGAAAAATAAAAACAGTAGCTACTCTAGCATCTACGCATCGTTCATTCAGTAATGAATTAGACCACTCCGGCTACTGGCGTATGATACATCATACGCTAAAAGTCTGCCTCGTTCTACCGAGCGCACATAGCTCAGAGGTAGTATCATCGACTGACACCAATTCGGTCGGTTTTAATCCTGGGTTAAAAGAAATTGGATGTCTAACCGTACTAATGAGCTGCGATACAGCAAATATCTGCGGATATATATACAATGAAACATGTTCATTATGCTTATATGAAAAACGATTTATTATTAGATCCCTTGAAAATAAAATTTTATTCAATAAACGTAACGAAATTAATGTCATATGTAGACATTGTAAATTATTCACATTAAAAAATAGATAAAACATAAATTGAATAACATGCTCACCGACGAAATAGGTAAAAATAAAAATGAAAATAAAAATAATGCTAAAGATAGAATAAGTTAGTTGTTCTTTCTTTTAATAATCCCCCCCCCTTTGTATCAGGATAATAAACTTTACAGCAAATTGATAGATGGAGCGAAAATATAGCATTTCGGGGTTTACTTGAAGGAAAAAGAAGGAAAAAAAAGAGGAGGAAAAATGTTGGTTAGCACATAAATTCCTCGAGGTTAAACCACTAAGTGAATCTCCATTCTGATTAGCCGTACACACACGCACACAAAAAAAACACTCACATACATTCACAGTAAACCGAAAGTATTACTTAAATGTAAATCGTCTGCACAACCACACCAGCATTGCCTGATGATGAGAATTAATCTCGAAACATAGACATTTCCATGTAGCAATGAAAAATTGACATAAACATATATATATATATATGTCACTCATGCGACGCTTATTAAGGGAAAAGACAAAAATTACGGCGCGTCGACTCACTTGATTGAAAGGTAATAGTGAAGCAACCTCGTCTCTGTTCATTCTCTTTAATGCCAGTTATGAATGCACTTTCCACGTGTTTTCTCTTTAACGGTGCTTTGTTTTTATTCTTTTAATAATTATGTTGTCTAGTAGAGTAGAATCTTTTCTTTTATTATAAATATTTATAATAGTTCTCCAAAGATTCGCTAAAAACGAACGTACACTATGAAATACTGCGCCAATTTTCACATTTTACAAACTGTTTGTTGCCAAATATTTTATATTAAAATTAAGAAGAACGACCAAGATATATTTGATTATTAATTTCCAGAAATAAATTGTTTCTTTTCCACGAAGACAATTTTCAATGCGTTTTTTTACTGCAAAAAGCGTATTTATTTGGTAATTTTTGTAAAGAGTTTAAAGATGAATGGTTATTTAACAAAATATATAACAAAGGTATTCGCGTTATATTCATCAGATAATTGTTACAATAATTGTTCCTCTTCAAAAGATTTCCAAAACAGAAAGCAGCTCCACATGAAAAACATTAACTGCGTTTTAACGACACTTTCTTGCGATGTTTTATACTAAATGTTATACTTAATTTAAATCAGGTAAATAACATTTTATATCAGCTAATATTTCTTCAATATCCTTTCTTAAAATTATATTTTATTTACTACATAATTTTTAATAAAGATAATGTTTCGCGTTGAAATATTTTGTAACTACGTCGGCGATTGATATTTGCACTTAAAAATTAAAGATAAATAAAGAATAATTTTAAATTCGATTTGAAATATAGTAAATTAACACATCACTCAATATATAACCGGTCTAATAATAAAAAACAACTTTTGGGAAAACTCGACTTTATTCATTACAATGTCTCTTTTTAATGAATTCACTAATTCCCTATGTTTCTCCAACAATTCGATGATATTTGTAGAAAGATTTAGCCTTTAGTCTCAAAATCCGCCACAGTTTTCGATAACCCTTCTTCATTGAAGACAATTCTCTTTCCCATGAGCATTCCTTTGAAAGCAGCGAGTAATCGATGGGAGCCAGGTCTGAAGAATAGGGTGGATGCAGTAGCAATTCGAAAGGCAATCCATGCAGTTTTGCCATCGTTGCGATCGACTTATGATACAGTGCGTTGTCTTGGTGTAAAGTAATATTTTCTTCTTCATTTAAGGCCGATTTTCGGTAATTTTTTCTTTCAAATGCTGTTGATGGTTCTATCTTTCTCAAAGTAATCGATAGAAAAAGTGCGAATCACGAATTACTGAGTCCAAAACCATCCCTGCTGATGTTTGCGTCTTCGATCACTTTCGAAGTATTTCAAATGATGCTTTCCACTCAGCTGACTGCCGATATAATCCCAGAGTGACGTGGTCGATTCATGTTTCATCCATTGTCATATATTTACACAAAAACGTCTTCTTGTTGCCTTCAAACAGTTGCTAACAACACTCTGAATCGTCAATGAGTTGTTTTAGTTTTTTAATCTATTGTCAGCAAACATGGCACCTTCTTTGAACAGAGCTTTCTCCTTGACAATTTTTCAGGCAAAATGGTGAATAGACTGCCTTCTGATATGTTCAATCTCTGCTATCTCAGACAATTTGAATTTACAATCGGCCAGAATATGTTTGTTGAATTGTTTTTTGTGTGTTTTTTCAGGACAACTGCTTATTTTAAGCGACCTGAGCGTTCAGTATCAGTTGTGTCTGAATGACCGCGTTTAAAGTCAGTATACCACCTCTTAACTTTTGTTTCCGACTTAACAGAGTCCGGATAATATTTATCATGTCATTGCTTTGCTTTAACAGTACAATTTTCCATCAGAAAGCAATGCTTTATAAACACACAAAAATTCAGATTTTTCCATTGTTTTGAAAATTTGCGACAGTAGCTTCACTTAAAATACTGTAATTTGTAAATTAATCATCCGATTGTGCCTAAAGTTTGTCACATGTCATTTATTACTTCCTAACAACGACACAGACTTTCTTTTGTTGTCCATTGAGTGATGTGTAAATCGGCTTAATGGTACTGTTAAATTTAATGGAACAGATGTAAATTAACACTCAATTAAAACCTTCTAGATATATTTTTCACGTTTATAAATGCATTTTAAAACTTGGGCCTGGTTTTTATTTTAAATAATTCTTAATCTGTTTAGGTATATATGATCTCGAAAAAAATCTAATACCATCTGATCATTTATTATATGTCTCACCATCTAGTTATCATTCGAGATATGTTGATGCGCAATTGATTTCGAAAACATAGTTACATATAAATATTGTTTGTATCGTGTTTGCCAACTGATACTTCAGAACTTAAAGAAATCATTTCATGCATCCGGAAATCACTAACAGGTTGTAATGTTTATTGATTACTATATTAACATTTTTCCGAATTTGAATGTCAAAGAGAATTTCATGTGAAATATTAAATGATGAAGAAGATTTTAAGTTGAAAGGAAATAGTGAAGAATTATAAATCATAACTCTGTTGCCCCAGGTTATTGAAATTTAACTGTCATTTACAAACGAGAAGATTTCCTATTTCAAACAGAACGGTGTTTTGTTTTCTATACTTTATTTTCGCTCTTATACACATTAGCCTTGTTTGACTTTATTTTTACTTCCGTTGCCTGGAAAATATTTTATCCCTGTTCTTTCGTTATTTGAAACAGACCGAAATCTCAAACAAGTCAATATTGCTCACTAGGCAAGCTTTTGGTTTTGTCCTCACAACTTGACGTTTTTTTAAAAACTGTTTAAACCAGCTCACCTTGCCACATCCTCAGTCGATTTCTTTTTTGTTTCTGCATATATCCCCCTCCCTGTTACTTTGAGTTTTCAATGTAGACAATCGAGTATGTTAGGGTTGAGGTATGGCAATTGATTTTCAAACGTTATCAGGCTGACATCCAACTTTTCAAGTATTAGAACAATTATTTTTTCTCAAACATCTAATGTCACCCAAGACTGCTACATCATTATTGCTCGTAATCAAGCTTCAGGCGTGCTAGAAATGTCATACATGACGTGTTCACCACAACTAACACATTCTTTTCTTTATTTGAGCCTCAGCAATAAGTTTGCCTTAACGCTGGTCTTTTAACATGTCGTGCGGGCTTGACGGATTTTACAAACCGTCTGTTGCAACAGAATAAAATTTAACAATTCTCTGGAGGCTAAATAACTTTTAGTCACGAACTTGCAACTAGCATGATGGATGATTAGTACAATTCATTTAATACAATTCATTTGACTCACGTTTAAGAATCTAAAGCATGTCTTGGAATTTTTATATGGCCACATATTTTCTTCTTATTCTTTTCTTCAATCTACGACTTATTCTTATCAAGTAAGCTAATAATCAGTTGAATGCATTATTTGAAATGAGTAAACATAATCATTTCTATTGAAGAACATAAGGAAAAATAATTACATACCTTTTCATTTTTCAATCGTTTTTACTCCAAGTAAAGAAGTAATGCCACGAAGACACAAAGGGTTCACTCAGTGTGGACGAATCTGGAACAGACAATATAAAAGAGAGGAAAACAGTTATTCAGAGGACAGTAAATAGCTATTTACACTGCATTTCGGCTTACGGCCATATCACGTTTAATACACCGGTTCTCGCTCGATCACCGAAATTAAGCAACATTGAGCCTGGTCAGTACTTAGATGGGTGACCGGTTGGGAATACCAGGTGCTATAAGCGTATAGTGACGGATGTGGGTTGTAGTGCAGTGGATATCGGCTCGGAAAGAGAAATCGGTGAGCCGAGTTCTAATTCTAGTTGAATGCCCTGCATTCACTTAAGCACTGGTACCCTTGGGAAAGGTATTAATCCGTCTCTTCCCTCCAGTTATGGGAAAATAATAAGGGTAGGACTCGGGGACACAGGCCTTAAAAACAAATCCCGTGAATCTAGATACTCGAAAAGAAAAATGTTTTACTAGACATAAAACTTATATAAAAAACAACATTAAATTGTTGAAAGAAAACGGTATTACCAGCAATAAATTAATAAAGTTTATTTGGCAATAAATGATTCGCCGAGGTTGATATGCTATAAAACCAACCAACCAACATTCCATTTCACTTTTTGGTGGTGAAAGTTGGCTGGATAGTATGGCGCCTAAAGGTAGTTGAACAAGCAAAAAATTCGAGAAAAAGCTTTTAGCATACAATTTCTGAGAATATCAAAGTAAGAAAAAGAATGTTCGAATAACACAGAACTCAAAAACGATAGTATAAGGAACAACTATCCAGTTTTATAATCGGATATACACTTCCTCACGTACGTTAACTTCTGAAATATATAGTAATCTAATGATATTTTACAACTATTATACATACAGGCTCACATTCTCTTTCTCTCTCTCTCTCTCTCTCACACACACACACACACACACACACACACACACACACACACACATGTTATCTGAGTCATAGCAATTTTCTGTGAAAGGCTTTGGCGGGACACCTGCACTCGATGGTCACTATTTTTTTATGACATCACTGCATAGTTGCTCCTTGATCTGCTTTATTACCTCATCCTTCAGCTGTTGAATTGTGTTTGCGTTGTTGGCATAGACCTTCTTTTGAGATGATCTAAAGGAAGAAATCTACAGGCGATATGTCGCACGATCGCGGTGTTCAGTTGACATGAATGTTTCGAGTAATGATCCGACATGAGAAATTTTCTTGTTTGAAAATCAGTTATATTAATAGGCTTCGATAATTTTTACACATTGTTAAATTGTTAATCATTCAATGGTTGAAGTTGACAAAGAGTGATACTGTCAAATCGGAAAAATTTAAAAGATCATCAAATGCTTAAGATTAATTCACATTTAAATCAGTCCATGTTATTGGTACATTCTATTCATGTTGTTCCCAAACATACCCTTTTTAAGAAAAATGCGTGTCATTAAATATATCTACGGTGGTCATTTTGAGTCACCGTCCTTATAAAACATCTGCAAGTATAAGATAAAATTTAAAGCAGTCGTAATAAATGAAGAATTATGGAGAAAATATTTCATTCATACAATTGCTAAGATCTCAAATGAGTTGCAAATAAACACGATGACAAGCAAATTCAGTTAATGATTTTCTTGGGTTTTGAGCCCATTTCAAAGTAGTGAACCATTGCAGATGTTTCGTTGTATGGCAAAAAATAAATAAATTGTAGAAAATGATATATATATATATATATATATATATATATATATATATATATATATTACAGAAATTAACAAAGATTAACGAAATGGTCTTTAAACAACCGACACTTCAAAAATCAAATCCAAAATAATGTCCAAAAAAATCATTGCACACACACACACACACACACACACACACACACACACACACACACACACACATACATATATCTATATATATACATATATATATATATATATATATATATATATATGTACGAGTAAGTTTTAAAATTCGCCTAACATTAACACTGAAATATATTGGAAGATATTTTGCGATTTCTTTTTTTTCTATAAATGATCCGGGAAAGGATAAAATTTCTTCGAATCTAATTTACTTTTAATTTTAAATTCACGCTTGGAGAATCTGAAATGAACTGATTATAACGACAAAATTAAGATAAACGTGTCTAAATATATATATATATATATATATATATATATATACGCACTGATCTCACGTTTTTTATTTAATTGCTTTCCTGCCGTTGTAAGGTTCCCTCCCTTTGAGTTTTATAAATACTTTCCTGGTAATTATTAAGATAAGCCCTTCGCTATGATGCCTTGTGTCTTCGAATTTAAGCGGATTACTGGCAATGAGGTCTCAACATTTTAGTGATAAGCTGAGTAGAACTCAACGTTAATCCTATACTTTCTTCAATGTTTTCAAATTTACGTGCCAATGCGGAAAATGTACATTGACTAATAAAAAGATAATTGCTCCGTGCCGAAGAATAGAAAAAAAAAACAAGGCGAATTTCCCGAGCTAGTGGAAAATATATAATAATCAATGAAAGGAGAGTCATGTACAAACTCACAGAAAATAACAAAACGAACTTGAAATAACCCATGTACTATTTCTTGCAACACAAAAATAAGTTAATGTTTGGAGACGATCACGTATTGAGGTGTCTATTTATTAAAGATTTTCTGTCGATTAGGGAGAGAGACAAAAAGGAGAGAACAGTGAAAACAGTCATGATGTAACAGAACCTTTAGGACGGTTGGACACAACTGTCCCAGTGAGGCATATCCACACCCCTTCATTTTCTCCCGTGCTGTTATCTTTATCTCTTCTTCTTCTTCTTCTTCTTCTTCTTCTTCTTCTTCTTCTTCTTCTTCTTCTTCTTCTATTACTTTGTTGGTACACACAGCAAGACATAGTATTATCTTTTTCTGGACAAATCAATTTCGTTAGAACAAACGAACTCATAATTTCTTTTAATTTTAACTACATTTTCTCTCAGAAAAATTTAAGAGTTTAATAATTTCATACATCCTAATTGATGCTATGCTGTTCTCTAAATAAATGTTAATTTATTTATACAAACGTGACAGCTTTATCTTTCCAAACTTCTGATAACTTGAAATTTTGGGAAGTAGATTATGTTTGGCACAAGGCGAAGTTAAACATAATCGAAGTCACCAAATACTAACAATTCTTTTTCTCGTAATTCACGATATGTGGATCTCACTTCCGGTTCCCTAATATCCAGCCAAATTTAATCTGAAAAAATATTGCAATTTTAATCGATTCTGCTGTCTTCATTTTTTTTCTTCTCGTTCTTTCGCAATTAGTCTTGTTTCTAATTCTTCCACACATAGTAACCCCTTGTGTTTAAGTTGTTTCACTGCCTTGTTTGGGATGAACCGGATGAAAATAAACCCGATTAAAAGATTCCTTAAATAATTTCAGATTGTATATTTGCGGCTTGTTTATATACTTGATATATTTGGAATTGTAAAAATAAATGGTTTGAGCGAATAGAATATCAACGATTTTCCTCCTGCAAAGCTTGGTATTTATGCCATAGTTTGAAGAAAATGGATGCATATATTTCTAAAGCGTACTTGTGTGCAAGGGAATGTAAATACCCAACTGGAATTCAAACTTTTCGCTTCGATTTCTGATTCCGAACTGCTATCCATTACACAACAGCCATATCCTGGAGAACTAAAAACAAAATTGTTAATATTTTTCTTTATTTAACATCTAAATATAAATTTTCATTTAAACTTGTTTCATTAAAAATCTTATTTACAACTCAAATAGTTTTACTTTCAGTCTTGTTTATATATGCACTAAGAATATTTCACACGGGCATTTTTGTGTCATAATAAAATGAATATTCTTTAAATCCGGTTTGGGCTACAGTTGTTTTTGTTTTTAATTTTTCATGTGGTAAATATTATCAGATAGATTGCGCAGACAGATTGTTTTATCTGATCAGTCGGGGGACAGTGTGTCATGTTCACTTGAGTTGCAAGCCATTTATTAGAATGGTTTAAAAGAAGAATACTTATATATGAATGAATAAAAGGATATCCCAAAGACAAAAAAAAATCAAATAAATATTTATTGCGAATAACTGCTGTGAATTTAATGCATAAAAAAGGCATGCATTATTTTATGCCATTCAGTTTAATGTCTAACACATCATTGAACTGTCTTCGATCAATTCACTTAAAAGTACACAGATAAAGTTTCTCAATATATATATATATATATACATAATATATATATATACATATACATATATATATATATATATATATATATATATATATATATATATGTATATATATATATATATGAACAAAACTATTTGTAAATTTTAAAAATACATGTTTACCAATATGAAGTCTGCCAAACGAGAAAACTTGATACGACGTATAAAGAAAATAAACCAAGAAAATATAGATGATAAAAGAAGAGCAAATAAGCATTGCAATAAAAAATGAGATAAAATACAGAGTTGCATAATCAACAGACCGAAATGCTCTTAATTTCTGGCAAGAGACCAGGACAGACCAGTTATACTAACCAATGAAAAAAAGAAACAATTGACAAGATTTTAGTAGCTTGAATCTAGTCTCTATGTGTGATTCCGTTGGTTAGTATATACAGGATGTGTTGGATAAATTGTTGTCCAAATTAAGCAAACATAAAAATAAGTTTGACATCACATTATAGCAGATAAGTTTACTGCAATTACTAAAAATTCTTTAAATTTTAAGGGGATAATTTATTCAATAAAATCGCCAATAGCTTTCAGTTCGTGTGTGCTTTACAAGGAGTTTTGTTTGTCTTTCGCTCAACTGTGACCTACACATAATAATCAAGTAAATTGGTAGTTAATGCTGGTGTGGTTTCAAAAATTGTCTAACAACCATGATTAGATTCTCCTGATTTTCTGGTATAAAGCACAGACCTTTGCCAGATATAAGTTCATCTAACAGCTACTCTCTTGACCCAGGGTAGTGCTACCTCCTCAAATTACTTGATGGAGTCCTGCGTGTTAATGCCAGGGTGTTGTGGGAAGATGAACGTAGCAATACCGTTAGCATGTGTAAAAACACATTTGTAATCACTATTAGATACATCCAACTCTTTCTGACCCATCTTCATTGACTTCAGATTATCACCAAAATATTTTGAAATATTCATATTGGAGCACCTGCCTCGAATGTCATTTCAAAACTTCTGTAGGTGTGTATGGTGTCATATTGTTTTTTCTCAAAGACGATGCTTAACTGACACTACTATACTGTGAAATCTACAAAATAAAACAAAAGCAAGTAAATTGCATGCGAGAAATTACAAATATGAAATGGTGACAAATTAAAAATTGCACATGGTATTTACATACACTTTTTGCAAAGAATATATTTTAATATATTTGTTAGTTTATATGCGTATATACACATTTCTAAATTATAAAATTGTGCTCTTTAAAAGGTTCGAAGGAATTGAGACAATATTGAATTTCAAGAGATCTCGATCAAGGCATGTTCATTACCTAAAATTTTAAGGAAAACATTGACTGGTAGGGTGGTTCTTTGTGGATGACCAGTCTAAAGCAAGTCGAATTAAATGCTGGTTTCTACGAGACAAGGGGACACATGTTCAAAACATGCTGGTGAGTGAATTTTCTTCATAACCATTTCTCAAATTCGCAGTCTGGCATATATTTCTGCGATGAGGTAGTATTTACAGTAGTATTTACATTATTCGGACTATTATCCTCATCTTTGTTGCCATTTGTACGATGTTTTGGCCGTTGCACCCTCCGCCCTTCTATATTCACTGGCCCTGTATTCTTAAGAAGAAGTGGATACAGACATTCGTTATTTTCTGTGACATAACCGAAAGAGTTGTGAGTTCAATACCGGGCTACATCAGTGATGAACAAATTACAGGTTTAGAGGGTGATCACCCATGACTTCCAGAAGAGGGATTAGGAAAGAATGGAGGGAGTTCATATACCCAACTGATTGTAATAACTGGTTCAGTTTCAAATTTCTAGCACCTGATGAAGGCCGGAGCCTACAACAGCCAAAACGTCTTACAAATGGCAACAAAGATGAGGACATATATATTTTGTCACCCGCAGAGAGATCTGTTTCGCTGTATCACAGCTCATCAGTACGGCTAGACTCCGATTGCTTTTTAATCCAGGATTGAAACCCGACCAAATTGGCGTCAGTCGGCGATTCTACATCTGGGCTGTGGGTGTTCGGTGGAAGAAGCCAGATTTTTAGCGCGTATATTATCGTTATATCTTTAGAACATGTTCAAAATACAAACTGCTACAAAATTGTATATTTTGTTTCGACATAGACGAAAATGTCTCTCCACAAAGTTAATAAAGATTAACTACCGTATGAGACATCGTTCGAACAAAGTAGAAACAAAATGTATATTTTGGTAGTAGATTATAGTTTGTACATGATTTAAAGTAATAATTAATAATAAATATTAAATTATCTATTCTGATTTTGATCAATATTTTAAATTCTTATTTTGAACGTTGCAAATATTTTCTTCGATCTCATTCATTTAGATATATACACAGCTTAAAAATATTAGAGGAACACCTTTTAATCAGAGTATATCCACCTATCAGTCAAACATTTGTGATATTGATCTGGTCAACCAATTTATTGTTAATGAAAGCAACAACAGGTGCTTCAGAGTTGCAACAATGAAACACCCCCCAAAAAAATGGTTGAAGCCACTGATACTTATTTTCTCTTCTCATCTCTTTTGGCTGACTGACTTTCTACTGCTGTAGTTTTTCATTTGTCTTTGATCAACATCTCTGTTGATAGCATGGTGTGGTACCTGGACGCTAGTGCAATTCCTTGATGATGGCACATCAATACGTGCCGTTGTAAGAAATTTTGCTGTGTCTCCCAACACAGTCTCAAGAGCATAGAGTAGATTCCAGGGATCTGGTAGTTATTCTAGGAGAATTGGACAGGGCTCTAGATGATCCTTAAACCTGCAGCAGAATGGGTATCTTTGTGCAAGGAGGAACAGGATGAGCACTGCCAGAGCCCTACAAATGAATTCAATCAGGCTTCTAGTGTTAATGTTTTTGAAACAGGCTCCATGAGTGTGGCCTAGGGGCCAGATGTCCTGGAGGGGGACTCTTCTCACTGCCTTGCACTGTAGGGCTCGATTGGCATTTACCATAGTTCACCAGAACTACTCCACTGATGCCCTGTGCTCTTCACCGATGAGAGCAGGTTCAATCTGAGTACATGCAACAGACGTGAATGTGTCTGAATATGCCGTGGAGAAAGTTATGCTGCCTGTAACATCATTCAGCATGACTGGTTTGGTGGTGGGTGAGTGATAGTCTGGGGAGGCATATCCCTGGATGGACGCACAGACCTCTACATGTTAGATAATGGCACACTGATTGCTATTAGATATCGGGATGAAAACCTTGTACCAATTGTCAGAACCTACGCTGGTGCAGTGGGACCTGGATTCCTCCTGGTCCAGGACAATGCCCGACATCATATGGCTAGTGTATGCAGGCAGTTCCTGGAGGATGAAGGAATTGATACCATTGACTGGCTCCCACTTCACCTGACCTAACCCAAAATAACACCTTTGGGTCACTATTTTGATGTCCATCCGGTACCGCGAAGTTGCTCCTCAGACTGTCCCTTGATGCCCTGGCTCGAATCTGGGAGAAGATCACCGAGGATAACATCCATAATCTCATTAGAAGCATGCCCCAAAGTTGTCAGGCATGCGTACAAGCACGTGGGGGCTACACAAACTACTGAGAATAATTTTGAGTTTTTAAATGATATTTTGGCAAAATGGACCAATCTACGGCATCATTTTTTCACTTTTATTTTTGGGGATGTCTTTAATTTGCTCCCATTGTAGAGTGATCATTTTTATTTCTATCAAATTATGTGACATCATCTTATTACTAATACATCACATACTTATTATCAGGAAAGTTTGTCAAGATCATTTTCTCTGTTTACATCTGATGTGTTTTCGAAGTGTTCCTCTAATTTCTTTGAGCAGTATATATATATATATATATATATATATATCGAGGGAGGTAGGTGGACATTTTTGGATGTATCTCATAAGAAAGACGCATTCCTGAAGGATAACGATTTTTGTTTAATTCTTAATTCCATTCTTATTATTCATTTTATATATATATATATCTCATGTTGCGTGATGTAATGTTTGACTAAATTTTCTATGGTGACTCAAATGAGATTTCTTCATCATGCAGTAGAAAAAATAAATGAAATTGATTGTATATTTTACAAGTAAAACACGAATGAATACTAACGATACATGAAAACATTCATAGATTGTGTAGAAGAGACAAGGACGAGAGAATAACAAAAAAAAGGCAAAAGGATTAAAAGAAAAAGAAAGATAGTCAAAATAAACGTAAAAAGAGAAGAAACATCCAAAAATAAAGAGAACAAAGAAATTCATAGAGAAATCAGTAAAAACAAAAATTCTTGATAAAACGAAAAAAGAAATAATACATTTCTAAAAAGAAATCTCTCGGCTAAAAACAGACATGGAGTAAGGAAAGAAATATATAAAAACTGGCTAAGTAAAGCAAACAAGGGAAGGAAAATAATACGAAATATACAAGAAATAAACGATGACAAAAATTAAAAAAAATTACAATATATTTCAAAGGATGAAACACACCACTCATAAAATATTTATAGAAATATTTTATTAACTTCGAATAAATACGGAAAGATAGTTTAAACTTATGAATTACAGTAATCATAAAATATATATTTTTTAATCGTATCACCCCGATCAAGGCGGTAATGCCACTGATGTTCAGAGGGCTACATAAGAGTAAAAAGATTAAGTAGAAGAGAGTGAAGAGGAAGACGTGAAGAGGATGGGAATACAGGTGTGATGACAGTTGCAAAGGTTGAGAGAAAGGAAAGGTTCTACGGCGTGGTGAAAGAACTGGATTAAATTGGTTAATAGATGAGTATTGACATTGCATTTAAATAGAATAAAAACAGAATATTTGCATTTCGACAAACCTGCTTCATTGCAAACATATGTATCTGTAATTCTATTGATTGAAGGTTGAAGAATGAGCAACATCATTTTCATTTTTAAGTTTCTAAAGTTGATATATTTCTTTTTTAATCATATCATTCCGAACAAGGCGGTAACGCCACTGATGTTCAGGGGGCTACATGAGAGTAAAAGATTAGATAGACGAAAGTGAAGAAAAAGACGAACCAGTTAAAAAGGAGCAAGGGAAGGATGGGAATACGGGTGTGATGACAGTTGCAGAGGTGGAGAGAAAGAAAAGGATATACAGGGTGGTGAAGAAAGAACTAAAGTAAAGTGGTTAAGAGATGATTATTGACCTTGCTTTTAAATTCCCGGAGGTTGTAGCCGTCAGGAAAGCAAGAACAAGGAAGCGAGTTCCACAGGCGGGAAGTGCGAGAAAAGAACCTAAAGGAGTAGAACTGTCGTCTGCATTTGGTTGCTCTAACTGTGAATGTGCGAGACCTAGTTGCCAGTATGATTGCACGAGTAAACACCTGTTGCAGAGGCACCAGTGACTTAAATTCGTTGGAGCAGAAGCCATGAAAGTATTTATAGAGTGAAACAATTTAAATAACTAAGACTTACTTATTAAAGAAGATTAATTAATTAAAAAATAAGGTATAGAAATAAAATAATGATATGGGGTTAGCGTGACGAGAAGCGGAATGTCCAACTACAATTTTTCGCGTAGTCTGTCACGTTGATTTTCAATGTTCTTGAAAAAGGCATCGATTCTTTTAGAATTTAAATATCAGAATAGACTCCACCTCCTGACCTTGAGTAACAGCTAGAAATAGAGAAGTTTCATCAGGAGAAAGAAAAGGAGGATGAAAATTATTCCACTTGCCTATCCGATATTACATGTCGATTCATAGATAATACTGAAAAGTAAGATTTAGTTAACCAGGAATGTCTACGTCTTGGATACAAGAGGAATTGTATTGGATGTGCGTTGTGGTGCAGTGGATATCGCCTCGGAACGAGAAATCAGGGAGCCGAGTTCGAATTCTATTTGAATGCATTTCCTTCACCTACGCGCAAATACCCTTGGGAAAGGTATTAATCCGTCTCTTCCGTCCAGTATAGGTTAAATAACAGGACAGATTGGGTTCTATAGCCTTGGCAGGCAACCAGTCTACCGCAGAAAGTAATGGCAATTTACTGCGGGATAATCTTCTGCCCGGTCAGTCATGTTTCTTTCGAGACATGGTCACCCAAGCGTGTTTAACTGACTGATATTGCGAAGCATGAAAGTAAAGAAAGAAAACTGACCGAATAAATGTGATCAAACTTAATAGAAGAATGGGGTAAACTGGTTTTACATAGGCCCTTTTAGATCACATAACCCATTTTGTCATTTTTACTCTCATGATTAATTTATAATATATTACCAATCTGTGTATTTATGGCATTCTTTGTTCGATCATATTTTTTATAATTTCAAAGCATGAAAAGCAGTAAAATCACGGAGACACACGGGTTTATTAAATGCGAAAGAATAAGGAAAAAGAGATACATTATTAATGAACACGAACTCTGAACAAGCCGAGAGTAGAAATCGATTGATGTTTCATTTAAGTTTTGTATAGCATTCATACGTAAATGTTGAGCTGCACCCTTCTGTTACCTGCTACTTTGTGGTAGAGGTATGAAACCAAAATAAGACCAGCTTAAACATGCTGAGCCCAGTCCTGACAAGACATGATCTGTACCCAAATAACACGTCATCGGAGGATGATAAACATAAACCAGTGGCCCGAGCGCCCGCGCTCAGTTTCCTCACTCTGAAAACCGATCTTGTGACACAACGCGCTTCAGTGGAGAACAAGGGTAAATACACTTATGTTACTTTTGAATGCAATAAGTCTTGTGTATACAAAATTATCTAAATCTTATTTCCCCAGTAGTCTTATTTATTTATTTATTTGGCTTTTCCTTCCATATATTTTCCAATAAATTTTCTTTGTTGTTTTTATTCTTTTGAAAACTTTAAGCATTGTACTTTTATCATTAATTGTTGGAATCCCATCTTGGTGTTTTTAAGTCTATTTAGTTCCAGTATAAATTCTATTTTTTTTATTTAATTGTGATTAAATTGTTTAACATTTTCTTTTTATGCTCATTAAAAGGCGTAAGACAAGGATGTGTCTTTTCACCGGATTTGTTCAACCTATACAGCGAGAATATTTTGAGGACCCTAGATGACACGCCAGGATTTGTTATTGGAGGCCACAACCTGAACAAGATAAGATATGCGGACAATACAGTGCTGATTGCGGACACGAAAAGGAAACTACAAGACCTCATACAGAAAGTAGCAATGGAGAGTGACAAGAAGGGACTAAAAATAAACTTTAAGAAAACTGAGTGCATGGTCATCAGCAAAAGATACAACCCAAAATGCCAAATACAGATGGGGGATAACAGAATCAAACAAGTACAAGAATTCAAGTACCTATGAAGTGTTCTAACAGGAGATGGAAAGTGCGACACGGAGCTCCGAAGGCAAATTGGCATGGCAAAGGACGCATTCCAGAAGATGAGCAAAATACTAACACACAGGAAAATCTCAATAGAAACGAAGAAAAGAGTTCTAGACTGCTACGTGATGTCAGTTCTTCAATACGGCTGTGAATGCTGGACAATATCATCGAAAATGAGGACAAAACTGGAAGCGGCCTAAATGTGGTTCTACAGAAGGATGCTACGGATATCGCGGACTGAGCATACAAGCAACGACGAGGTGTTAGAAAGATGGCAACAAAAAGGAAATTGATGCTGAGCATCAGGAAGATACAACTGAAGTTCCTGGGACATGCAATGAGGAAGGAGAGCCTGGAGAACCTGATACTGACTGGACAGATAGAAGGAAGAAGAGACAGAGAAAGGCAGCGGATAACATATTTGCAGAGACTGATCAGGTGGATGACGGAACGGGGGTTGCCAGGAGCAACAGGAGCAAACATACTCAGAGCCACAAGGGATAGGGAGACGTGGAGAGCCATGATCGCCTACGTCCTGAAGGGACAGGGCACATAGAAGAAGAAGTAGGATTGTACGCCTATGACACGACAGTTTAATCTCGGCTCGATCAAAGATTTGGTGTGGGCGACAAAGGTTGAGAAGGACCTCCAATCCATGGTAGACTGGGGTAAAAAATTGTAAATTTTAATGCTTCCAAAACGAAGCTGCTATCAATTAACCCTGATAGACAATCGCTCGAAAGAAAGAAACGAGAAAAAAAACCGAAAAGAATGACAGGAATCATACGAAAGAATACAACGAATGGATTTTAAAAAAAAAAACGAATAATGCATTCTTCTTCTTCTTTTTCTTCTTCTGTGTGTCTTATCCCTTCAGCACGTAGGCTATCATAGCCTTCAACGTCTCCGTATTTCTGGAGACTTTGAGTACTCCTTCTCCTGTTACACCACACAATACCGTTCGGTCAACCACAGGTTTAGGCCTATCAAATATGTTATCCGCTGCTTTCCTCTGTCTCTTTTTCCCTCTATCTGGCCTGTTAGTATCTGTTTTTTCAATCCCTCCTTCTACATAGCACATCCCAGGAACTTTAATTTTATCTTCCTGATGCCAATATTAATTTCCTTTTTGTTTTCATCCTTTCCAAAACCTCAACATTGCTCACATGATCGGTCCACGATATGCGCAGAATTTTTCAAAATAAAAATAAATAGCTATCAAAACCGTAATGAAGATGAATAGATGGAAAGAAGGAATAAGCACAAAACGAATAAAATGTTAAACAAATTAATCATAATTAAATAAAAGTAATTGGAAATAATATAGATAAAGTGAACGTAGAAGAAAAAAAACAAAGAAAGGAAAGAATTAAAAAAGGGAAATGAAAATAAAATGATGTATTTAAGTTAAGAAAGATAAAATAATAACGAAAAAATCTAATGAAATATGAAAATCATTAGTGAAGTAAACAAAAAAATCAAAGTTATATATAAAAATAAACAGAATAAATATGCCCATGAAAAAGAGAAAGAATTGGACAAATATTGGAACAATATGTTAGACAAGATGCATAAATGAATTGAAAAATAAAAACAATAAAACAGTAATAATAAATATATATAAAAAATATGGAGACACTGGCAATGAAAAAAAAACTGAAATCAAACGAAAAATCTGAAGCAAAGCAGATTCAATGACTATAAAAAATTTAGAAAAAAATATATAAAAAAATATTACTGTTCATTCGGAAACGAGGTAAATGTGAATATGAATTTAAAAACTGAAGAAATGTTCAATAGATAAACAAGACAAGGGCAATAAATTTGACATAAACTAAAAGGAAATAAAAGTTTTATGTTTGAAGGTTATTTATTACTGCATTAGTGTAATTCTTACCAGTGAGCATCAATAAAAGAAAGGTTTTCGACAACCGATCAGGCAAGCAGGAGAAAACAGGTAACTTAAAGAGCTTCCTGAATGGTGTACATATTTGTTTTGTCTATGACAGACATTTTACGCGTTGAAGCACATAAAGATATATAAAACATGCAAATACACATGCACCCGCACAGATACATGCATATATAGACAATACACCCAGACAATAGCAACCTCACGGACCAGTTAAATCTAGTTAAAATATTTGAGGTTTAAGCGCCAAACACCTTGTCAATTCCTGATCATGGAAAAAAAAAGGATTGACAAAGATTCTGCTCTTAAATTTATTTCTCTGCCAAGAAATAAGAAAAAAATATTTAGATGAAAAATCATGCTTGGTGGGAAAATATATATATATATATATATATATATATATATATATATATATATATATATATATATATAGCGGTTTTAATATGCGTCGCCCGGATGTGGCAAAAATATGAAAGCAGGGATTGAACTCAAATCAAAGCTCAGTCATAAGTGACTAACCTTAAAATGCCCCCAAAACCTGCATATATATATATATATATATATATATATGTACGCTCTCTCACTCTGAACGAGCACTCTGGAAGACTGGTAGACTTTACACAACAGTAGCTGCCCTGGTATGTACGCATCACTTATTCACTACTGAATTTGAGCATTGTGGCTATTGGGCGTGTATAATGATAATATGCATGCTAAAATGTCTGCCTTCTTCTACCAAGCGCCCATGGCCAAGAGGTAGAATCGCCGACTGATGCCAATTCAGTCGGGTTTCAATCCTGGGTTGAAGGCAATCTGATTCTACTGATGAGCTGTGATACAGATCTGTCTTCGGATGACTATATATATATATATATATATAATCATGTGGTGTAGATATAAAAGAATCCAAAAAAGTATCCTGTACATACAGTGGTAGGATAACTTTCTAAGAGAGCTCTAAATATATATGTATATACATACATATAGAGCAAATATACGAACCAATTTAGGCAAACACGTTATTTCATGGTAAATCAGATGTATAGGCCTATTTCAGGCTAACCATCATCAGTTTCCGTCTGTATTTTGCAGAAGTTTTTAAACAAATGAAATTCACAAACAAAGATCTAAAAGACGTAATAAAATGAAGATTGTTTCGTTAAAAGAGAAAATTTAAGAAAAATTATATCATTACATCAGTTCGGCGAATACACACACATATTCATACATAAGCATATATACGCAATATACAATGAAAGAGCACGCGTATGAGCGGATGTCAACTTAAACTTAAAAATAAATTATGCAAATCAGTAAGACTGCTGACACGTAGATATGAAAAGTAAAGAAAGTGGTTAGGTGAGAGAAAGAGAGATAGCCTTAAAGAGAAAGAGTAAGTATCTTAAAGCGTAAACGAAAAGGGAAAGAAAAACAAAGAAGAGAGGAATAAAATTTAAATTAGAAAGAAAAGATGATAGGAGAAAATGAAAATAAAAAATAAAAGAATAAATATTATATATTAAGGGTGAAAGGATAAGAATTTAGAATCTAAAAAAAGTTTTTGAAAATGAAAACTTTTAAGAGATAATAGTTAATCAATCTGTTGTAATCACAAATACCATCACACGACTATATAATCAAAATTATACTAATTATACATTCAACAAAACATATATAATACAATAAAAATTTTAAAAAAATAATTTGAAACTAAGCCTAATTATTCTATTTAAATTTAGTTGTTTAAACTTAATTATTTAGTTTAAAAATAAATTTAATATATTAATATGTGGACGGATAAGAAATTGCAATCTGAAAAAAAGAAAATTAAAAAAATTAAGATATAATAGTTACTCAATCCGTTTTAATCATAATTACCAACACACCATAAATTAATCAAAATTGTACTAACTATTCGGTTAACAATGCAATTATAATAACGTTAATAATGTAGGAAAATTATTCGGTCAACGGTACAATTACAATACAATATACGTTAATAACGTAATATATATATATATGTACACATACAACTCTCACAGACGAGTAAATGCGTACACACATACACACAAGCATATATATGTACACACATATATGTACACACACATATATATACGAACACACATATACGTACGAACACACATATATACGCACATACACCTGCAAAAACAAATATGTAAGCAATAACATAGATATATATATATAAACAGGTATATATAAAAAAATACATCGACACATATAACAATAAGGTGCAAATAAGATAGTGTGATGTGTGTAAAGTTTTCAAGGGAATAAATGAGGGGCTAAAATTTAACATAATTTAAAGTTTAACATAAATAATAACCTAATTTAAAGCAGCTCTTGGATTATATTTTGCGTATATATATACTTATGCATGAATGTGAGTGTGTGTTTATTCTCCGAACTGATGTAATGACGTATTTTTTTCTTAATTTTTCTCTTTTAAGAGAGCAATCTGTATTTTTATTTCGTTATTTTTTGGGGGTGGCTTTGTTTATGAATTTCATTCTTGTAAAATCTTCTGTACAATAAAGACGGAAGCTGATGATGATTCGCCTGAATTAGGCCCATACGACCGATTTATCATGAAATAACGTATCTGCCACTTTTTTCTTACATATATATATATATATATATATATATATATATATATATATATATATATATATATACCAGAGTAACTTAAACTGTATAAGCTGCAAACACATGTTGATGATCGGCGTTAACGACTGACAACGTGTGTATAAAACAATATTCATTTATTCAGTTTATTTACTGCATTGACTGTAATGTGTAGAGGAGTAGTCAAAGGAGGTACGTACATACTAGGGAGTGACGGCTGAAGTTGTCTTTCTTTGATTTTTCTTCACGTTCCGAGCTTGTCTTCTCTCTCAAGTAACCCTGTCGACCCGAGAAAACCCGTTTTGATATTTAAGTTTAGGTTCTGTCGACCTTCAATCAATTACGTTGTTCACAGCAGGCCCAATCACTAATTGTTGCCTTTAGCCAGTTGCATCTTGATGTAATCTTTTATTTCATTGTTCGATATTTTGTAACTTTGGTACGCTGACTCATTGCCTGTTAAGTTCATTGTTTCTGACAGACAAAACATATTTATTTTCAGCTTTAAAAATATAATTAATTCCTCTAATCACTATTTTTAATTTCGAAATAATTAAATGTTAATTATATTCTTTCTCCTGGCGTTGTTTCTGCATTTTAATTAAATTATTTTCAAATTTTTATATGTCGAGATCTTAAAAACCGGCGTTGTTTACACAATACAGTTCTTATTTCTTTTCTTTTTTATTTTGCATTCGAGGCTCGACTGAATTCATCGCGTAGTCATTTTGGCTTTCGTCAGGAAAATTTTTTAAGTTCAATTATATTCTGTCGTACGTAGAATATATAACATATATATACAATATAATTGTATAATTATGCGGCAATGCCTCACTCATATAGTTTTCAGTAAAGACGACTTGCACCACAATGCGATTAAAAAGGGCAGCCCAATATACCAAATACAGGTCGGGGATACTAGAATCAAGCAGGTACAAAAGTTTAAATACCTGGGAAGTGGTATAAAAGAAGACGGAAAGTGTGACACAGAGACCCGAAGTCGAATTGGCATGGCGAAGGAAGCATTTCAGAAGTTGCGTAATGTATTAAGAAAAAGGACAATTTCGCTATAAACAAGGAAGAGAGTACTTGATTGCTACGTACTGTCTGTCCTTCAACATGGCTGTGAATGCTAGACAATATCATCAAAGATGAAAAAAACACTGGAAGCAACTAAAATGTGGTTCTACATAAGGATGCTGCGAATACCGTGGATCGAGCGTGTGAACAATGATGGAAACTAAAAAGAAATTAATACTGAGCATCAGGAACAGACAGCTGAATTTTTTGGGACATGCAATGAGGAAGGAGGCCTTGGACAACCTGATACTAACAGGCCAGATAGTGGGAAAAGATACTGGGAAAACAATATTTGATAGACCTAATGAGGTGGATGACAGAACGAAGGTTGCATGACGTAACAGCAGAAGGCGTGCTCAGAGCCACCAGGGATAGGGAAACGTGAAAAGTCATGAAGCGACAGGGCACATAGAAGAAGTTAAGACGTTGCTTTATTGGCGATGTAGTATGTAAAATTGTTTGAATGTTTTATAATATTAGCAAAATAGTACAATCTTTTGGACTTTAACTAAACACAACAATTTGGAATTGAGAGAAACACAAACACGGGTATAATATTTAGGTAATCTATTTGCAATATATTAAATCTAAATTAGACATGAAACAAATTTACATAATTATAGATTGCATATATTCCAAGACAATTGAGGAAATTTAATAAAATCCATCCATGGAAAGACATGGATCCTGTAGGATGTATGAAGGTTTGTTTGGTTTTTTTTTAATCGTATCACCCCGAGCAAGGCAGTAACGCCACTGATGTGCAGGTGGCTACGTATGAGTGAAAATATTGGCAAAAAGAAAGCCGGAAACCACATCCTAAACAGGGAACAAGGGATGAGCCTTTTAACCTGTTCAATAGACGTGGGTGGAATGTGAACCGGGCGATAGATAGATCTATCTACTCCAATTGAAAAAAATAAAAACAAAGTGAGAAGATTGGAAAAGAGAAAGCCGGAAACCACATCCTAAACAGGGAATAAGGGATGAGCCTCTTAACCTGTTCAATAGACGTGGGTGAATTGTGAACCGGGCGATAGATAGATCTATGTTTTAAAACCACCAACATTGTAGCATAAATGAAACATTAATTGGCATGAATATATTGCTAAATTAACAAGTATTCTTCTTTTCACATTTTCTAAGCAACGATAAAAATTGGTATATATTTATAGGTTTTCAGCTATTTTTTAATTTAATTGCACACATTCCAGTTTATGTTTGAGATTTAGACCGATACGTTGCACTCTTTGCAACAGTTTTAACATACAATAATAATTTTTAACAGATTATAGTTTATAATTTACTTTTGATTTTCGTGATAAAATGATCTAGACTTTGGCATAACGTGGCATATTTTGGATTGAAAACAAGTAAATTGGGATGTCCATTGGTTACAAATTATATTTAACCCCAGAATAATATGACGTCGAGAAACGGTTTAACCAGCAAATGGAAAGCACGTTAAAATATAAGCGACTATAAACAAAATATAGTATAAATAAATGTTATACACTTGAAAGAAGTAAAACAGCATCTCGTTTTCTTTCTGCAGTGAACGCATTCATATTAGGTACAGAAAATTTTGTATAACCTGTTTTTTATTAAGAACATGCAAATCCAGTTCCTTGTCATTCTTTTTATAGACAATTGGTTGTACTAAGTGTAAGTAAAAATTGACAATGGACAGTCATGATATGTTAAAGAATAAACGAAATGAGGGAAATATATTGAAAAAAGGAAAAAAAAAACACCAAAATGGCTCCTGGGTTCAGTATTTGATACATTTATGAAAAACTCTAAATGAAAAATAATTTCCAGGCAGCGCGTTCAATTTCTCGTTTTAATATCGAAATCAGTTTGTTCATAACAAATGTGTTATTGTTGTTTCTATTAAAATGTCACATAAAACATCTATCTATCTATCTATCTATCTATCTATCTATCTGAAAAAAGTTAAAAAAGGAAAAGATTGTTCGAGATTATAATGAGACAAGAAATATTATGAAAAAATACATAAGACAGTCTAAATATGCGAATATACACACTCTTACAGACGTATACTCAAATGCACATTTACACTCTCATCACACAAACGCACACAGAATGAAGAATAATCATAGAGCATCAATAAAAAACAAATTATTTTTTCAATTTATATGAACATTAACAAAATGAGAAAATCGTCTGACAAAAGCTGATACCTCCAGGTGAATGGATCAAACGATGGTATATCATTAAAACCCTATCTTAACGAAATATCAAATTCAGTAAACTGTTCTAATAATTAGCATTTTTTACGATTAAGGTCAATAGAATATGCTTAGAATACCTGGAGTATATATTTTTGCCTTACTTTTTAACATAATGAAGGATTTTACACGATATACAATTTTCGGACTTTTGAATTGGTCATTGTAGCCCTATTCATGACGTTTCGGATGATTGTGCTTCGGCCTTCAGGTCATATGATTTGGAGTTACGAACTGAACACATAATTTAGGCAAAGGTAGCTTGTTCTACTTTCACCTGCCGTGATTTTGAATATTTCCGTTTCAGTTAATTCTGTTTGTTATTGGACTCACACCGTTGTGTCAGGCTTCATTTTGCATCAATGATCCAACATTATGACATAGTAATCTTAATTCCATATACAAACACAAACTCACGGAAACACACTTAAAAATACTTACGTCCATTACACTGCAGAATAAAACAACATGGTATGAATAAAAAGGCCCAAAACTTAATAAAACGAACATTTTCCATCAACATGTTCATAATATTATTAGGAGGAAAAATCAAAATAATTTTTCATTCTTTAAAAAAAATTTAATCCCTTCTAACATATTGGAAATTTTTGCAGAAAATCTTGTTTTGGTTTGAGTTAGCGTGGTAGAAAATGTTACCACTGTTTACAATTTTAAGTAACTCCCTATTTTTAGGTGACAAACACAAGAATTTAGAAATTCTCGCAAACATCAAATAATTGTCGGATTTTAATGAAACTTTCTATACTCATTTAAAAATGAATGAAATTATTTTTGATTTTATTAAATTTTAAAAATCTTGGTAAAAATATCTTTTTAACTTTGTTACCCACCATCATGTAAATCCATGTAATTTTAATAAATTTTAATTGGCTGCAAATATTTTTATTAGTTAAACGCAGAGATCATCAGGAAATCTAAATCATGTATTGTTTTATAATTTAATTTAATAAACTTCTAATTATTGGAAGAAATAATAATAATTAAGGAGAGTATAGTCTGAAGAAAAAATCTTTTTCGATTACTTATAAAATTCTAGAAGAATTATTTTCATTTTTTATTATCATAATAATTCATAAAGATTTTAAAATATTTTAATAACTTTTAAGAACTGTCGCCCTATTTTTTTTTAGTTAAGAATTGATGATTGTATTGCCTATCGAAAATTAAATAAATTTAATAAAAATCGTTCACCAATTATCTTTTCTGGATGAGTAAAAAAAAATTGTGTGCAAATAAATATGTTCATTTTTATTAAGTACGATGTTCCATAGGAATCATAACAAGTTTCCATAGGGGTAGTATTGACTATAGTAGTTAACAAGTGTTTTGGACTATTCCCCTTACAGAGAAAACGGTAGAAACAGCACTTTGATTCTGATTTATGTCTTTTTAAGACGTTTATAAATTTCAACAGCCTGTTTTGCAAGTCATTCTTTAAACTTTTAAAGCAACTTTTACATTTTCATTCATCATTTTCTAAAAAAAAAAACTTGTGAAATTCACAATTTGTGAAGGTACCTTAAAATATGAAAAATAGATATTAAAACCAAAAATTAATAAATGCCATAACATTTTATGAACTATTGAGTTACCTCTGCCGTTATTTTCATTCCATTATTAAATTGTAAAATTTTTAAAAGAAAGTGTTATATTATTTTAATTTTAATTTTTCATAAAACATCTTCAAACATAAATCTAAGAAAGCTAACTTAACTAAAATTCCGTAAAGTATTGGATAATTGCTGAAGACTGTGTAATTTTTTGAATTTTAACATAGTTAGAAAAAAAAAGATTTCTACCAAATTTGTCTTCCATACTTTTGGCCGGCTACTTTAAATCATCAATTATTGCTTCCTGATAAGGAGATGTCAGCTGTGATAACAAGTAAATGAGAAATGCTTTTTTGAAACTTGTCAGGTAGTAAGCAAAAATTCTTGTTTGAAGTCAAATTAAAGTAACTTTAAAATCGGTAATTTGAATAAAATAATGTGTCAGCGAAGTGTATTTTATTTTTGTATGATTTTTCAAAACCGCGAATTGACTTCTGTTCACACTCGATTAAAACTGGTGGGAAATTTAAAATTTATTTTTTTTTTTAATTTAGAAAATTTTTGATTCCAATGAACATAATTTTGATGTAAAATGGATCAGGGTATTTTGCTTACTCGAACTACTAAATTCCATCACTTGGCTTTCAATTAAACTAATTATAAAGCTTGAAGATAAATTATTTGTTTTTAAAATTTCATTTTAAAAATGACAGTAGGTACCTCCTTAATAATATACATAATCATGTGTATCCCACACTAACACATGCAAACGCAAGCAAACACATTCACAAATTTACATATTCATCGCGATTCAACTCTGAAACAGACACGCAAACGCACTTCCAAATACGCATAATACTCTGAACTTCATATTAACACACACACATACGCAAAGACACTTAAATTGTACGTATTCATCTGAATCTCACATTCACACACACACACGAAAACACACAAATTTACATAATCATCTGAATACTACTTTAAAACACACACACACACACACACACACACATGGATACACACTTACAAATATACATACTAATTTGAATCGAATATTGACACAAAAGAAAATCATAAAATCGTCTAAAAAATTACATAAATCACTTAAAATTTTCTGTCATTTATAATTCAACACACACACACACACACACACACACAAACACACACACACACACACACGCGCACGCGCGCACGCACACACACACACACACACACACACACACACACACACACACACATATGCACACGCCCATAGCCCAGAGGTATAATCGCTGACTGATGCCAATTCAGTCGGTTTTCAATCCTGGCTAGAAATACTTGGATGTCTAACCGTACTGGTGAGCTGTGATAATACGAAACTTATTTTCGGATGACTATTTACGCTCCCACACCCCGATTGAGCACTTTTGAGAAATATTAAACTTTGAAAAAACAGTAACTACTCACGCATCTACGCATCGTCTATTTAGTAATGAATTTGAACACTATCGGCTACAAGCGTGTGTTTACACTGTATCTAACACGCCAAAATTTGCCTTCTTCTACCGACAGGTAGACACGCCAACTTAGGTCAATTCGGTCTGGTTTCAATCCTGGCTAAAAGCAATCTGATGTCTAACCGTACTGATGAGCTGTGATACAGCCTAACAGATCTCTCTGTGAATGACAATAAATGTATATGTAATTCTTTAAATTTTAAATCATTAAAATCACGAAAGCTCTTTGCACTAAATGCTTACTTGATATTTTCTTTTTTCATATATATGTATCCATATTTAAACCATTGAAAGAAAATGGCTTAGTGAACTTACAACACTGTCAGTGTTATTTTCTTTTGTGAATAATTTAGAATACAATTTATGAATCACATTAACTATATGTGTGTCTACAAATTATTATATCCATATATAGGTTTATAAATTCATACGCAAGCGTTCTCTCAGACACATATAAGTATATTTCATCTTACTTATAATAATGTATAAATTTATACGCACACTCACACACACAGACATATAGAGAAATTCACACAGATACTCTCACAAACACAATACACACACAGACACACACACATCTACATATATACATACATACATCGTACTTTATTGTAAATGTTCTCATGCACTCAACTAAACAAACTAACATTAAGCCAACGTTACCTATGTTTACAAACGACGAATATCAATATTTATGATAGAATATTTCTACATATCGACAGGGTTGACATAGGAATACAAACATTTCGGTAAATCTTAGTTTTTTTAAATCAAATCTTATTCTGTGCATGTATACATTGTTCTAAGAACGCCTCTTTCTATATATATATACCCCTCCATACATATATATATATATATATATATATATATATATATATATATATATATATATATATATAATTGGGCAGCAGTTTGTCTTTTATGCAAGTTAATTAAATATGACAGACATGTTATTAGGTTGTCCCAAAAGTTCGTAAACACTTGCAAAATGGGTCTATCTGGTCCATCACAGTCGATGGGTTCAGAAAGAGCAATAGACACCGTCGGTTCCAAAGCAAGATCGAATCATGTTGTGCGTTTGGGGGAACTATGAAGGAATCGTGCATTTTGAGTTGGTTCCGAATGATCCTGCCATCAGTTGCGAACTTTACTGTCAGCAAGTTGATCGGGTCAACGAAAAGTTGAAACAAAAGTACCCGGCTTTGATCAACCAAAAGCTCGTTTTGATGCAGCAGGACAATGCCAAGCCACCCACCGCCAGGAAGACCAAAGACAAGTTTGAAGAGCTGGACAACGTTGAGGTTCTGCCACGTCCAGCCTACAGTCCTGGCTGTGCTCAATCAGATTACGGCCTTTTCCGCTCAATGCAACATTTTCTGAAGGGCTGCCGATTCGACACGTTTGATGAAGTCGAGGAAGCGTGTCACGAATTCTTTGATTCGAACCGGCTGAATGGTACTTTGACCAGATCCGAAAGCATGCAGATCGATGGCAGAAAGTCTTGGAAAATGATGGTGTTTATTTTGAGCAATAATTTTTGTTGCTTTTGCGAGTAAAATTTCATTTTTTTGCAAGTGGTTTCTGATAACCTTAGATTACCTGGCGAGTAAAATTTCAATTTTTTGCAAGTGTTTACGAACTTTTGGGACAACCTAATATTATGATTAATCTTGTTATGTGATTTTTCATGTGATCTTATGATATTTAAAAAAGTACCCAATTTATATATATATATATATATATATATATATATATATATATATATATATATATATATGATAAAATCAATCCAGTTATTCACATATCTATTCGATATATATTTACCTTTCTGACTTTAAGCTGTAGATTATTGTGTAATTTAATAAAATTATTACGTTTTTTAAATATGTAAATTCAAAATCTACACTGCATATTATGATTACGCTTATTGTTAAAGAATTTCATTTTTTTCATCATATTATTTACACATTTCAAACTCTAGTATCTATGTTTCAACATTCAAAATTTTTATCAATCTTTTAATTTTTTACGTGTCAATCTTACGTTTCAACTTCAAAATACAATAAGTAATCTTTACTCAAATTATATGTAATATTATAATAAGTATACATGTTTTCTCAATATATCTTTTATGATGTATTGGACTTGCAGATACTTGAAAGTCAGATGTTTATTTGGATTTTATGTAAATGAAGATTCTAAATACATCGTATTTCCGAGAATTGATGATGAGATTTTGATTGTGTGCTCAGCAATATTTCAATGATTTCTTGAATAATTTTGATAGGGCTTCTATCGATATCGAGAGTTTTTCTGATAATGTAGTTACATAATTTAGCATGATGTTTGATTACATGTCTCTTCAAGCCTTCGTCAGTTCTAGGTTTAAGCGAAACATTTTAAATAATCGGCTTTGGAAGTCTTATATATACGATCAATCGCTGTAGATTCTGGTAAAACTTTCGGTTCCCTCTGCGGCTCAAGTAAGTATTTGATTCTCCGTGTAATCCTCCGGCATTATTTTTAAATAGATCAGCCCCCAAGTGGAAAACTGTTCCATATTTAGGCGGCATCTGCCCAATCCTCTTTTCAGTTTTTATACAGTTCAAAATTGTCTCCGAGTGCTTGTTGGGGAAAAATTTTTCCATCCTCTAGCCACTTTCTGACAAGCGCCATATCGATATTCTGTCAGTGCTCTATTGTTACTATACTTGGAAAAGTTCTCAGACGAACTACATTCGTTAGTTCTGGCAGGACTAACTGTTACGGTAAATTAACAATGCACAAATAAACTCTTCTAAATTAAAAATAAGCAGGCGGACAATAGAGTCATACTAATAATCTTCACATGTTGTATCAGTTTATACGATCGTTCCTTGTTAATATAGTTGTTTAAATCTATTCTATAGTTGTGTCTTATTTCTGGTCCCTAACCAGAGCATAACAACTTGGCGACTAGGACACTTAATAACCCTTGTGGAACCCCAAAAACTGCATGAAAAATATGGATATTGCTTCAACAATAGACGCACGTAATTCTATTTTTCGTCACATTTTGTTTTAATATAACAATATTTGGCAATCCAGAAAAGGAAACCGAACGAAATAACTTACAATAAACTTGAACATAAGCCGCTGAACTAAGAGAATTAATGTTTAACGAGAAAAAGAAACACTCGTGATTATCTGACTGAATAAGAAATTAATATTATTTTTTATTTATTTCAATTAATTTATATATAGTTTTAGTAATATAATTTGTTTGTTTGTAATTGTATTCGGTTTAATCCTAAATTTTAAAAAAAAGACGCAGATAGTCATGGGTGAATTTAAATCACCCATGCTCAATTTTTTTAAGTTCCAACTTGACAAACAAAAACACAAACACAACTGTAACGTAAATGGCACGAGAAACTACTTGAAATGCTAAATCAAGCTGAAAATAACAGCTGGAATTTCAAAACCAAAAAGAAATCAGACCTTCAAAGACTTCGACTTCAAATTCAACAACAAAGAAATTGCTTGAACGAGCAAGTAGGGAATAAATAATGGAAACGAAAATACATTCTCACAAAACACGATCTGTGGCGCAGTAGATAATTTATATATTTTCCGAACGACGATATAACTTTTGCGTTATATTTTAAAAGATTCGAGGAGTTATATGTCGCAGATTGCCTACATTAGTCTGACTGAAGATTGGTCACCAAAAAACACACCAAATTTGTGAACCATATTTTAGTGCGGTAAACAAGCGAAATGATATTTACTGAAGCGTATAGATTTCTAACAACATTTAGTTCGAAAACTTCACATTTCTATATTAAATAGAAGTGTATGAATTTAACTATAAAGGATAATGAAGATTACACTATATTCACGTCTTTTGTGGATAAGCATTGATTCAGATTCGTACGCATACGCCAAGATTTGAAAAATGTCTAAGAATATGCCATAGATCACATAAGAAAAGTACGCAAAAAGAAAATAATCTTCCTCTAAAACAAACCAATAAGAAAAAAAAGAAAACTTGCCCCATAACCAGTGGTACGGTTGTAAACCACTATATTGCTATGCGGACTGCCATTACCGGTATAAAAAGTGTCTAAATTGTAGCCGTGCCTGTCACATAAGCCCAAATTATCTGGCGTGAAAAGAGTTAATATCTGCGTAAAAAACAATATCAGATAAACAAAACAGATTAAAAATCAGGAAATACGTGCAAATGCAAATACTGAAAAATAAATTAAACAACAGTTGGATTCCGATTCAGATTTAACAATCATTAATCTACAGATTTGAAAAAGACTCGATGCACTAACCTCACTGAGAACTAATAAAATGGCTAGGTTCATGACAGTGGAGAAAATCATGTTTACGGGAGAAATTATCACTAAAGTAACTTTTCAAAAAAAGGACATTAAAACTAAAAACATTTGTATTAAATTATACAGAAAATCTTTTTCTCAGTTACTGGAGAAAGAAATTTAAGTTGTGAGACATAGCAATTAATTTATTTTCCAAAAATATCGAAATCCTAACAACCGGGACAAAAAATTTAAGATAAAAAAAAAACAAATTTTTCAAAATTTTTTTTTTATTTGTATGTATACTAACATTTTGGCAACATTTGAGTTTAAAGATGACATCCAGCCAGTGTTTTAGATAAAACGTCATGTGCCTTTCGCCTCTTTACCAAAAATAACTAACTCGGCATACTAGAAAAATCGGTGTCTTGCCGAAAATTGAGTGCAGTTAATGAGCTTCACAGACTGTCTATGTGAAGAAGACATTTCCTGTCGTGTGTGCTTGGTGAATCTTACTGTAAATGAAAATACCGATTTTTTGTGAATAGCCAAAATCTCTTTGAAAGGATTCATGGTTATCATCACTAGGTTTTCGGATCTTTTAATGCCGAATTTAATTTTTCCTGGTTACTTTTGAGAGATTAGTTTTTTTTTTATTATAAGGACCTTGAATAGATTCTCGCTGATTTTTCATGAAAAGTTATGTTTTAATTACAAAAATTAAAAAAGAAACATGTCACTGAAAATATTGTTTATCTTTAGTCTTTACATTTTCCATATGTCTGGCAGTATTTAAATTCCATGTCGGAAAAAAACGATTTTTTTTCAGAATAACCACTAGTCCATCCACAATTTTGTGGTATCCTTATAAGAGTAAAAGTGATGCTCAGTCATACCATGTATCATCAATCGCAAAAAATGATGATTAGACAAGATCTAATGAATACGGCGGGTGTTGTAGGACTTCCCATTTAAGCCTTTGCAAGTAGGTTTTCATCCATTTTGCAAAACGTGACAAAACCTTGGCATGTCGAAAAATCAATTTGTTGCGTCTCTGCCTGTATAGTCGGTTTTCCTTCAAAGTTCGACTCAAATCGCATCAATAATAGTGGCTATCGATCTCACATGATGGATTCGGTCTGTTTGAGAAGATCATATGAAACTAGACCCAGCTGCTCCCACCAAATACATAGCTGAAGCTTCGAAGCAGGTATATTCAGTTTACCGTCGATGTTAATGCATTTTGAGGTTTAACCAACGATCTTCTACGCTTACAATTATTGTAGTGTATGTATTTTTCCACGATACTATGCAAACATCGTGTTTTTTATTTCATTGAAGTAGCTGTTCACACGTAACAAAATTCCGTTCGACGTTTCTCAGATTCAACTCCTACGGCACCTAATGCCCTTTATTTAAAATCTTCCAAAAGGTTCCAAATGTTTCGAAACTGTTGAGTGATCAACTTCTATTGATTCTGCAATTTCAGCTTGCGCGTGACATGAGTCAATATGAAGTAGTGCCTCCAATCATTCATATTCAAACTTTTCCGGTGCTCTGTAGCACTTTTTATCTTCAATATCAAAATCATTGTTTTGAAGACTCTACAAAAATTTTCTGCATGTTATTTCTGACAAGGAATGTACACGGTAGGGATTGTGATAGTATTTTAGTGTCCGAAAGATGCAGATTTCTTTTAATTAATTAGTACAGTAAGATTCCCCGCAAATACACTTTCTTTGGCACGAATCAGCTATGTTTAAAACCATGGAATAAAGGTGTATATATTTTCGCGAAATAATTTACACTAAAGTTCATGTTTGCTTATAGTACTTCCTTTACCACCAGAAAGTATATGCAAGTAGTTCTGGTAAAGCCATATGTTGACAAAGAGCGAGGACTTATTCAAGTTCCTAATAAAATCTATACTAGAATTTTACTTTAAAAATATATTCTTATACTTTCAAAGTGATTTGACCCCAGCTTGGGTGTTCACTATTTGCCCAAACCTGGCGCTATCAACTCTGATCAGAATGGACTTGGAAACAATAGCAATTAGAAAATGTTTTCATGCTCCTAAAACCTCCTGATCACAGACGTTGCTGCCGTATATAGTTTATCAGCATACCCAGGATGATTTGAATTCGTTAATTATTTAGACTGGTTGCGACAAGGTTTTTTAGCGTTGTGTTGTTGCCAGTCAAAACAATTGACAAATCTATCACCTTACTGACCTCGAAATTGGATGAATATAGACATTTTTGAAGATTATTGGCGCGAACCTTTAACGTATTATACTACGCCCGCATTTGAAACCAATTTCCTTTTCCACGTTGATACTCTTAAGCTACCCGCACTCCGATAACATAGTCGATAACCAGATCTCCTTTTTAATAGGAGTGGTTGAATAAGATTTTGCTAGAACATCTGGTACCTGCGTCATTTAACTCAGAAACCAGAGATTGACACTATCAAGAACGTTGACAAACTCCTCTATGTCAATATCTTTGCAGATTATTAGAATGTAAAGAAAAAACAAAAGTTTTAGTTTTGTAGAGATGCTAGAATTTTTATTCATATTTTTTATTGGGAATATAATCATATAATTAACTTTTTTCGAAAGCCTTGAATCATTCTGTATGAGAATTGGAGTACATGAACATTGAATTAGTTGAACACAAATACTTAATCGATAAGTATATTCCTATCTTGCAATTATATAGTAAAAGTGTGAGCGATAGCGAGATAGAGTGAGGAGAGGAGAGAGATTGACTGTAACATTAACTTTATATTTGAGATGAAAAGATATCTCCGATTGCCGTCGGCGAGCTTTGGAAAATTTAATTAAGAATTTCTCAGTCCATGACAAGGAAAATGCCTTTCTGTGCGTTTGTCTATACAGACATCGACATCGACATCCACACACACACACACACACACACACACACACACACACACACACACACACACACACACACATACATACATATATATATATAATCATTGAATTGTAGAAAACCTTTCGTATTTTCAACATATTTGTTTCGTTTCTCCAGAACTTTAGAAAGTACGATTATATCTTCATTGGGCAGTTCTATCACTATGTGACTGGCCCTTCAGCCTAACTCATTTTAGCCTCTTCCTTCCCAGATTTTGACTATTCACGGCTTATTGCCTTCACTCTGGAATATTTTCCACAGGGGAATAATTTTTTTCGATATCGTAATGGAACGAAGAACTCGAATTTAAATGCTGAACTCTTCATAATAGATTATATTTTTAAATTAATATCACATGTTAAATGAATTTAAGTTAGATGATTATGCAAATGTTTCCTTTATCCATCTTGATTTCATATATTTTTCTTTTCAACCTCACATTCCACGACAATGTTTCTGTCGATAAATATTGTGACAAACGAACAATTGGCTTAAATGTCATGACTCTTCAAAATCGTATGTAAGAAATTAAAGTAATTTTATTGTTATTGTTGTAGAGTTGTACTTCCCCTATCGACATGTTTTTAGGTTCTAGTGTTGTCTTTGAAGTCGTGCTTCTGACTAATTCAGACCTTGTTTCGAACTTTTTCCGAAAGATTTATTCGCCATATATTTCTTTTTTTTTTTTTGGACTGAACTTTTTATTTTCAATTTTCATACTGCCATTTTTGTATTCTATTTTTCTATTCTTAACCTGACGATAGATTGTGTTGTTTTGCTTATATTTAATTTCTTGTGTTAAATTTTAATAACCGATAAATTTATTTTGAAAAAAGCATAATTTATTGAAGTTTAACTAAATTTTCTTGTCATCTGATATTATTTCCAGTTTTCATTCATCTTCCTTGAGATTTTAATTTCTTATTTTTCTAGTATACCGATCTTTTATTATTTTTCACCAATGTTTGGATTGAAATTTTCTTGGTTTTTGTCTAGGTTTTATTTGCTTATTCTTACAATAATTTTCTATAGCAAATTTTAAAGTTTCATTTTAAGCTAGAACTTCGGTCTATTTATCATTTACAGTTCGTTTCGGCCATTTCGTCTTATTGATAGAAGACACGTTTATTTTTTTTCGTTCTTAAACCAGAGTGTTGTATTTTTATTTATATTTCCTTTGTATTTGTACTTCTTAATAGGTTCTTTTTATCTTATTTTAAATTATTTGAAACATTTATTTTTTATTGAAATAGATATATACTGGTATTTTGTAATTTTTCTCTTTTCATGAACATTCCTTTGTTAGAATTTCCTTTGACTACCCGTTCCTTAAAGGGTAGGCAAAGAAAAATTTTTTTCCTATGCTCTATTTTTCGCCAAGAAAATGTTACTTGCGTATTGTTTATTGGCGATATTTTTTTCAGAATATCCGACAAATGCCGTTCAGTCAGAAAATACATTTTCAGGTCTGCTTCAAAGGGATACCCACCTGATAAAAGTAAGTCGTTATGGGGTTCTCGGGAAAGATTCTCTGAGATTCCCAAAGTGTAAAAAGGATGACGTCTAAAAGTAGACATGAAAGCAAATAAGAATGTTCTCAATCCAAGTGAATCACTATAAAATGACCGGGTATTCTCCCTCATGTTGGAGTTCCCCACGTTTTCGTGTTTAAAACAATGCGGGATTTCTAAGGGCTATATTATATGAAAATCACTTGAAAGATGATAGACTTTTAAAAAAAACACCAGGCATTACAGAAGCATGCAAAGAAAATGACGTCGGTTTTCGTGAGGCACAAGTTTACGGGCAAAATCTCTGGCACTACGAATGACTGTGATTCAATTATTGATGTTGCTTGTAGTGTTATGAAAGAGGCGTTTTCTTATGAGTAACTTGTTGCTATCCATTTCAGGAGAGTGCTTAGAGGTCACTCGGAAAGAGGTGATAAATAAACATTTCATACCGAGAATGGGAACGAGGCTTGGAAAAGGAACAATTGCAATATTTGGTTCCTCCTCTGTGTAGGGGTCGTATGGTCTCCTTCCTCCAAATGTACGGCCAAATACATGGTGTTTTTTTTCTTGCATAATGGTATATCGTTTACTCTTCGTCTCCATTCTAAACTGCTTGGATTTCTGCGTCCAGAAAATCCTGGTCATCGGGACCGGCTGAAAAAACATTTGTTCCAAGTGCAAACACACTAGTCATCTCTTCTTTTCCTGCACAGAGAAGTATGTCTCTGGAATTAAAAGTGGTGAAAAATCTCTGGTTGGGTTTTGGCCCACAATCTACTCTAAGCCAAAACCATCCGCTAGTATGGATAAAAAACTGAAATGGTGAGTCATTGTTATGGGAAATGATAGAGCTAAGCAGCGAGGCCTCAGTCTCCTCATACTATCAGGATAATTATCACCAAAAACCCAACTTACTTTACCAAATCTAAGGGTAGCATCCCGCTGTGCACTAGGTTACACCTGTGGCAAATCTGCAAAAGAAAGCTGAAACTAATTGGGAATAATTTCTGCAGTGCAGAAACTGAAAAAAAGATCTGGATGCCAAAAAGGACAAATAATCAGAAGAAACCCAAGCCAGTCCAGATGACAGGCTTCTTCATATCTAACCCATCTGCACTGACACACTTATTTACCCCCATATATTCTAGAAAGTAAAACATACCATCTCATTCTCAGGTCCCTTCCACTCCATCATCACCGGTTTCCTCTCTAATACCTAAATTTTCTCAGTCATTTTGCAATCAGAACTCATCTAAAACGGAAAGTTCTGATAATACTAAGGAAAAATGTTCAAATTTCCATACAACCTCGGGGTAGACATTTGCCACGCATCCTATGAACAAGGGAAAAAGCTCAACGATGTTAAAAGATTTGTTAATCATAAAGAAAATTAACTGAAAATTATGTGAAGGAGCTATGTAATTTTCTTAAATTTTGACTGTTAAGTATGGCTCTAGTTCACGGTAGATATGTGTCATGCTAGAGGGCGCGAAAATATTTATTTCAAACTGCTTCCCTATTTTGACGAAGAAGATATTAAGAAACCTCAGCAATAATGTGCCGGAAAATGCCTCCTTTTTGTTCACCTCTCACTGTACAGAGCCCCAAAATGATCTTTCCATTTGAACATTGGTGAACTATATTATAATGTCATCAAGAGTGACACGACTCTCTTCTCAGTGGGGCATGTCGTCTTTTCTCAACCCATCCATGTCAAATGCAAAAAGGCAAAACTAATATGTCCGATAATGTCTCTTTAGTTTGCTGGCGTGAATGGCTGGGTTCTGAGTTTCGAGTTCCATAGGATTACATTAAAAAAGACTCCACATACAACAAATATCGTTACGTGATTGCGATCAGTAGAGGAGAAAAATGCATCTAATTTGCATATTGTGTCTGTCATCTTGCCAGACGTTGGTCGTGACTACAAATGCAGGCATAAGTAAGGCTGTTCGTGACTACAGAGAGCCGAGTGTGAACCCTGCTCATGTAGATGCTTATTTGACCAAATTTCACGCCTCGATGCGATTAAACTTCTAGGTTTGAGTGCCTCGTTACAGAGTTTGATATCTAGAAAGCACTGAAGCTGGTTGACCGTAATAAACCTCCAAGATTAGAGAGTCTTGCTTACGAATAATACATGTGACAGTCGTCCATTATTGTTTACTTGCTGGACTATATTTACAACAACTGGAGGAAGCAGGAGTCTATATCTCACAGTTTCACCAGGGGTGTAATCAAGTTGCTAAGCAAAAACAAGGAAAGTAATATATTTCGGCATTTGATGATATTAAATATAATTTAGATTTTAGCTTGCATATTGATTATTTATTTTCTAATAAATTACAAAAAAGTGGCAATAACACTTTCGCTATTTACCACAAGAACCCATCCAATAATATACAAACAACAGTGTTCCACAAATCCATGAGAAAAAAACATTGTTACGTGGAAAAAATTAAAAATATATATATATATAAATATGATACAAAAATGAAAAGGGGAGAGAATACACTGTTGTTTGTATATTATTGTAAGATTTGAGGAAAGTTCTGTGCTCAATATTATCTTTATTTGTTATGCTTGATCCCCGATCAAGTCGTTAGTGAAGCCGCACTGATCCATTAGATTAGTTCAAGGCAATCTATAGGGTAGTCTATTTTCTTCTAGAGTCTGTACCTTTGCACTTAGATCCGTTTCCTGTATGCATCTCCTTTGAGCAGGTAGAAGTGAAAGGTTTAGGTTTACCATCAGAACATTTCGTGTTGTCTCACTCCGTTTTTCAAGCTTGTTCTCGTTCGCCTTTTCTGTACTTTATTGCACTGAATCGTTTCCTTTGCAAAACTCTTAACCTTTGTTCTACCACCTCGCTAATGTAGTTCACCTATTCCGATGACTTTTCGTTTCTTGTGTCGTGCAAAACCGAGATTGATGAAATTGATAAAGAAATAAAAGGGTACGCGACGGTGACAGGGACCAATATAAATTGCGATGAATATTTTAGCTTGCGTTTGGGGGAGTGGAATTTATTCTTTTAGGGCATTTTGCTTAGACGGATAGGCAGATCAAGATACTCACCATCTGCTTTGGTTCCAATATTTTGCCGGAAATGTGTTGGCTGTAGGTGCGGGAAAAGTCTGACAACGCAATTCTCCCATGGTATCAGAGAATTTTATTTACTAAATTGATAGCGCAATATTGTATTTCGCATATCTTCACATTTCTAATATACTGACTTTAAGTGGAACACTCCTGATTAAAAATTTAAGACCACTTAAAAATATTTAAAAAGAATTTTCTTTTTACAGATAGATTTTAAACCCCTACCACTTAAGTTTACCAATACAACAATCTAAAAGGTTATGAAAACAAAAAGCTACATTCCAAAGATTTTATTTAGAAATCTACATTTTTATAAAATGAGGTGATTTACGCATGATCAAAATTATAAGACCAGGGGCATAAATTGTCAGATCTATGGTAATTTCAATGTTTTTAGTTCAGTTAGAGATTAGCAATCACTTCGTAAACGTGTTACCATGCCTAAAGCAAGCAAACCTACCAAAGTTGAGCGTTCTCGAATTCTAGAATTCCATAAGCAAGGTTTGTCACAGCGGGCGATCGCAGCTAAGGTAAATCGCAGTAAAACTGTGATTTGCTACTTTCTAAAGAACAGTGAGAATGATGGAAAAGCAAAATCCTCTGGTAGGCCCCCCAAAAATTATCCTGCATTGAGTAAGAGAATAAAACGGGTTGTTATGAAAGAGGCGGGACTTTCTTCTAGTCAAATTAAGGCAGTCACAGATGCTGATTGCAGTCCTGTAACCATCAGACGACACTTACGATAAAAAGGCATGGTAAATAAAAAGCGTAAACAAATTCCTCGTCTGCTTTCACGTCACAACTTAAAGTTTGGTTGTGAATACCAAACATGGGACGTTGAGAAGTGGAAGAAAGTCCAGTTTTCTGATGAGAAAAAATTCAATCTAGATGGTCCTGAGGGCTTCCAATGATATTGGCATAACAAAAACATGCCTGCTGAAATTTTCTCCACACGTCATAGTGGTAGAGCGTCCATAATGGTATGGGATGCCTTTTCTTACAAAGAGACGAAGGAGTTCCAGGTGGTGCAGGGTTGTCAAACAGAAGCTGATTATGTTAGCATGCTACAAAAAGCATCATAGATGATGGAGGGCCATCGTTTGTGTGTGGATGGATAGTTATTCCAACAGAATAAGGCTGCAATCCACGCTGCAAGACGGACCTTGACCTTTCTACAAGAAAATGAGGTCCATCTCTTGGGACATCCTGCATGCTCACCGGACTTGAACCCAATTGAAAATATTTGAGGATGGATGACAAGAGATGTTTATCGAAATGGCAAACAATATTCAACAAAAAATGAACTTCGTTAAACCATCTTCAGAAGCTGGAGCAACATACCCCGCACCTTAATGGAAACACTTATTTCTAGCATACCCGACAGAATGTTTGAAGTTATCAACAGCATCGGAGGTAGAACACATTATTAAATTTGGTTGTTGGATGATTTCATACACTTTTTGTACAATTTCGTAGAATTTTTGTATATGGTCTTATAATTTTGATCATGTGTAAATCGCCTCATTTTATAAAAATGTAAATTTCTAAATAAAATATTTGGAATATAGCTTTTTGTTTCCATAACCTTTTAGATTGTAGTATTGGTAACCTTAAGTAGGAGGAGTTTGAAATCTATCCGTAAATAATATTACTTTTTAAAGATTTTTAAGTGGTCTTAAAATTTTGATCAGGAGTGTACTACTCCCGCATCGCATACTAATGCAATCAGTCATGTTATTGTTCTTCTCCTTGTGGGTAGGCAAGTTTCTCAATTTATGTCGACTGATCTGTTACCTCCACTTCTCTGAAAGATGTCTAGCTATTCCTAGTGTTGAGTTTCGTCAACATACACTTCTCATCACATTACTAGATCGAATGGGTTCGCATGCGGATGACAATAGAGAATTCTGGAAGGAAGTCGTCAGTAAGAACTTGCCGTCCCTAAGAAATGTGCACTCGTGACGTTTTTCTTTCGAGGCCATTGCACCTGCTATCGCCAGTGCTGACAGTCTAATTACTCATACGGGTAACGGATGGCGTCTCTTAAGTCCCAGCGTTGTCCTATAAGACATTATATCAGGTATTAGTGAGAGTGTCGGTTCAAGATGGTTTTATTGACGAGCTTGACTTGACTAAGCATCAGAATCGTTTCATATGGCCTTGGGTGTCCCGGTTGAAATGTCTAACTTATTATGTCTCATTCACTTGGCAGGTGCTAGAAAGGGTACTTGGGGGAAATCTTTCCTTAGTGGGCTTAGGATATTCGCCCGATTACGTCAGCCGCTGTATGTCAGTAGATTCTCTGGCATACGCCTTCTTCCATTGCAAGGTCGTCTACCCATTTTGAATGTGTTTTGAAAACATATTTCGCATGATGCGCGGAAACTTCTTTATCCTTGAGATCAGTTCTGATAGTAGCAATCTGGTGCCATTAATAACTAAGGCAGACCAATCTCTGTTATTGTGCTTTTTAATGACTTTGGTGAGTCGTGATATGGACGATGAAACAGAAGGAATTCAATGGAGCCGAGAATTCTACCTCTTCCCAAATGACATTGTTTTTTAAGCATCAGGTTAAATCAATATCCGAACGGAAACATGACAACTCTCTTCATTAAGATTTGGCAAAATATTGAAGACACTTGTGCGTATGTGTCGAGTGAAAGGACCAAACTAACAGTGGCATTTTTATTACTGTTAGTCATCAGGATATTGGGAAAGCTGTATTAAAATTTTGCCAACCCCGCCAAAAAAACAAAAAACAAAAAACAAACTTAGTTTAGGTTTATTTAGCTTTTAATTTTTACGCTAAGTTAATTTAACTAAGTATTTAGGATCATTGGCTTCTTTCATTTTATCCCCACTTTCTTTAGTTTAATCCCTCATCCACTTCCTTGTTAGGTGGCTGGAACTGGTAGAACTTTCGGTGGGTAAGAGGTATTTTTCTTTTTTTGAGAGTTTTTTTCATACTTGTCGTGTCTGGACCAGTGTGTAATTGCGTATATGATTTACCCAAGTTTCGTTTTATATTCACGAGTCAACTGCTATTTCTCTCACAATTAAAGGTTGTTATTTTTTAATTGTTAATGTTATTTTATTTAGTTTTTCGTAAAAAGTATCATGCATACTGTAAATATTAATCGGGGTTTTCACTTTTAAAATGAGTTAATATATTCTGCACACCCCAAAGACAAATTGTTTGTATAAGATTTAAGACTTCATAGAGCCTTTGAAATATTATGATGCTCGTGTTACTAAAGTTAAGTATAAATGTGGTGCTTTGTTGCAAGGATTATTGTTTAATTTTAAGGGGACAATTATTGTGAATAGTTAAGTTTTTCAGATAAGACAAATGAAGACCATCTTTCCCCATCCCCACATCTGTTCTTGTAACATTCTTTAAATATATATATGCATTATTGTGCAAAAATAATTGGACAAAAACTATTTTATCTTTTATGAGGCATCAAAATAATGTTTATTATCACCGCTGTCCTAACAATTTCGCTATCTACCGGTAGTGTGCAAAAGGAGTCAGGAGTGATTTTCTTAAAAACCTCACGGAAATTCAAATAGAGAGTGAAACGTAATTTGCTAATAAATATTGATTATTTAAAACTAGGTGTAAAAGAAATATTTTTAAAAAAGTTATATATTATTTTTTCTTATTTTCTATTAAACGGGTTATTTTGAAACTATTCATTATTCTATTATCCTTGGATATGACTGATTTTTTATTCTCCGTGTCTCGAATTGATAAATCTAATTTTACTTTGCAAGACAGACTTTGGGAACAAATAAAAGCTGCTTGGCAGGAGATACCATTAGATACATTGAAGAAGCTTGCGATGTCCATGCCTGACAGAATGAAGGTTGTGATCAAAGGAAAAGGCTATTTACTAAAGATTCAAATAAAATTACATTAATTAAATTGTTTATTTTCTGTCAACATGCCTAATAAAAGATAGAATAGTTCATGTCCAAATACCTTTGCACAATAATGGATATATATATATATATATATCACGACTAAGAGACAGTTATGGCATTCAGAGATCATGTAATCGTTTACAAGACATGCTAATTGTTGGCTAACTTTATTCACTTTTACAGATTTTAGCAAGACTATATCAACTTAAAGCGACATATTTCTTGTCTGTGTTATCTTCGTTCAACGCAACGAGAACATAACAATTTTAAACTCAATCTTATGAAATATCGATTGTATTTATATGAGGCGATTATGAAGTTCCATCATTTACTTATTCTGATTTTCACATGTTTTGACATTTCAACGCTTTCGCTTTTCACAGAGCATCTCAATACTTAGACAATTTTGTCGATATATTTTGTCACCAAACAAAGAATGTCGGCTTAAATCCATGCATTTTTCATAAAGTGTGTTCTACAAAACGGAGTAATTAAAAAAAATTAATAACACGAAATATCGTTTAGATAAATTTGAAGTGAGTATGAACATACAATCGTCTTGATGCTTCTGAATATATTCAGTTTCAGGTGATTATTTAGATGGCATATTATTATATTAGTCTGTATAAACCAAAATCGAACAGAAAAAGAATACCTAGTTTTCTTTTCCAATATCACTGAGTAGAAATTAAAACAGACGAGTTTGTAAATGCTAAAATTGAAACAGTAGAAACCCAAGCATATGACAAATCAAAAGAGATAGCGTGAAGATGTGGAGATAATAATGTTAACAAAAATGTCGAAGATAGTAAAAACAAACCAAAACAATAACACTAGCACTACCAACAGCAATTATATGACAAGCAGCAACACGAATTGCAACAAAAAAACAAATAGTAACAGTAACAGGCAGACAAGGTTAGATAAGAACATTATAGTTGATGTCTGATATGATTGAATTATTCCCGTTGGTCTAAGAGCAACGAAAGTTGAAAGAATGAAGTAGATGAGTTGAACTTTCCTATCCATAATTGATTTAGTTATACGTCAGGTAATGAACGACTAGTCTTGAAAAGACATTGCAATTATGGAACTGTCATGATTAATTTGTTGCATTTCTATTATTTGACTGTTCTACTCATTATGAAGCCCGGATGTTGGCGATGGCCTGTGACAAGAAATGACTAGCTTTAATGGCAGACAAAATTACTTCTTAATGGAAGAATTTGTTTGCGTCGTCGCACTTTATAGATATTGTTGTAAAACCTGTACGGAAGAATTGTACCATAATGTTTTCACAATAATTAGATTATTATTTTTGAATGGTTGCGTATTTTACAAAATAAATGTCATTTTTAGGTGAGAGAGGAATATTTGTTACTTAGCGCATTCATCGACATTTCGTTTTAATTTATGACATAAAATATCATAATTCATTAACATTTTAAACCTCTTGTCTCGTATATTATCATTTCGGAATAAAATTTACACTCAATTTCGCACTAGACTAAAAAGTAATATGCAGGTTTGACGTGATATGGATCTCAATATAAGTTGAAAGATCTGAAATACTCTTGCAAATCGTGACCCAGGAGGGAAATTTAATATGTTGTGTTTGATTGATTAAATATATTTTTATATAGTGCTCTAAGATTTTTAATGTCTAAACAGATTTCATATTGTATTAATAATTCTATATTTTTTTTCTTTTTTTACCAGTGAATAATTAATAATTTCACTTATTTTTATTCATATAATTTTTACTACGAATGTATCTGCCCTACTGTAGATTCAAGTTTTTATTCTTATTTATCATTCGGCGTAGCAACTGATTGTTCGATGAAAAGATTAAACAGTACTGTATACGTAAACGCTCTAGAGATATGTTGGAAAGTCTCTCATACATCACAGACAGTATTTACATACCATGTATCGAACCTAGATTATTCATCTATGCATGCATTTAAATATTTAAATGTTTCACAGAATTCCAGAGTTCATATCTGATAGTAGCAGAATGAGTGTATGTTAAAAAGTTGCTAATAAAAGATTGTGTTTTTCCTTTTTATGGCCAGAGAAAAATTGAAAAAGGAAGTCAGGCAATAAAGGCGATAACACTTATCGAAGTCAGTTGGTGACGTATCTTGCTGTTGTTGTTTCTTTAATGATGTGTGGGTGAAGCCGATGGAAATAAAATTGGAAGCAGAGATAGAACGAATTTGTGAAGCGCCCTTATGTTCGGGTTTGATATTTACATTGTTTCGGGGTTCTTCAGATTCGCTTCAATGTCCAACGGATTTGACCGGTCAGGGCGCGAATAAGTAGTGGATTTTAGATATGTGAACGGCTCCGAACAGCATACCTGTTTTCTAGGTGAAAAGAATAAACTGGGGTCATATATCAATTTGCTATTTCGTATCCAATCATATTTTCGAATATTAATTTTTACACTGACCTGTAAAATTTGCCCTGGTCTGGCTTCTTCGAAAACATTTTTACCGTTTTGATTCGATTTTGTGGGTATGCAATTTTCCTTTTTTTGTTTGAGTTAATTGTTAGATGATAAAGGATTTGTATCCTGTGATGCAATGGATATCGACTCGGAACGACAAAGCGGGGAGCCGAGTTCGAATTCCACTTGAATTCCTTGAATTCACTTACGCACAAATACTCTTGGAAAAGGTATTAATCAGTCCCTTCCCCCCAGTTATGGGTTAAATAATAGGAGAGATTGGGTTCTATAACCTCAGCTGGTAACCGGTTTACCGTGGAAAGCAATAGGATGCTACTGCGGGATAATCATCTGCCCAGTCAGTCATGGCTCTTTCGAGATATAATCACCCAAAACGTGCATCACTTATGGCACTTTACTGAGTGATCCTATATAAGTTTGTCAAGACACTCAGATTCACTTGTTCCTAGAAATTGGATGTATAGTGCTGATAGGAGATAAATTATATAAATTATATAAATTGCTATAATAAATAGATATATAATCAAAATTGTCCTGCAGGTTTTCTATCGCTTGAAAATAAGAACATTAATTAAAATGGCCAATATACATATAAAAGAACATGTCAACTAAGATAAATAACAGGATTATATAAAAAAAATGATTGAGGATGTTATTCATTCAGTGCTCAAAATATAATGATACAATGGTTCATCACATCCTCATTGTTGTCAATATTTTAATAATTTTTGCTGGATAATATTATTTGATGTCAGCTGAGACCAAACCGATACAGCAATAAACTTTTACCATCTACTTGAAAACAACAATAAATATATTTTGTAGTCTTTGATCTAAGCATATATGCTTGTAAATACCATCAATAAAACATGCGAAAGATGAAACTAGCAAAAGAATTCGAATTGTTTATGTATAACATCTGAAGTTTTCTGTTTCTTGTTAATTGGTTTATGTATGTAGGGAAACATTGGATCATTTTAACTGATTCTAAAACTGCATTTAAAATAAAGAACCGATAGACTATTTATAGTGTTCAAATGGAAAAATAAGAAAGAGAATTTTATTGACGTACTTTCAGTAACAAACATTATTTCCTGTAACAAAAAGTACACTCATTGGGGCATATCGTAAACGTGCACTTTTCGTATATTAGTCGTATTTGTCAAGATATATGCGCTAATATACACATAGATAATTAAAAATGTTCTCTCACATTTTTAGTTTGAGATATTATATCTATGTATATCACTTGCTAGATAACTTAATATAAATTCTGACAAAATCATTCAACCTTCGAATGCGGAGTTTCAGTAAAAGACGCCATTGTGTTTTTTTACACGATAGTTGATACGAAACTCATCTTTCAAAAGCTAACAACTTCGTAAAATCACTACTTGGATTGCCAGAGCTAATTCTTTGAAAGACATTGGAATAAAAATGAAAAATATATTTAATATTTTCTAATTTCATGATCCTAATTGTCCACATATAATTGTTTATTACAAGTTAATTATTGTTTATGCTTAGATAATCAACCTATTTTTTCGTGTAAGTAGGATTAGCGTGGATGAATAAATACATGTAATACCGAAGATGGGCCAGAATTAGAACAAGAAAAGAAGAAAAATGATTACTGAGTATATATATATATATATATATATGTACATATATATATGTATATATATATGTATATAAATATATATGTATAAATATATATGTATATATATGTGTAGATCTATCTATGTATCTATCTATATATATATAAATATATATATAGATAGATAGATAGGTAGATAGATAGATCTACACATATGTATATATATATAAGAGTTAGTAGAATGTTTTAAATGATAGACAGGTCAAATAAATATGACTTACAGAAGGGAAAGTGGAATTCGCTTAAAAAAGAAAAAGTTTAATTCAAATTAATTAAATATAATGATTTGTAAACGTAAATTCTACAAGTGCAGAAAAATGAAAAGAAAGGACTCACAAACATTCCAACAAACGTAATAAAGGAATAAATTGCTCCTTTTGCTTGCACAGATTAGGCTGGTTAATTTTTAAGTACACAACATCCAGAACACGTAGATGATAGGCCAACTAGGTTCTATACTGAACAGAAAAACGTGTCTTCATAACAAGAGACACAGTAATGATTGTCAAATAAATGTAGTCCGATAGGCGACTCATGAACAGCTTGAGTGATTCTTAAAGGCCATTTTGGACTACCTGAAAGTACATTTGCTAGGACGTGCTGTGCTACCCGTGATTCCAACTTCATTGTTTCGTCTTATTTAAACCGCATCGCATCGACATTTGATATTTTTACCACTGAATATATATATATATATATATGGGCACTGAGGTCAACATCGAATGAAGACATTCAGTTGAATGGAATCTTCAGACGAGATTACATTAACCTTTATATTCAGACATGCTGAATTGATGATATTGGACCCTTTTGCCAGTAAATATAGTATATATATATATATATATATATATATATATATATATATATATATATAGATAGATAGATAGATAGATAGATAGATATGTTTTGTATCTTCAAACAAACTGATCATTTTTTAAAATTTGGCTATATGTAGGGTTGCGTATATTTGGAAATTTTTGTGAATGTGTGAGGAAAATCGGTGACTGATGCAGACATATATACACATTTGTACACCCATTGACGTGCACAGAGACACACACACACGCGTCCGCCAACCGGGACTCACACAAACATCTATGCGAATCGCGCGGGGCTCGACATATATGTGCATTTGTCCCGTTGTGTACAGACATACTCATTGGGTTGGTGCATTCGAATAGTGTAGCGATGTCAACGCGCGGACAGTTGTCGATATCTTGTACGTACATATGTACGTATGATGGGTCCTCTGTGAAACTATGATGGATTAAAATTGCTATTCTTTTATTTAAGACATTATTGTTATTTTTCATTTTAAAATTGTTTGTTAACTGTTTATTGTAAGTTTCCGCATATTTAAATGGTAGAAATTCTAATTTGTAATGCTTGCTAGTATTTATATGTGGTGGTATTAATTTTACTACGGCAGAGAGGAGTAATTTAAATTAATGATGATTGGGGACTAATACGGTGATAGTAATATTTGATGAAAATAACAGTTGTGGTAGCAAATCGTTATTGTAAAACGGTAGTAGTGATTATAATTGTGGTGTAATGATAATAAAAATAAATGCAATTAAGATGGTGGTAGTTTGAACTAGAGAATAATTAATTAATATATTAAATATTAATTAATAATATAATCTATATAACAAATTGCATATATATATATATATATATATATAAATTGATATTTATAATTATATACATACACATTTCACACACACACACACACACACACACACGTATATATATATATATGTGTGTGTGTGTGTGTGTACATTTTATAAATAAATAAACAAGTATGTACTTTGTATACCTAAATAACTTTTGGAAAATTAAATTTGAAAGGTTTGAATCATTCAATGATATACTTATTAAAATACTGCATATATATGTATGAAAATTTTTATAACTTAATTAACGATATATAAATATAAAGAATACATTTTTCTTTTGTCGCACTTCCCATATATGGAATTCCCTTCCATTTACTTGTTTCCCTGACAGCTACAATCTACAAATAATTTAAATATAAAAGCAATAGTCATCTCCTAATTTGCATCCTCTCTCTCCCATGTTCATTTCTCCGTCCACTCCACTCTCATCAGTATTCTCATCCTTCTCTTACCCACTTCCTGACACCCCCTATAAGCTGTCACTCTTTTTAATAACTTTCCTCCTATGTAACTCCCTGCAAAATAGTGGCAGTAAAATTCCTTTCTTTGGGCGATATGGTTATAAAAAACATATGAAATACTATAATATATCCATACAATATTACAATTAAGTAATATAAATAACATAAAATAATATAAAATAATGAATAATGAAATAGTCATAATAAGAATCATAAAACAAATAATGTTACTACTAATAAGAAAAACTATAATAATATATAATAGTATTGAATAAAATATAAATACTAATTGGAGAAATAAGCAGAAGGGAGAAAACATAATTAAATTAATTATGAAATAAAATAGAATGTTCTTCATATAGAGAAAACAATATTATAATGTTAAGAATTTTAAAATGTTCATATATTAATTTATTTATTGATAAAAAAGTTTGTTTACAATGTAGTTCATATAGAGAAATCATATTATAATGTTAAGAATATTAAAATTGATCAATATTTATTTATTTATTTATAAAAAGGTGTATTTATACTTTTATACATTTTTTTCGCTAGAATTTTTAACGGAAATATATTTTGTTTCATGATGCAGATCCATAAACGTACCAATTCACACATGATTTCTCTCATATTCATACATTCATACATAATTCTTTCATTTTATTTTAAAAAAAGAAAATTATTCTACCGTTTGACATGTGTATACATTACTTCCTACATATTTTGAACGGAAATGTGTTTCGTTGCTGTCATTTACACACATGAAAATTACCGACACACACTTAATTTATCTATAGTTTAAATACGCTTGACACGAATTACGCATAGTTAGATTCATAATAAACATCTAAGAAGGAAATTAGTTGCAAAGTAATTGAAACTCACCTAAAGCAAACTGAATGAATAATGCTTCTCATGCCAATGACACTTCCATCGTGACTCTCTACGGCATATGATTTCATTAAATTTCTGTTGAATGTCTTCCTCTCGAATTCACATATAAATTAATTGGGCTCACCGAGAGAATATGTACCGTTTCGGGGCCATTTTTTCAACGGTTTAAATTGCACAACTCCCTTTTACTGATGTGAGGTCCAATTATTACAATATACTAGTAATTCTAGTGTATCGTAGATATACTAGTTCAAATATCCAACAGTGAATTTAGGTTGACGAACAAACAGCTGATGAGTATAAACGTGAACATCATTATGCATTGAATTTCAGTCATATATCGTCATGTTCGCTAAAATACTTCACGGGATATTTCTTTTTTGCAATATCCACATAGAACTATTTGCAGTTACATCTATTGTGTCTTTTATACTTTTGGCCCTATTACGCTCTTTGATTCCAGTTTGGCCCAGAGATTGGTATAAAGTGCCTAAAACGAAATCCCTTTCTCTAATTTCCACTGTTCCAATAATTACATTATACCTTTTCTTTACCAGCTCTGATTTTAGATTTTTATTTTTATTAGTTTTATATTCGTTACTATGTTCCATGAGGCGTTCATATGGTACTGTTAATTCTACCAGGACGATTTCATAGAAGAACAATATCTGATCGCAGAACCTTACTTGATAATATTTTGGGGTAATCATTACGTCAACCAGGAGTGTCTGCAGAATATCTCTCAAATTCAACCGGAGGTAAGGAGAATATGTCCGGGTGTAGTTAGATAACTGCTTGTTTGCTTAGAGCACACGTATATATTTCTATGTGCAACAAATGTCTGAACAGAATAAGATGACTCAGAATGCATATATTTTTTATAAATTTGATCAGCGCATCCTATTGTGTCTCAAGGTATATCTTCCATTGACAAGAGCTGTTGGAATGCTCTTTTTTCTTATTTAACAACATCGTTCTTAGATGATAGCAGGTCATAATATATGGAAGGTATAAAAATCTCAAACTGAGTCATTTTCAGCAATAGACATCTGCATAGTCTCCTCCCAGTTTATCCATGGGCCTCCTTTTCGGGTCTTTTATTATCGTTTTCCTTCCTTACATGACCATGTCTCGGTGATCTTTACGAGAAGTGTTTGACCACCACTGTCTTTCATTTAGGCTTAACCTTTGTTTCTTAGCTTAGGTGTATTCTTTGACTTCATTGAAAGCTAGACTGTCTTTAGCACTTCATATCATCTCTCTGACCTTCCACTTAATGTACGATTTCAAGCTACTTTAACCTTAGAGTTATCCAATATGGTTTAAAATCAAATTTTCCCAGGTCTATACACCTCTACAATTGATTTAAATTGCAAATCTAGCTTTGCTTGTCTGAAGTACAATGCCATATCAAAAGAACCTGGAGGCAAACCTAACCATTTTCAAATATAGTTGCTTTCGATGTTTCTTTAACTTGGTTGCTATCTATTAAGGATTGATCATAATACCATCCTAAACTTTTCACTATTTTTTCTGATACAGTATATATTCAATTACCCGTACTACAAAATGTATGTTTTAATTCAATATTTTTTTTCGAAGTGAAATACTACTAGACTTATTTGTTTCAAATCTTAATTATTTATTTAAATGAAAGCCAAGAGATTAAGTTTTCTAATTCCAGTACACAAAATACTCTTCTGTATTTCAAACCGTAATTATATTTAACGGACTCTAAAATTTTTTTGATTAAAAAAAAAAATTTGGGGGTAAGTTTTCATCGATCGACACATTTTGTAAACAGAATGCAATTCTCAGTTTAACAAATCATGTAAAAATAAAATTCACCTCGTTGACATATTATTTTATTCAAATTACCGAATGTAAACTAAACTCAATTTGATTTGAAAAATAATTATTTGCTTACTGTTCCAAATGTACTATAAAGCGTTTCTTAATTACAGAAGCATTGTCATCGTCTTATCAGAGGCAATAAATTAACATGACAGACATAATGCTAAGTGTTGGGGATGAATTTGATGTAATTTTCATCATAACGTTCATTTTTTAATTTTTAAATATATGTTAAAATTAAAGATTTAACATATTATTTTCAGTAATTGACCGATATTTCATGTAATTATAGTTTAGCTTTATAACCTTAAGGTTAATGATGTTTTATAAAAAATAAAAATAAAAATAATAAACAAAATTCTTTTAAATGTTTTCCCATTTAAAAAGAGAATGACATTATATAATAGCAGAGGTAACTCAATAATTTATTAAATGTAATGTCATACATTTAATTTTGATTTTTAATTTTATTTTTAATATCTATATTTAAAATGCTTTTTAGGTGCCACCACAAATTGTGAATTTCAAAATTCCTTTTTTCATTACAAAATTAGAAATAGTAATTATATTATAAAACTTGATGATTTGCAAAGACATTTAAATATTGAAACATAGCGCATAAGAAACACTGAAGCGAGATGAATGTTTTGTATCGTAGCAAAAATATTTGCACAGTTTTTTTCATGTATGTTGCCCATCCATTGAAATACCTGATCTTTTAATAATATATATATATCATGTACGGCCACCCATAAAAGAAAATAAGTGTCAACATACGGATACAATTAAAACATTTTAATTGATATAAAAATTCATTGATTAAATTATTTGTTTTAAGCTTTTCAATTTTCGTTTCATGCATTAATTTAACACCCTAGCGTTAACGATGAACGATGAATTTTTAAAAAAATTGTAAACTTTATTAATTATTATAAAAAATTAAAAAAAACACTTCTTGTAAAAATTCAATATTCATTGATTTTTTTCCTCTCAGATTACGAAGTCCTTAATTTATATTGTCTATAAAATCAATTAAAAATTTATCTAAATAAGAAATGCCATAATTTTATGGCATCTTTTTCGCAATTCGCAGTAGATTATATAAAAATGGGCTAATTTTGAAAAAAAAAAAGTTGATTAACATTTCCCAATGAATCCTGAATTTCATTAATATTAGTTTTATAGGAAACGATGGCAAATTTCTAGACATTTCTGGAAATAAATTGGTGGGGGGTTACATACACTATCGGCTATAATTATTGGGCCATTGTTGTTTTTAAAAGAAATTTCATACTATTTTTAGTATTTATTGTCAAGTGAATAATTCTAAATGAAAATATAATTGTTCTTTTTTATTAATATTTTGCAAAATTTTACAAGGCAAAGAAGTAATGATGAACTCGTCCGATTCACCTCAAATTTTCTTCATCCTTTCATTTTCGTCATCCTTTCTGCAATATAGGTAATTATTAAATATTTACAAATTCATTTCATGCACATGATATTGTGTAGTATTAACAAAAGAATCATTCTATTTTCATTTACAATTATTCAATTGACAATAAATACAAAAAACATATCATTTTTAAAACATTGATGTTGCCTAATAAGTATGACCGGTAGTGTATGTAAAAATATACATTTTTACCAAATTTTTTAAAAATATTTTTTCAAAATTAATTTCAGTTAAACATAAATAAATCCACAAATCTTCAGCACAATTTGATCATTATTTGTTTTTTGCAAGAATTTATAAATTAATGTTTTTCACCGGCAAAAAATGCCTTGCATAATATATGCCGTTATAAACACATGTAAAATTCCGTCACTCACTAACGAAAGAAAAACAAGATATTCTACGAAAATGTTGAAAGTGTCAGAAAAAAATTAAAAAGAATTAAATAATAATTAAAAAATATTTCGATCTATTCTGTTAATAATAACATTAACTTTTTGCCGATAAAATTTTTTATTTAATTTGGGGTTTTTAACCTCATAATGTGCTGTTTTTACAGCGATTTTTGGAGGTACTTAACGAAATGTATGGGTGACACTGTACAACGCATCGCAATTCCAACTTCAAGTCTACACCACAATGTTATCATTACACGTGGCAAACACACTTACACAGAAACATGTTACATTACATTTAATATTCATTCATTGTTTTATTACACGTGACACGCATAGAAATAATGAAATCATACATCAGTCAACATACCTTTTTTTTAATGATTTTTAAATCAACCATCTTTAAAAAATCTCTGAAAAAGTTTGATAAAATAAAACAATTTAGATTAAAACAGCTATATATATATATATATATATATATATATATATATATATATATATATATATATATCGGTATTGTAAGATTTGGAGAGAAATTCTAAAAGACAATATTGTAGTAATAATAAAAATATAATAATAAAAATATACATTATTCACCGTCATACATACTCAACATGATTTATATCCTTCGTGAGTTGTGATTACTAATTTTATGCATTATATTTGCATTTCTTTTAGGCGTAGGCTACCAGGAATCCCTTCAGTGAGGTTATCAGAAACCTTTTCAATCTATGAAAGTCTGCGACTACAACTGGAACATTTGATGTCTTTAAGTACCTCATTTTGAATATTTCCTTTACAATTCCCGTGTGTTTGAAAAGTATTTGAACATCTTTCAAAGATACGCTAAAGATATGTTCTTTTGCGCTTCCTGAGTATGATATCTGGACGATTAGCTTTGATTGTTCTGTCACGTGTATTGTAAAGTCCCATAAAATTATTGTAGGTTCTATCTACTTAATCGGGTCTGGTTGGTGTCAATACCAATTTCTTGAAGTTGCTTTCTCGTAAAGTTGCATGTTTTCTAATGCAGTTATTAGCCCACGATGAGATACCAATATCTATATTAAATGCATGTCAATACTGTGCAACCTGGTACAATATAGTCAATTGTTTCTGGATATTATAAGACATTTTTCATTTTTATCTAACGTAAATTTTCACTATGTCGTGGTTGTTAATTTATAATTAGCAAGCATTGTTCATGAGCAGCAGGAGTAAAACCTTCGAGTTCAGCTTTTAACACTGCTTTACGTAACCTGTTATTAGTACATAATTAGTCTGTATCAGTTTGCTTGGTATTGAACGTGTATATGCTAATCTTTTCATCGTTTTTTTATTTGGCATATTAAATTTGATTTCGCTTTTCTTAACTTTTTTTTGCCTCTGGTGTAGGTGTATTATGCTTTACTTGCATTTTTTCACCCACTTGAATTGAAGTTATTGAAATTTTTTTTTCAGTATAATGAATCTTCTTTGATGTTTTTTGACATAGATTATCATCAAGTATTTTTTAGTTTTTATGTATATTTGAAGGTCGATGGTTGTAGTTTTAGGAGACATCTAGTTTAATTAATCCTCTGCTTTCATTCGGATCTAGATACATATAATCTATTAACATCAGCTCTGCTTTCATTCGGATCTAGGTACATATAATCTATTAACATCAGCCTTGCGGGTGAGGCTTGCGGTGACAAGTAAGAGGCGTTCTTGTTGTGATATCTATTCAATTAATGTTACTTATAGTCCAGTTACGGATGTTGAAACTGTATAGCACCACGAATACAGCCAAGGTGTTTATGGCTGATATTCGTTTTTTTTTGTTATTCAACTCGGTATTTAATATTAGACGCAAACGTCTGAAGTAGTTTTACTTACGTTCTCATTCGTTTTGTATGTGCTGTTTACCATCTATTTCACGGTTTCCTATGTATTTATAGGGCTTCATTCTGCTGCAGTTCTCTAATCTTTGTGACAATATTTATATCTATTGAGAGAGTTGCTCTATATCTCCCTTTCGTGAATAGTACTTTTGCACATTTATCTAATCCGAAATCCAAATCTTTGATGTCACTAAACCCTTTTACATTATTGAGGAGTCTATTCCAGTCATTCGTCGGCTTTTGCAAAGAATTTTATATCCTTCATGTTCATTAAGTGATTAAATGTTTTCTTGTATAAGAGTATTAAGGATAGAAAACAGGAGGAGCGACTGGATTAATGAGGAGAAGTTTGTCTCTTAACTGAACAGCATTAAGCTGACGCAGATGTTTAATGAAGGCACCATTGTGATGTTTTCATTCATCAGGATTGTTCAAAGGATTATCGTAAGGATTAACATTATGCAAATATTTAAAATATAATATTTTAACGGTTTCTCAAAAAGTGATCCAGACATTTCGATCGTCACATTCTCATTCGCTAGATTAATCTTCTGTTAGGTTTAAAATGTGATCAACTCGAACAAATCAACAACGTATCTACTCTTGCTAAATCGTCTTTAAATTTCCACCTCTTAATATTCTTTCTTTATCCCTAATAATTAAACAACACTTATCAAAATTACCTAGTGGCCCTTTATGAAATTATTATCAAGTACTATTACTTTGTGGTTCTGGTCTAATCTCATAACTAATCTTTAATACATACTTGTTAGATCCGTAGACATTAATCTGAAAAAGGAAGAAACATATGCTGTGATTATTCTTATGTTACAACTCTTTTACAATTGAAATAATCTAAACTTACCGTCTCTTCTAATCTAATGGTTTCATCTCTCGCCTTTCTCATTTTTGGAAATCCCTTGCGCGTGCTTACGTCTTTGTAGTTTGAATCTCTAAAAGTTTATCTTTAACAATTGTCATTTTCTATCTCCTTGATTCCCAAAGATTTTTCATCCTTTCTTCAACACTATCCGGAACTTCTTTTTTCGTTTACTTTGCTGTAACCCCCTGCGCACTCGTGGCAGTCCTGCCTTGCTTTGGATGAAATGATAGTAAGACATACTTATCTTTATAACGCTGGAACTAATATTGGACTTAAGAAGCAATTATTAACAATGACATTTATAATTATTATCAAAATATACTATTGGAATTTGTTGGTTAAATTTAGATCTTTTTTTACATGGGAAATACTGAATTTTTTATGTTGTTTGTTACTTTTTATTTAACACATTTTACATGGGAGTCAACCTGACAATTTGCATTTATTAGATAGCGTTAAAAATTTGACGATGTCATGCGAATTATTTGCAAATTTAAAAAAATATATCAAAATTCTGAATAAAAGAAAAATATGTTAATGACATCTATTAGAGTAATTTATAATTGTTTAATCAGTGGAAGCTGGGTAAAACAAGGCGGACCTTGAACAATCAATCATCAGACAGTCTGATGCAACAAGGTCTAGTAGGTCTTTCCTGTCTCACTCACACATTTGGGCTGCGAAAGAAACTTTCCGGTTCAGTGCGTGGTCTTCTCCGTCGCGCAAAGTTGTCCACCAAAATCCTGTTCTTTCATTCAGAGCGATATACGGCACAATCACCAGGAGAAGGGATAACAGAATAGGGGAAAAGCAATGATTTGGACGCTCGGATGTGAGCGGATGCCGATTATCCAGAATAGATTAATATTGGGTATTATTTATCAAAATGCATCAAAAGTAATCTTATAAATTGGTCACTAATAATAGCCTCAACAAAATTCAGTAGCAATGTCCAAGTTTTCAATTATTAAAGTTATCAATGAAGGTTTTAATTTAGGACTTTAATTTTTTTTAAAGAATTGCTTATTTAATTGTATGTCTGCTGAATCATGCAATTTCCTTTAGAGTCTTATCAAACTTGTGAATTTCATGGAATAATCTCTTTTGTTATATTAAAGCCTTTATCATTTTTATATAAATCTGTCTGTATTAGCATTTCGTTTACATAATCTTGTGTTTTTCGTATACATCTTTTATAAACGGCAAAAAGTATTCCATGTCTGAATGCGATGACAAATGTACGCACACACACCCACACAAACGAAAGAGAGCTGAAAATTATCAGCCAAAAGATCTTCCCAAAAACATGACTAAATATAAGATTGATTTTCAAATTACTCCTTTGATATATATATATATATATATATATATATATATATATATATATATACATATATATATAATCCTGTTCACGTAGCTTAAGGTTATTTTGCATTGATGGTCAATTAGAATAATGTAGAAGGAAATATCTAGAACTCACGATTCTTTTCCAGACATAGAATCTGATGGAAATATACTTAAAAATAAGTTTCTTTGCTTATTTCGCAAGGAAAATTCATATTTAATGAAAGTTAGTTTGAACATACCAATAGCCGTAGAACTTAGACAAGTAAAGAACGGATAAATAGAACAAACTCAGAAGCGATACTGTAATTGGAATCATCTTGCAAAACATGGTAGAGTACAGATATTAACAGTAAATACCGAAGCCATTTTAATATAAGAATATATGCAATGAGCAATATATATCTATATGTGTGTGAGGGTGGATGTGTATCCGTTTGAGTCTATGTATGTATGCATGTGTACGTAACTATATTTTATTTAACAATATGTTTTGTACATTTATGGATATGCGTGTGATTAGAAAGCGAGACAGTGGGGGAGAGAGTGAGAAAGACAGCTAACCAGCCAGACAGAAGGACATACTGATAGATTAATCAAAATTTCGAATAAATGTTCAATATATTCCCGAGGCTTACTCAGATGACCTCATTAAGGAAGACATCTTGTGATGTTGTAAAGGCGAAGTTTAAGCTTTCTTTTATGAAATGCTAGATTAAGAATAGACACGTAAACGTACAAAAGTCTCGGTAAACAATTATTTAAATGTAACATATAAGTGGTTGTGACGGAACGTGATATAAAAAATAACTACACGTATAATAGTTATGCTCTAACAACTGATTAATAAACTATGAAAACGTATAATCCCCAGTCACTGGAATAAAAATATTTTAATGTAGTTACTCTTAGGTTCCTCCTTGGTTACTAAAAAGTCTAAATCTAAGCGCAGCACGTGGTTGCCAGTTAGGTCTCATCTTTTTTAGCTGTTATTACTATATGCGACTTCTAATAGATTTTTGTCTCACCTTTGGAACACTTTTCTACATTCTCGTATTTTTATTAGCTACAGTATATCAAATATTAAATAGAAAACAAATGAAGATTGGCAGTATAAATGATCCTTAATTACTTTTGAAGAGTGACGCTCATCTGGAAAAATGGGTGGGGGATGAGGACCATAAATATGTATGCAACCAGAACCGTGATTGAACGTGGTTTGCTCGACTGAAGTCAGGGATTAGACACAAGTATGCGTAAAACTTTCACTGTTTTTTAACACAGATATATGAAACACAGATATATGAAAAGGAACTAGTCGATTACTAAATTATATGTGACTTATATTCTAATAGATTTTTAACTCTCCTATGGAACAACTTTGTACCTTCTCGCATTTTTGGTAGCTACAGTATATCAAATTTTAAAAGCAAAGTCAATCGTAATTTTCTGCGTCCTTAAATCCCATTATTTTTGTTGAAAATATTCTCAACAGCATTTCTGGAGATTCTTCTACTCAATTATATTTATTACCTTGCTTTGATTTAAGGGAACATATGCGGTGATGTTATTTTGCCCATCACAGAATTAGATATAGGTAATGGTAATTAATTTTTGTCCCAAAACGAAGCAATCATCCCGTGATTATGTCGTACAAACTGGATACGAGAAATCCCATGCCTGAAATTCAGCAATTTTTTTATTACTCAGAATCCTAAATATATACTTTTAATCCTTGTATTTTTGGTCTAAGTTCATGCAGCCTAAATTATAGAATATTTGAATGCAGCCCACCCAACAATAATTTATTTCTGAATGTTGTTTTAATTATTTTCAAACTGCAAAGAATATCTTTATCGTCGTCTATGTTCCATAAATTTTAAAATAGTGGCTGCAATACAAGTCATAGAAAATTTTTGACACTCGCATATCTTGAGGTATCTAGTTCAATAACACTAATGTGAAAGTTTAAACTTACTGGATTCTTCTGGAGTATATGTAGAACTGAGACAACTGAATGACGTCAACATTACCCTCTCGCAGGTTTCTAATATAATTTCGAAGCTTGACCCCCATAAAGCGAGTGGAGGCGATGGAATCCTAATCATTGTCCTGAAGTAATGTGACCCTGAACTATCCTTTGTTTTCTCCCAACTCTATAACTACTGCTTCTATTCTTCTTGCTTTCCTGCCTCCTGGGAGCCCTCCTCTGTACTTTCATTATTTAAGAATACTGGAGAACACTCGGACCCCGCTAATTTTCACACTCTAAGTCTCCTAAAGATATTTATCAAAGTGTATCAACGCCGAGGTGGTTCACCATCTCATAACCGACAGTCTCTTCTCTAGAAAACAGTATGGTTTCCTCTTCACCAGGTCAACTGCAGATATCCTAATAACCATCAGTCAGTCAGTTATGTGCCATACGTGATACACGCTTGGTCGATCATGTCTTGAAACAGACTGACTGGGCAGATGATTTTCCCGCAGTAGGTTGCCATTACTTTCTGCGGTAGATTGGTTGCCACTCTGTCCTGTTATTTAACCCATAACTGGAAGGAATATACAGATTAATACCTTTCACAAGGGTATTTGCACGTAAGTGAATGCAATAAGTTCGGCTGGAATTCGAACTCGGCTCCCCGATTTTTCGTTCCGAGCCGATATCCAATGCACCACAACGCAGATCCATCAACCATAACAACCATCACTGAGTATATAAAGCAGCTTCAAAGGTCGAACTGTTGCCCTGGATATCTGCAAAATGTTTGAAAGATTCTGGCATGCTAGCATTCTACGCAATCCGGGGCTATGTTATAACTGGACAATTGTTTGACCTAATCTACTCATTCTTGACCTAATCTACTCATTCTTTTTAAATCGCACAATGAAGGTATTATTGAACGGACATACCTCCCGATATGAACGCGGGTGTCCCGCATCGCTCTGTTCTAGGTCTTACGCTTTTCCTGATCTTCAGTAACGATCTATCCGATGTAATCAAATCCCAAGTAGACTTATACATTTACTGAGGCTGAGAAAGAAAACCTCGCTGCTGAGCTTAAAAAGAATTTCGAATACCTGGATGAATAGGGTAAAAAATAGCCCATGAATTATAATGCTTCTAAAACGAAGCTTGTATCTGTTAACAATCACAGACAATCAATGTTAACCCCCATTAGAATGGATAAGGCTAGCCTCTCTGAAAGCAAAACACTGCGCTTGGTCGGGTTAACCCTCTCAACAGACTTCATGTTGAATGTCTATATCGAATCAAAAGCTAAATAGGTGGCTAAGAAGGACGGTTCACAGTGAAGGGCCGCAAGATAGTTTTTCCCGTCTCCTCAGCTGCAGTAACTTTCTCACCAGCGTAATTTGGCTTCACAGTATCTGTTCCGATGAACTTAGCTCACTGACGCCTCCTATGTAGAAATTTACTCGAGCTACTAGACCAGCAACTAGGTCCCACTCTTTTACAGTGAAGCTAATAAAATGTAACTGTATCTTATTCTCTACAAGCTTCTTTTCTTGCACTTCCATCCTGTGAAATTTCATTCCGTATACTCGATTCCCCGTCAACTACAATTTCCAAGAATTTAAATTTTAGCTCAATAGTCATGTCCTATCTCACAGACTCGCATCCTTTCTCTCATACTCTTTTCTCCGTCCAATCCACTCACATCACACCAGTATTCTCATCCCTCTTTCTCATCACTTTCCTCTTATGTATCTCCCTGAGCATCAGTGGCAGTAAAACTTCCTATTGCTCCGTGTGAAATTATTAAAAAAAATGTATCTTTGATTTAAAAGAAAACGATCACATTGATTTCGACCTGACTGATTGTCAGGGAATTTACTATGTAAAAATTCTCATAAGTTATCTGTCATGGTAGGTGATGTGTTTAAATTTTCTGTTAAAAAATAAAAAAAATTATTAAATGGACGAATAATCAATTCGAGTACTACCGGCTGCATAGCCGGATGATTTTAACCTATCAGAATTTACCTGGTGTGGAGGGTGGCAGTATATGGACCGTGATTATTTTACGAGGGCGACGCACATCTGGAAAAATGATGGAGATGTGAGTCATAGCTATGTATGCAGCCAGAATAGTGATGGAACGTGATTTACTGTATTGAAGTCAGCGATTAGACAAAAGTAAGAGATACGTTAAGTATATGTAGATACTTGACTGTCTTTTAACACAGATATAGGAAATGACAAATCGGGGACCCGAGTTCGAATTCCATTTGAATTCGTTGCATTCACTTACGCACAGATACCCTTCTGAAAGGAATTAATCCGTAGCTTCCCTCCAGTTATGGGTTAGATAATAGGAAAGATTGGGTTTTATAGCCGTGGATGGCAACCAGTCTACTGCAGAAAACAATTTCAACCTACTGCGGGATAATCTTCTGCCCAGTCAGTCATATCTTTTTGAGGCATGATCGCGTGTTGCATCATGTATGGCATTTAACTGATTGATATGAATGTTGTAGCGAGCACAAGATCACACCTTGTCATGTGACAAGAACTGAATGATTAGCTCCGTCTTAAGGCGGAGGTATTTCCTTTTGTTGTGGTCGTCTCTTTGTATGTTTGTCTGTCTATTCTTGGTCAAGAGAAGAATAATGATTAATGGACATGTTGAAAATATTAGGGACAGGTTTAACCGTAGATGATAAGGTATGGTACTTTACCTCTCTCCTCTTCTTCTTTCCTCTTTTGGTGCAAATTCTAATTTACAACTTCCAATTTTGTTTTCCCATTCTCTACCCTACTTACCTCTCACACGAAATTTCTTATATAAAGAAATGAATATTCTATCTCCCTTCACATTACCTCATTGTCCATTGTCCTTTCAATTTCGAAAGAATTTGTACATATTCTAAACTATAATTTATAAATTGGAGTAGATAGACTAAACTATCGCCCGGTTCACACACCAGCCACATCTATTGAACAGGTGAAGAAGCTCATCCCTTGTGTCCTGTTTAGGATGCGGTCTCCGGTTTTCTCTTTTCTAATCTTCTCACTCTTATGTAGCCCCCTGCACATCAGTGGCGTTACCGCCTTGCTTGGGGTGATATGATTAAAAAAAAATTAAAACACCCACACATACACACACACACACACACACACACACACACACACACACACACACACATATATATATATATATATATATATATATATATATATATACGCTGTTTAAATGTTTCTATATTTGAAATATATGAATGACCTTTTTTCTCTCCCCGTCTTCAGTCTAAGGAAAAAGTTAGCGTCCTTTCTCTCCTAGCAATCCTTTTCCTTCATCCCCCTTCCAAAAAAAAAAAGAAAAAAACCCACGTGTTCCTACCAGCACCTATCAGTATATATATGATAGAACCAAAGAAAGTCAGGAGATGACTGCCAAAATGTAGAATATGCATAATATTTCTTGTGACTACTGGTAAAGTATGCTGATTGTAATTACTGCTGCGAGGTTCTTAGAATTTAGACTAGCTAAAGGAAAGGTTCGTTTAATTCATGCTACGTATATTTTATTTACATATATTTTCTTTCAGAGTGAGTATATTTTGAAATTTTGTTTTTGCCTTTAGCTACCAAAAAAAAAAAAAAAAGGATTCTATAGAATTTAAAATGACCTTTTTTCTCTCCCCGTCTTCAGTCTAAGGAAAAAGTTAGCGTCCTTTCTCTCCTAGCAATCCTTTTCCTTCATCCCCCTTCCAAAAAAAAAACCCCACGTGTTCCTACCAGCACCTATCAGTATATATATGATAGAACCAAAGAAAGTCAGAAGATGACTGCCAAAATGTAAAATATGCATAATATTTCTTGTGACTACTGGTAAAGTATGCTGATTGTAATTACTGCTGCGAGGTTCTTAGAAGTTAGACCAGTTTGTATCTGTTTTCTTTTACCATTTAATTTTTTTCATAATATACTAAATTTTTCTTTTGTCTGAACTCCATTTCGACTTTAACTAAGTTAAAACTTAGTTTGTTTTGTTTTGTTTTTTTTGTTTTTTTACATCAACTATATGTACACTTAAATTGGGACGTTAGCATCCCTGTGGGTCAAAAATATAAACCTACAAAGGGCGGAAGAACTCTCAAAGAGTCAACGGCCAGCTAACTAGAGGTGATGTCTCAATAAACCATCGTGGAGAAGGCAACGGGATACCACTCCACTATCTACCCCCGCTCAATCATGGATAGTCACAATAAATATATGAAAGCCAACAGCGTGAAGGGGGTTACTTCCCAAGGAAGCAACTCCTCGCTCGGTAAGGACCGGCATGGGCAACAGGTGCCACCTAACCGTCATCCGGCGACTGTTAGCACCAACGGCGTAAAGGGGACATTTTACTCCAAAATTTGTCCCTCGCCCGGGAAAGAACGACATGAGCAACAGGTGTCGCTGGACCGTTATCCTGCAACTGTGCGAATCAAAGACAAACTCACTATAGGAACATGGAACGTCAGGACACTGAAATGTGGACAACTAGAGAATGTCAAACAGAAGATGAACAGACTGAATATCAGCATCCTAGGAATATGTGAAACAAGATGGCCTAATAACGGAGATTTCAGTAGCGACACCCACAGGATAATATATGCAGGAGGAAACAAACACGAAAAAGGGGTCGCTTTAATACTAAACAAACAAGTGAAGAGATGTGTACTAGGATACTGGCAACTGTCAGAGAGAGTCCTCTTGGTTAAACTGCGGGGAAGGCCCCTCAATATAGCTATTATAGTAGTCTATGCACCAACAACTCAAAGCTCAGAGGACGAAATAGAATCATTCTATTCAATACTGGACAGTGCTAAGGCTCAGTGCAAAAGCCAAGAAGTCAGGATAATAATGGGGACTTAAATGCAAAGGTAGGTAAAGATAGAGAAGGAGACAAGAAAGGCAACTTCGGACTAGGAGAGCGCAACGAAAGAGGAGAAAAATGGATCCAATGGTGCTCAGCCAATGACCAGGTCATTACTAACACCTGGTTCCAAGAACATCCACGACGTTTATGGACATGGAGAAGCCCAGGAGGGGACACGAAGAACCAAATAGATTATATAACTATAAACAAGAGATTCAGGAACGCAGTAGTCCAATGCAAAACCTACCCAGGTGCTGACTGCGGAAGTGACCACGTCCCAGTCATCTGCAAACTAAAAGTGAAACTCCGAAGACTGAAGAAACCCAGCATAACACCAAGACTGCAATACGACACACTAGAGGATGATCTCACCCTGCAGAAAGAATATAATAACAGCGTAAAAAAGAAATATGAAGAACAAATTGGAAAAGGATACTCAAAATGGGAGTCACTAAAAGAAGCAATGGTGACCTCAGCGAACAACATAGCCCCAAAGGAAATCAGACGCAGAAGAAAAAATGAGTGGATGACCGAAGAGATCCTCCACATGATGCAAAGGAGACAAAAAATAACGCCAAGACACGGAGCAGAGTACAAAAAACTTCACAGGGAGATAAGGAACAAATGCAGACAAGCCAAAGAGGAATGGCTCAACAACAAATGTGCAGAAGTAGAGAGACTGAGCAGGAACAACAAAGCAGAAATGCATAAAGAGATAAGAGAACTGACAGGACAAAAAACCTGTTCCTCAACAGGATGCATAAAATCCAAGGAAGGGACAATCATAGTAGAGAAAGAGGAAATACCCCAGCGATGGGAAGAATACATAAAGGATCTCTTTGGCGACAAGAGAGAACAACCGAGAATACACAAGGAGATGGATGGACCGGAAATACTAAAATCCGAAGTGGAAGCTGCAATGGCCAAAATGAACAGAAATAAAGCACCTGGCCCAGATGGCATAGTGATAGAGCTGCTGACAGCCTTAGAAGAATATGGCATAGAAAAGATTACCGACATAATAAACGAAATTTATAGCAGCGGAATAATACCAGACGACCTATGCAAGTCGATATTTATAGCACTGCCGAAGAAACCAGGTGCAAACGAGTGTGAACTACACAGAACTATCAGCTTAATGAGTCACATTACAAAACTGATTGTCAGAATCCTGATGAATAGAGCGAGAAGCAGAATCAGGCCAGAGATAGGGCAGGAACAGTGCGGGTTCGTCAAAGACACTGGAACAAGGAACGCCATATTCATGATTAGGATGCTCTCTGAAAGGGCATTACAAATGAAGAAAGACTTGTACCTATGCTTCATTGATTACGCGAAAGCATTCGACAAAATACGACACAAAGAATTGATGGAAATGATAGGCAACCTCGACATTTTCGGCAAAGATATAAGAATAATCAAGAATCTCTACTGGCAGCAAACGGCCTGCATACGGACAGGTAACGACCTCAGTAGATACACAAAGATAGAAAAAGGCGTAAGACAAGGATGTGTCTTTTCACCGGATTTGTTCAACCTATACAGCGAGAATATTTTGAGGACCCTAGATGACACACCAGGATTTATTATTGGAGGCCACAACCTGAACAACATAAGATACGCGGACGATACAGTACTGATTGCGGACACGGAAAGAAAACTGCAAGATCTCATACAGAAAGTAGCAGTGGAGAGTGACAAGAAGGGACTACAAATAAACTTTAAGAAAACTGAGTGCATGGTCATCAGCAAAAGATACAACCCAAAATGCCAAATACAGGTGGGGGATAACAGAATCAAACAAGTCCAAGAATTTAAGTACATAGGAAGTGTTCTAACAGGAGATGGAAAGTGCGACACGGAGATCCGAAGGCGAATTGGCATGGCAAAGGACGCGTTCCAGAAGATGAGCAAAATACTAACACACAGGAAGATCTCAATAGAAACGAAGAAAAGAGTGCTAGACTGCTACGTGATGTCAGTTCTTCAGTACGGCTGTGAATGCTGGACAATATCATCGAAAATGAGGAAAAAACTGGAAGCGGCCGAAATGTGGCTCTACAGAAGGATGCTACGGATATCGTGGACTGAGCATACAAGCAACGACGAAGTGTTAGAAAGAATGGCAACAAAAAGGAAATTGATGCTGAGCATCAGGAAGAGACAACTGAAGTTCCTGGGACATGCAATGAGGAAGGAGAGCCTGGAGAACCAGATATTGACTGGTCAGATAGAAGGAAGGAGAGACAGAGGAAGGCAGCGGATAACATATCTGCAGAGTCTGATCAGGTGGATGACGGAACGGGGGTTGTCAGGAGCAACATGAGCAAACATACTAAGAGCCACAAGGGATAGGGAGACGTGGAGATCCATGATCGCCTACGTCCTGAAGGGACAGGGCACATAGAAGAAGAAGAAGAATACACAAATCAGAGTGTGAACGCTGAAATGAATATTTCCATTATTATGTGAGCCACGCAAGATAAAACTAAATAGATGCGTACACACTTAACCCCCCCCCCCCCATATATATATATATATATATATATATATATATTATGGGTAGATTTTACCTTCGATGAGATAATGACAAATTATTTTCCAAAAAGTATAGAGCATAATGTTGAGTCTGTTTAGTTTTAGAATAAAAATACAATATTTTATTTTGCATTGTAATTTAAACCACAGTTCATAAAATACATCCTTTTATGCAAGACGCTACTGAATATTTCTCGACCAACTTCTAAAAATTAAAAATGATTAAAGTAACAAAAACATATGCCCTCTATGCTTTTGATATTTTTTAGTTTAACTGAAGAAATAAAAGAAATCATGATCTCAAAATTAATTTTGGAAGAAAAAACGAAAAAACAAAAATAAACTCTGTTCTGAACTTTACCTAAGAACTAATATATTTTTGTAAAATTTAGTAAAGACACATTCACCGTTTCCGTGTACAAAATATAAACCAAAAAATATAAACTCACACCACTTTAGTTTTACGAGTGAATATAATACACCTATGTTGTAAAAGTTTCTTCAAATGATTGTACGAGAACATATCTTCTCGTTCGCTTTTCTATAAAGAACTCAATAAAGATAATCAGACGATATTTAATAACGTTTCAAGAACTACTTCTTATATCATCAAATTAAAGTATTTCCTTCTAAATGATAAAAATAAACTGAGTAATCACATTAAAGTTATAGCATTAACATTTTCTACAATAATCCACGCACACATATACTTTTTGAATACTGTACAAATTGTGTGTGCCGCTATGCTGGAAAATTCACCTTTTCCCGGACAGTGAGTAACCGACAACAAAAGCGGGATACTTTGTCCTACAACATTCGATATACGAACAATATATGAACGAGAATGCGATTTTGACAATTCCAAAAGCTTTAACTGTTGTAGAAACGTGGACATTTTCTTTGCTGACCAATACTTTTGGTCAAAAATGCTAGTTAAGCTGTCTATTGCTATGTAGGACATTCTGTTTTCAACAGAAGAGGTGTCAAATAGGTGTTATTATTTCCAAAACAATCTAACATTTAATGGAATAAATGGGCACTCGGTGGACAAGGGCGACCTTGCACAGGTTACCGGTCGTCTTACTGAAGACCGGCTGGCCAACAACTTTTCCAATTTTAAACTTTTTGACGATTCTCCTTGATAATGAGCAAGGCGCGTATGGACAGAGTGGATTTTTTTTTGCAGATGATAATGGAGCGAATATCTTTCTTAAACATCAGCGACAAACCGACATGTCGAGTGCCCTATCTATTTTCCACAACAGAATATCTCACGGACAGAGAGGCGGCAGCTACATCAACAGAAGAATCAATATGGGAGTAGCCTCCCTAAGAGGAGCAATATCGACATCAACTGGAGTGGAAAACTCAACGGTAACCACAACAAAAACAACATCTTCAGCAGAAGCAACGGCAGAAATAAAATAACAGCAGAAACAAGGACAACCCCAGCCATAAAACAGCAAGACCAGTATCAGAAATATTACCGGTAACAAAATTGCAGCAACAACAACGAAATCTGATATGAGGACGGAGATAATGTCTCCGTTTCCGGTCCTTTTCTATAAAATTGGTTGAAAGGAGGATGACGAAAAATAAAAAAGTTTAATAAAATAAAATAAAGCAAGGCACAACGAGCCAGAAAACATATAAATTCTCAACCCTCTTTTCTTTCTCCAAACAGAAACGAAAATCTGAAGAAAGTTAAATCGAGAATCCCCTACACTTCTACCGTTGGTGCTTTGCCAGCTTGCACCTCGAAAACATTTCCAAATGGTGATTTCAAATTTTCCTTTCCATGCCAGAGAGAGATATATTTTTTTAACTCAGAGGACGTCCTTCCCAAGTCTTTAATGTATGTTCATCTTCTTCGACGGAAAAATCTCAAGAATTTCTCGCAATGTCTGGGAATCCTCACATTCATAAAGAACTCTGAAAACTGAAAGATTGATGATGCCCACCCACTACAAGGGACTCGTTCAACCCCATCACAATGATTCAATTTGAGTATAGTGACATCATAAATAAAGAAAATCATGTTCTCTAAAGGTCTCTGTTTTTCTCCATAATTCCTTACATAGGGCACTAAAGCCAATGCTCGCTACGGACGTCGGTGGGATTGTCGTGGATAAAGAGATTACGACTGAGTTAGACTGTAGGAGCCTAAGACTGTCAGTCAGCTATTGTTGACAAACAATTTCGACTTAGGTGTGTCTGAAAGAATCTTCCTGAAAATGTCAATGAAGCTGGTATCAATGCGAAAGACTTTAAGGTGTAAGGATTCTCGTCTGATTTCGGCGTTAATGTAACCAAGACCGAGGAGGCTAGTGTATTGTCTATCTACATTGTTTTCTATTCAGCCTGCGCAGACAGGCAGGCCAGAAGTGTTTCCTTGCTGGTGAAGTTTACTTTGCACGCACGTGTGGACCATGTGAGGGTTGATTGTGGTCGGTATTCCCACTAAAATTAGTTCGACACAGATCGATGCAGTAAATAAGTCGAACAACCTGACGTGGCGTGTTGCATTTTTTGCATCAGCTGAAACCGTTCCTAGTCGATCCCGTGCATCTAGTCTTAATGTATTTCAATTTGAATTGGAGCTAGGGGAGATCTTCTTAGACTGATCAATTTGATCAGCGACTTTGGTCACGTCTATAGCTATCAACTCAATCACACAGGGCAGAACGTGCAAGATAGAAATCTACTCAGATGGTCATCTACCTGGATAGAATGTTACTGAGAACGGCCAGTGTAAATATAAAAAAAGAATATATACCACGTCTCGATGGTTAGATTTTCGGTCCATAACACTGTGCTCCTCAGATGGCCTTAGACTCTAAGCATAGGCAGGCTAGGCACTGGAAGTTCATCTCGTCCTTACAAGACAGGCGGTACTTCTAGCAACAGCAGTCCAGAAGGAGTTATTGAAGCCGTTATTTCAGTATAGGGAGAGGTATAAGGATACGATTATTTTTTTTTTATCACCGACTCGATTTTGATAAGAAGGTGATGGTTATGACGTCGGTATGGCTGAGGTGTGACACGTGTACGTCTTTCTGCTCATAATTTATCAGTTGTTAGAAATTTCTCAAGACACAAAACAATCAATTGTATATATTTTCATGTCATGGGATAGAATCTCTGAATATGCAATATTTTGGTATATGTTAGATTAAATAGCGATGAATAATTACATGTGGTGTAGTAGAATATTGTAGTTAATTAATGGGTCGTGGACCAGATTAAATATGTGTAGGATAGTCAATAAAGACCCAACATTTTTCACTATGGTTTAGCTTTATGTCTCATGAACGTCACATTTCTATAAAAGTTACATACACGTTAACTGTAAGCAAAATTAGGTTTCCATTAGTAAAGTAATTTACAACACCATCATCCAGAACACTAAAATTAAATTAATTAAATATATTGAAATAATATTAATAAATAATAAATCAACTAAACTCAACGTAATCAAAAACACACCTAAAGGATAAAAGTTATAGATAACCAATTGTAATATAATAATCTGGCCCAACCCGAGAAGGCTGAGGAAGCGTGGGTGTTTTCGGTCATTGAAAGCAGCGGATGTCATTTTGACCCTATTTCCGGCAGAGCGGACAGGGTCTCTGAGAATTTACGTAGGCGTCGCGTAGGCGTCGCGTGATCAAGACAAAACCAGAAGAAACGAGTCCCCGGTTTTGGAAGATATATAAAGACTGCGAAAACACAGATAAGTCAGTCTCCAGAAGTCGACAGTAGAAGAGAAGAAGAGTCTGGTCGGCAGTAGAGAAGCAGTTCACAGCTGCCCCCAATAGCATACATGCTATTGGGGGGGTACGCATTCGTCATTCGTCCATTCGTCAACGTCGACCCTTAGAAGCATTCGTCAACCCATTAGAAAAGCGCTCCCTCAACTCTCTGTCCACTAGGCGACACGGTCCAGCGTTTGTTAATAAAAATATTAATATATTTTTATATATACATGCGTGTTTGTTATTGAGTATATAACAAATGTCATTTGGTGCTAGTGACCTACTGTTTTGAAAACAACAAAACAGATTGATACGAGGGTTTACCACAACAACAATTGAAAATTCCGGACTTAAAACTACCGGAAAGAAGACGAGAATAGTAAACAACAGGACGACAAGCGAGGAAGGAAGAAAAAGCAAAAAAAAAGAAGACGAAAATATAGCAGCCGTATGACTGGACATCGCAAGGTAAAGTGTCACTTTGATTTAATAGTGTGTGTGTTCTCTGCTCGTGTTATAGTAGGTTTCGTTAAAAAAGAAAAAAGAAAGAAAAAAATGGGACAGCATACTGTTGCCGATCTGACCGTAGAAATGAGAAATATGGATTGTTCGATAGAACGGACGGGGGTGTTAATATTGACAGTGGGGTGTTAAAATGAGGAAGAAAGTGTTAAAAGTTGACAAGAAGGTGTTAAAGTTGGAGGAGAGGAGTGTTAATATTAAAGGGTATTGAAGTTGACGAGGGGGAGAGGGCATCTGAGTTGGTGGTTTATTTTTTTTTTTTTTGTTAATGTTTTACCATGTATGTGAAGTGAGTTTAGCAATGGTTTTCTTGGGTTTGTGCAAGAAAATAGTTAATATTTCGTAGAATAAATATTTAATGAAATAATGTTGGGTTGTGTCTTAATTTTACTTAAAAAGCGGCATGAACTTTTCGGACAACCTAATAGAAATATTGACGAACAACTATTCTCAATGTGATTATGAAGGTCAGTTGTATGGTTGAAATAGTTGAGTTTTTCTGGCCAGTACTCGAGCCGAATTAAAGAAAAAAAAAAGAAACACAATCGATGTTCTACGTACACAAACTTTCCCCAATTGGAGTATTAGCGTAAAATGACCCTCTCCATTTTCTCCATTTGGCCTTGCATTGCATGAACTAAATCAAAATTGGTAAACATTGACAAATTATAAATATAGCTGAATGCTACCACAATAGGAAAATCAGAGAAACGAAAGGGTTCTTTAATTTTGATCTCGTAAACGAAATTTGTTCGTAAACGTTAATTTGTAATCTTTACACAGATATTGTCAAAATTTAAAAATGTTTGTGTTTTGCGTGACATTTCTACAGCATAGAAATGACTTAAATGTTATCGAGAGTCTTAAAGTGTAATTTTAATTATGCAGTTAACAACAGCCAACAAAATCGCCAATTATAAATATATCTCAACATCGTTGCTTGAAAACAACTGCATTGTTTGGTTATTTCGTTGCGAATACACCGATTATATATATTCTTAAAACATTCACCCGCGTCTCAGTGTTTCGCGATATGAGTCAGATATTGAAAAGATATTTTGTTATCAATATGGTGGAATCGGATTATTTGGGAAAATTAAATTAAAATCTAAAACTTTTTTTTATTTACGTGAAAGTACTTCACTTTTATGCTTTTGTGCAGGTTCCCATAAATTCAACATCCTCTGTGAATTTTCATTTATGTGACTTGGGAAATATCTTTTGAAGATATATTAATTTCTGAAAACTAGTAAATATGGAGAGATTTAGTGAAGGGTATGAGGAACTCCCGAAGAAGTTGACGATAGGAGTTATTGCTGGCGTGGTCAGCGTAATAATAATCCTGGGAATAGTAGCCAGGAAGCGGATTTTAAGTGTAAAAGAAGCAACAGTGCTTCGGAAAAGGAAATTGAGTTATCCGTTGTGAATAGTACTCCGGGGTCAACGAGAGTTCAAACTCAAATGTCTCTACGTTAAACAGAGAGATGTCGACAAATCAGATATGCTTGGTTTCGAATCCAGAGGAAGTAGTTCAGGGAATGGAAAGCATTGTACAAACTAGGGAACTACGAGTCACGGGTCCATTTTTAAAATTTTTTTTTTTAGACTAAATTAATATCCTCCACAAGTAAATTGCATGCGGATTAACGTTGGAATCAGGGTAATTTTCTTAAATTTCTATTGAACATTTCTCGGTCAGACTATGGATGTTATGTACGGCAAATAATGACCATTTTTTCTGCGTTCAAACATAGTATGTTTGAAATTAAATTAAATCAAATGAGGTTACGTGGTAACAATAAACTCGAGCAGAAGCACGCATGGTGTTGGTCAAAGGTCATTTACTCGATGTTAGTTGTAAACTAGGGCGCGTTTACCGCCCAATAATCATGGATTATGCATCGAAGAGTCGAGAGAGAAAATGAACATTTGTGAGAACTTTGCCCAATTCTGTGAAGATGGATATTGAAAAAAAAAAAAAAAAAAAAAGGAACAATGAAACACCGAGCTGGTAGAACAATTTTCAAGATGGACATGAACAGTGTTGGGTTGCCGATGTAGGCTCCCCTATATATTTTTTTTGTTGTTTTTTTGTTTCGGCACGCACATGTGTTTTTTTGTTTCAGCATGCACATGTTTTGTTGTTTTGGCATGCACATGTTTATACAATTGTAGGGCTTGTGTGGCATGGGGAGGAGAGTGAGGATGTTGCGCTTAAAATGTTCTTAGGCGAACATTTTGGAAAATGGGTGGGCGAGGAATGTAATATAATAATCTGGCCCAACCCGAGAAGGCTGAGGAAGCGTGGGTGTTTTCGGTCATTGAAAGCAGCGGATGTCATTTTGACCCTATTTCCGGCAGAGCGGACAGGGTCTCTGAGAATTTACGTAGGCGTCGCGTGATCAAGGCAAAACCGGAAGAAACGAGTCCACGGTTTTGGAAGATATATAAAGACTGCGAAAACACAGATAAGTCAGTCTCCAGAAGTCGACAGTAGAAGAGAAGAAGAGTCTGGTCGGCAGTAGAGAAGCAGTTCACAGCTGCCCCCAATAGCATACATGCTATTGGGGGGGTACGCATTCGTCATTCGTCCATTCGTCAACGTCGACCCTTAGAAGCATTCGTCAACCCATTAGAAAAGCGCTCCCTCAACTCTCTGTCCACTAGGCGACACGGTCCAGCGTTCGTTAATAAAAATATTAATATATTTTTATATATACATGCGTGTTTGTTATTGAGTATATAACACAATATTATTTATTAAATTATAAAACCCTTTAGAAAATACATTACTAATCAAACCCATTTGAAGAATAATTATATTGGAAAAGAACAACATGCTTATCAAGAAGACTAACATTACATCTCTGCCTATAGCTTTACTATGTATTTAAACACTCGCAGAAACCTAGCAATCTCTTTCTGCAACATACTCGTAAAAATATGACAGTAGTTCTCATCTATATATAAAAATGGCTAAAATAATATAAACATTAATACTAAAAAAATTACTCAATAATAGCAACTATGAATACGGTCTCCAATGGTTGAGTGTATTGGGAAAATATTTCAAATCCTTATTGATACACATATATTAAAATCTATATATTCATTTAAAAACTGTCTTGATAATGGTTAATATATTAGTCAATAGGGTATGGATAGATAGAACATCTTTTATAGACATTATCTCTAGAAAAGAAAATACATTCACACAAAAGAAAAATTGTATAAGTATTTTAACTGCAATAACTTGTCAGTTCTCTTAAATGAAACTTATATATATATATATATATATATATATATATATATACCTATTAAAGACAAAAGATCAAAATGTAAATGTTACTAAAATATGTGAATGCAAGAGAAGGATGTACGGATGAGAATTGGATAGATAGAGAGGATAGTTAAACTCTTGACTTAAGAAGAATTAGTCCGTAGCGTTAGGGAAGGTTTACATGTAGATATCCTCATAGAATTGCCAGGAAAATTTGACAGGAAGTTCAAAGTATATCTCATATCTGTTTTGCAAGACTACACATTTTTCTCACAGTAAATATAAAAAAAATTAAATGCCGCCTCCTCCCAACAAGCAAATGTTTATAACAATGCCCCCTCTCAGTTGCTACAGGTACCCAGTTATTTCACCAAAACTACTTTTATTTTGTGGGAAATCATTAGCAAATAAGACTGTCTTTCGGCAGGCTCTCAGACATTCTTTCCAAGACACCTGATATTGACCGGCGGAGATATTGTTATACTGGTAAAAGTTTCTGAATAGCAATGGGGATCATTTTCAGATGTATGTCAGATTTGTTGTATATTTATCTTTTAATAAATAAAAGCGGCAAGAAATGTTTCCTTTACCTAGATAGATAAATTGGGATATATTGATTAAGATAGAGAGTTAGAGAGATAAATCTAGTCTAGTTCCCTGTTTAAAGTAGTGTAAATTAAAATCATCTGTTCCGATGCAGTCTCAAAGGTCTCGAAAGATCAGAGAGATTGCTTCCGACTTGACACTTAATTAAAAAATAAGGCACCAAATGTTTCGATTCTAACAGATTTCATTAAAAGAATCATTGGAAATCTACATACACCTAAGCAAGAAGCAAACGTATGTGATTCAAATGCCCTATATTCAAACGCATCGAAAAAAGTTAAATGTAAACCCATATCAACTGTATGGAATTTCACTTGAGGCAATAGCTTTTTCGAACACAAATTGTTTGATGCTTATTCGATTTCGATCAGTTTACAACAATCCCCACAAATGCACACACGGGAACACACTGTGACACATACACGCGTTACATACACACACACACTCACTTGCTCAGGCCACTTGCTCACACATTTTTTTCATCATATCTCAAGTAAGACAGTTTACTACCACTGGTGCGGAGTGAGTTACATAGGAGGAAAGTTATAAGAAAGTGTGCCAGGTTATACGGGTATTCAAGAAATGGGTACAAGAAGGATGATAATACTGGTGAGAGTGGAGTGGACAGAGAAAGAGCATGAGGAAGAGGATGAAAATCAGTGAGATAGAAAATGACTATTGACTTTATATTTAAATTCCTGGAGATTGTAGCAGTCAGAGAAGCAAGTAAACGGTAGGGAAATGTAAAGGCCGGAATTGCGAGAAAGAATCTGATGGAGTAGAATTTGCCTTCATATTTTATTAGTTTCATCAGTAAAGGGTTTGGCCTAGTTGCTGATCTTGTGGCTCGAGTAAATTCATACATATGAAACACTACAGAGTTAAGTTCATTGGAGAAGAAGCCGTGAAAGTATTTTTAAAAGGGACACAAGAAAGCCAAATTTCGCCGGCGAGGAAAATGACTGTATCTGATCTGCCAAGTCGGTATCGAACACATTACAAAGCATTTATATAAATTTGGATCCAATTACTGCATAAAATTTGTGCCTAGATTTCATGGTTTTAATTTTCTATTTGAGTACACACTTTGGTAATTGTCTGATATGCAGGTTGACTGAAAAGTAATCCCTTATTTAATGTACAGGTGCTCAGCAAAATGTCCTGACTACACATACTATGATTTTTTTATTTGGGGTAAGTTAAAAGAGAAAGTTTACTACGTAAAACCAAATTTTCAGAGAACATGAGGGAAAATTACAAGAAGTTATGTCTTCCATACCACAAGAGATGTTGGTGAAGTCAGTTGACGCCATTTCTAGACAACACAAGAAGCCGGTAGTAAAATCTGGTGCCTATATCAAATTTTAAATAAAATTATTATAAAAAATATAGTTAATGAGTAATTTTGTCAGAAATAAATGAAGTATTTTCAAATTTTACTTTTGAATCACCCGGTATATTGAATGTAAACGTTTGTTAAATAGAGAATTTCAGTTTTATTTTTTAAATTCCTCTACTTTAATATTATCAGAGCTCAATAAAAATGAAGAAAGGAATTGTTCATATTTTAATTAGAATCGTTATGCCATTTATGATGTTAATACGTGATTATACTGATTTTCGATATTAACGTTTTTAAATAATGAAAATATCACCATTCCTTACAGTGTGTGCTTTTAAGGGTTATTATCATTAGTGCCACAAGATTATAATTGAAACAATGTAACCGATGCTTATATCTGCTGCAATTGACTTCCGCACAACATTTAAAATTTCTCACTTTTGGCCATCTCTCCCCTTTCTTTCTTCTCTACAATTTCTCACTTTTTCCTCTTTATTTTCCTCTTCACTTTCTTCTAATTTTGTATATTGTCTTTAGCTCTATTTTTCTTTTTTTTTAACAGAAGTACAATACTTTTTTTTAATTGCCAAAATATTTTAGTCCAGATACCGTATAACCGATGTCAATATTTCTGCAATTCACTTCCGCCAAAAATGAAACAATTGTCTCTCCTATCCGTTTTATTGGTTCTTGTCTATTTTTTTTCACTCATTGTCCTCTTCACTTTCTATTTCTTCTGTATTTTTCCATTTCCTTTTTTTTTCCTTTTCTTGATTAGTTTTAACAAATAATACAAAAAAAACTTAAGTAATTTCGTTAAGGAAAATTATATTCTCTTGTCTATCTTTCTATATTTTTACCTTGATTTTTCTCTAATGTTATCCTTTATTAAACTCAGATGATATTATATAAAAGTATATCGCATGTATTATTAACCTGTATTATATAGTAATTAAGTTAGTAATTGTAAATTGAATTTTATATATAGTTTGCTCTCTATATAATGTCCAAGGGAATGTTCAAAATGTTATTGTTCAACAAATACAGGAATAGCAGATTATGAGAATATAGATGTCAGATAATGATTTACCCTGAACAAGAATGTTTAACCACTTAGTGGTCGGTGAACCAACTTTCTGGGGTTTCGGTTCCAGACTAAAACAATTTTTCAAGGAAAATCTGTCTAATTGAAACTTTTTTCTATCTAACTAAATACAAATGTAATAAAGATGTATAGGGCTGGTGTATAGGAAATGATAAATACAAACATTAAAAGCTTGAAATGATGGATTTGTAAATAAAACTTATCGAGAACATTTTATTAAAACATTTATAGCGTAGTAGTGGAATGGTAAAAAATAATTAATCACCCGTATAAACGCATTTAAAAGTTCTGAAAATACGGCATAGCAGCAGGATCGTAGATACTTTTTTTTTCTGATAAATATAGTTCATGGCAGAAGAGGTTGGGAACTTTTTAGGGAGCGTAAACAAACCGACACGTGTTCCGGCGTCTTTATCGATAAGAAATCCCAATTAATTTCTAAGCGGAGACAGATTTTGAAATGAAGATGACATTTCATAATATATTCACATGCTCGTCTTTCAATCCATACAGTATAGAAAACAGAAAGACAGGTTTTAATTATGGCGGAGGTGAAAAAGATACATCTATACCAAAAAACCATTATAGTGCATATTCGAGGGTAAGCATTGTTGTGTTAAATCCTAGACGGTAGGAAGACGATAAGTATAATACGATATGAAAATCAGTTTGGAAAGATAGATCTGAAAACGATTACGGATATTTATCATATAAAATCTATGCGAGTTTTCAATAGGCTAAATCTTATCAGAAAAGTAGGTAAAACGATCAAGATTTAAGGGAGAAGTGAGATTGCGACATGCATCAGATCTTTTTTAATAATCATATCGCCAAGGCATTTTACTGCAGCTTTTTGCAAAGGGTTCTTGGAGATTGTAGCTGTCGTGGAAGTAATAAATGGAAGAAAATTCCACAGGCGGGAAGTGCGAGAAAAAGATGCTAGACTAGAATTTGCATTTACATTTTATTGGTTTAACAGTAAAAAGGGTGGGACCTAGTTGCTTATCTTGGGGCTCGAGTAAATTCATATATAAGGAGGCACCAATGAGCTAAGTTCATAGAAGCAGAAACAGTGAAAGCATTTGTAGAAGAAACACAGGGGTGTCACACTGTACCGGTGAGAAAGTGACTGTATCCGAGCTGCCAAGTCGGGATCGATTACATTACAGATTCTCCATTTGATTTAGTCAAAGACATTTAGGTGGATAACAAGAGCCCCTGACAAGATATGAGAGCAATATTCAGTGCACGGGCAGATGGTAAATTTATGTGCAGGAATTTTTTCAGGCGGAAAAAACCTTCCTGGCCCTACACAAAGAACGGAATTTCTTAGGAGTGGATTTAGCTCTGGATATAGCTATAGTCATATAGTCATTCCATTTGAGGTCTGTTGTGAGAGTTAAGCCGAGATTTTTAATTAATTTGCAGGAAAAGCTACAAATAACTTAATAATAATCAGAGACATTTCTAATTCTTTATAGTCAAACTAACATTTATTCCAACCTTGGAAACTTTTTAATGGTTACTAGTAGTTCAAAAACAGAATTGGAAGTATCTCGGTATTTGTTTGTTTAAGATTGAAAAAAGTTTTCTAAAAAGAAAAATCAGTAGAGATATGTTGAAAAATATTCACAAGTATTTTGATCGAATCGGAATGTTGTTTGATTCAGAAAAACGTGCAATAATATTAAATCACAATTACAAAGAGGGAAATGAATAAAGACAAAATTGATGATAGAAGTAAGTACTAAGTATCGATACTTTGTACGATTGAAATACACCACAAAGAGATAGCAAATGGATACATCTGGGAATGAACATACTATAAAAAGCAATAGTAGAGATCATTGATTAGACAAGAAATTTTACTATTCAAAGAAATTTAAATTTAAAATTGATACTAAGTTACAAAAAGGAAACATACAATATGCCATATATCAACAATTAAATATTTTAAAAATTCACATATAAAGTTTGTTTTATACCTTCAGTACATAAGCATATTAATATGAACATTAATTTCCGCGAGATTAATTTTATATTAGATATCGCAATCTTGTTCATGGATGTCATTCCTCAGAAGTGTTGATTTTTATGAGACAAACAACAACATGAAATATTATTCAAAATTAATTCAAAATGAAGAGGTTTTAGAAGTATATATAAATTACTTTATGCTACAAAAATGTGTATGGGAATAGTTGCAAAGTTCATAAGCTTACAAATAAATAGAATATGATCAAATGAATTTTTTTAAAACATAGTTCTCTTTACAATTCACCAATACTTCAATCAGTGTTTAAATACTTAGATACCGTTTGTGAAAAAGCCATTATCCCAGTGGACAAAATGTCATCAACAGCCCATATAACGTCATGATAACTGTGATACTATTTCTCTCCAAAGAGAGAAATTTTTTGACATGATAGCAAATAGATGAGGGGAATACACTAGAATAGAGTGCGTGATAAACCGGTTAAAAGGATGATATCCACAGTAAGCCATTGAAAATAAGGAATTGTGTGCTGTGAAAAAAGATTCCTTTTATTAATTTTCTGGGCGTTTAATATTGATAGCCGTTCAGTTCTGTCTAAGAAAGTTGGCATAGTACACTCCATTTATGTTCTCTTTTTGACGATGGTCAATAAAAACAATGTATTTTGCTTCCTAAAAACGGAGTCCATCACTTTTCCAGCAGATGAAACGATTTGGTGCACGTGAGATTCGGGTGATTTCACTGCATGCGTTATATGTTTATCCCTGACTCAAAATGATGAACAGATTTATCCTAGGAAAGGAAATCTTCAAGGAAACCAGAAGGAATTTGCCTCAAAATGTCAGATTTTCTCATAATATGCTCACCTTGGTAAGTACTTGATCATTTGATAAGAATACGCAGCAGCCACAGAGCAGAAAATATTTTCATGAAGAACATTCTTAACCCTCTCCTTGGATATGATAATAGCAGTGGCTATTTGAAAGCCTGTCATGTCTCATACATCAGCATGCGTTGATCATGAGCAATATTTTTCCCGGTTGTGCCAATTACATGACGCTCATACATTTGGTTATCTTCAGTAATATTCTTTCACTTTTTCTGCAGATACTGGTGCTCTCTAAGTACGAATTTGCACGAGATACTAGATTAGCAACTAGGTCTCACCCTTTTACAGTGAAACCGATAAAATTTAACCGCAATTTCTACTCCAAATTTTTCTTTTCTCGCACTTCCCGCCTGTAGAATTCCCTTCCACATACTAGCTTATCCTACAGCTACAATCTTCAGGAGTTTAAATGTAAGGTCAATAGACACCTCCTAACACACTAACTCGCATCCATTCTCTGAAACACTCTTCACATCTACATCTTTACTCGTCTATCACCCTCCTTATGACATTTTCTATATCTAGCCACTCTTTCTCACCACCTTCTCCTATGTAACCCCTTGCGCAATAGTGGCAGTGGAATGCCTTGCTTGGGGTGAAATGATTAAAAAATACATAAAAAATCGATGATGTCAAGATTGCCTATTTTCAAGAGAAATCGCTACTAGTCACTTTTGATATCTTATGTGATCAAACAATATCAGTTAGAATTAATCAATATAATTACTAATTGCATCATTTTGTTTGGTTTTGGCATCCGAGCTTTTGCCATTCGAAATTAAAGATGAATAAACCTTGAGCTCAAATATAACATAGGATATAATGACTAAGATGAAATTTATACAGAAGGCAGTCGACTATAGCAGGAAGTGAATCAAGTTTTGTTGATTTTCAAGAGATGTCTCTAATATTTGGAGTTATATCTTCCTTGACCATTCAGATAGAGACATTTGAAAACTGGCAATGTAATTATTCATAAAAAGAGCTTAAATTAATGCAAGAAAAATTTAATAGCTCTAGCATAACTTTGTCATCGTAAGGCTATGAAATTTATTCCTACAACAATAATGCGTCCTTACATATGACAAGCTGTGATGTTTGACATCCTTTAAACTTCAACAGTATTTGTCCCAATGATTCCGCTAAAACTATATATAATTCGAGATTAATTTAATTTCGACAGTAATTTGTTTTCTCCCGTTGACTACTTTCAGATGATATCTGACTGTTTAAAGAAGATATTAACAGTAACTATTAGAAACTCCTGAGGAAAATCTATTCTCTAGAATATTGTAAATAAAAACTATCCTGTTGTATTAATATCTGCAGAAACTGTTGCACATTACATTAATTTATTGCTTTGCAATGCATTTATGATAAGATAATACTCAGCTATGCAGAATAAGTTGGTAATCATAGTAAATTTGAATTGAAGTGTCAGTTCCCCATGAACTTCATCTGTATTTATATAGACATATCATCGACAAATGTACCTATAATTTTATCCTCTAAAATAGTATAACCCAAACTTACTTTCGCTTCTTCTGTCGCATTGTAGTATTTATTTTTGTTTGCATTCGTATCATTCACAATTGTCCGTATACTTCTGTATTTTTTCAGAGATTGAATGATACTTTCCTGAAATATTTTAATTTTTACTCAATAGAGGATTTTCTTTATCATATCTCTGTGATTACGGGCAGCGTATATTTTATCACCGCTCAAAATGGACCAAAACCCAGAAAAACAGATGGAAAATATCTTAGGTGATAGATTCTCAGAGAACATTTAAAAAGAGAATCAATTACAACTCGCAAAAATTTTCAAGTAATAATTACGTCAAATCTTCAAGACTCCTCGTCTAGAAAAAGACAAACCGTACATTTGTGCGATAGTGTGAACAGTATTAAATTTATTATACTTGTGACTATAATTTATATTACTCAAAGTCAATTTCCTTCTCTTTGTCTACAGTCAGTCAAGTGTCATACGTGATACACACTTAGGCGATCATGTCTCAAAAGAGACATGACTGACTGGGCAGAAGATTATCCCGCAGTAGGTTGCCATTGTTTTCTACGGTAGACCGGCTGCCGACCAAGGCTATAGAACCCAGTCTGTCCCGCTATTTAACCCATAACTGGAAGGAAGAGACGGATTAATACCTTTCCCAAGGGTATTTGCGCGTAAGTGAATACAATGGATTCAACTGGAATCTCGAACTCTGCTCCCAGGTTTCTCGTTCCGAGCCGATATCCACTGTACCACAACGCACATCCTTGTCTACAGTAATAAGTAAATTATATTCTTTTGAAAAATGTTTATTACATGAAGAAGAATTTCGATTAAACTTAATCAGTTACATATGAGTTTTAAATTCTTATATCTCTTCGTTACAGACAAGAATATATATAATCACAAAAGATCGAAAAGTAACGATTATATTTTTAATTTGGTAGTGAATATTTTTCATATTGTTGGAATACTATACACAAATATTTATCAATAGAAATTCATTTAATAACCTGTTAGTCTATATACCTAAAAATCAGTACATATAACCATTTTGAATTCTTGATAATTTATTTATTTTTTATATATTATTCACATTTATTAGAAAACATTTATCAAAATATGTTTTAAATTTTAATTGTGGAAAGCTTGTAAACATTAATGAGACAACATTATAAACAAAAATCGACTAATTTTTGTCAAATATCCCAAGTTGTAAAAATTGTTTAAGCAATATGAACTATGTAAAACCCAATTACTAAAGTGGTACTCTAACAGAGGAATTCGTTGCATTACCTTACGGGCAAATATCCATGGTAAAGGTATTAATCCATCTATTATCCCTCCGGCTATGTACTAAATAAAAGGACAGATTGGGTGCTATAGCTTTTGTTGGCAATCAATCTATCGCAGAAATAAAGACAATCTAACGCGAGAAAGGCTTATGCTCAGTCAGTCATGTCTTTTTAAAGACATTAACGCCCAGACATATATGATGTATAGCACTCAACTGACTGCCTATATAATTATACATTGCGAATACCGCTACAACATTAATGGAATACGGAGAAAATTTATCACTGTTTTAAATACCTCGGATTTAGCAACTTCCTTTTTCTACAACAAGTGTATACGAGAAAGATTTTAATTTCGTAAAGATATCAGCGAGAATAGCCAGAAACCACAGTCAATACAAAACGGAGGATTGCAAATCAGATGAGAATACTAATCAACCAATAACAGGAAAATTTCTCATATAAGTATACCAATTAAACGTATGTGTCACACAATCGAACAGTACACCTTACAACTTGCATTTTTCGTAGTTGTTGATCAATAGTCACTGTTACTGACATCATGACCTCGGTAGACAGATAGATAGTTGGCATTGAGATTTAGGCAAGTAAGACACAATGACACATTCGTTCACTATTTTCTTGAGGTAACAGATCTGAACTCAAATAACAGTGACTTTTGCTTGATTTCATTAAAGGTACAAAAGAAATGTTTTGCCTTGTTTAATATGACGAATTAGTGATATTGCAGACAGTATGTGCATTACCTTCCATGGAAATGATAATTTATTTCGGAAAATCTCTATTGAAGTAACGATTCATAAATACATGTAAACATAGCAACGTTTAAAAAATATGACTAATCGATAGCCTTGAAAATTATCATATGTTTTGTATAATCGGAGAAAGTCAGAGTAAAAATTAAAAGCAAACGAGTGTTGTCCAATAAAAATTCGTACGTTTTCAGATGTGTGTATTCAGATGAAAAAAGTGAAACAGCTATACTACAAATACAATCAGTTTTGCTCACATGATAAATGTATTCATATTTGGATTTCCTTGTTATATTAATTAAGTTTGCTCTCCTCATTTTTAATGAAATTTAATATTTTATATTATTTTGATAAATTATTAATACACAGAAATATAACCAGGTCATATTGAAATAAAAAGTGTGATAGATTAATTAACACATTATTGCGTATTCCCTCCTGTTTCGGAGCAGGTCCTTTGCCCAGGAGGAAATACGTATAAAGGTGGTAATTAATCCATCACACGTTTCCTTTCAATATGACCTGGTATATTTCGGCATCAGCAACAGGATGTATAAACGCACTAATATTAGTGAAAGAAAACAATATTTCAGAGATGGGACCAGTATATTGGAGGTCTCTTCCACGACAAGAGAGAGCAATCAACAAAAATACGGATGGACCAGAAGTGGTAAGATTTTGTGAAAAAGACAACATTTTATTTCCTATTTAATCCTTGGCAGAGTTTTATGCTTTAAACTCCTTGGCAAAGATAGTGCTTCAC
>JBBBDQ010028793.1:430000-437500 GCA_037127315.1 Ascarosepion bandense
GTGTGTGTCTGTGTGTGTGTATCCGTTACCTATAGATTCTGAGACGGCTGAACCGATTTTCTTGAAAATTTATACAATTGTACTATAAGTGTCTACGATTTTTCTTAGCTAGCTTTTGTGTCCAGGTACCCCGTAAATATTGAAAATCGATAATCGAAAAAATCGGGTTATAGAAGGAGTGGTCCGATTTAAATCAAATTTGATACACTCAAAGACAAAGACATAAGAACGATATTCAGAAGTTTCAACGTTGCAGTTCTTACAATAGTGCAGAAAATCAATAATATATATATATATATATATATATATATATATATATATATAAGGCAAGATGTTTGTGTGTGTGTCTGTTTATCTGCCTGTATGTCTGTTTTCTTTTCAGCCCTTTTATTTTAGTTTTTGCTTCGGGTTTGGCTCTAAGTAGGTATAATTGTAGTTCGTAGTTTCAGCCAAGATACCATTTATTCAGAGAACTTATTTAGCCTTCAAAATTCAGTTTACGACGAATAACTTATTTGATATCGATACCAGGAAATCAAAATTTGACTTACATCCATTCATTTTTCTGTCAGTCTACGGTTTCGCTTTAACTGGAAACAACTATTGCTTTTTAATCATTCGCGCCAACGTCCAAAGTGTCTGAGCTCCAGGACCATGGATTAGTTTTAAAGCTTTCATTACACCTGAGCAATGCCGGGCTATACTTCTAGTTTAATTAAAAATGAAAAAAAGGTACTACTCTTGATGGAGGCGCCCCTGTTATATGTCTTAGTGTTCTCGAGAGGCTCCAAAAGCAAATCTGTAATATGATTGGTCTCGACGTTGCAGCTCGACACCAGCCACTTTCTCATCAACAGGATTTGGCTTCCCTCTCTCTCTTCTACAAATATTTTCATGGTTTCTGCTCCGAAAAAACTTAGGTCACTGATGTCTTCTTTTCAATAATTTACTCTGGCAACCTGATTGGTAACAATATTCTTTTTTTCTGTCTAAAACTTTAACTCTCTTATGTAGCCCGTTGCACATCAGTGGCGGTAGTGCCTTGCTTGGGGTGAAGTGATTAAAAAAATGTACTATCGGTCCATTAATATGTCAGTGAATGAAAAAAAAATTTATATACGTAAGAAGTGTTCTAACAGGAGATGGAATGTGCGACACAGAGATCCGAAGGTGAATTCGCATGGCAAAGGACGCGTTCCAGAAGCTGGGTAAGTACTAAGACACAGGAAAATTTCACTAGAAACAAAGTAAATAGTGCTAGATTGCTATGGGATATCAGTTCTTCAATACGGCATTTAATGCTAGACAATATCATCAAAAATATCATAAAAATGAGGACAAAACTTGAAGCAGCGGAAATGTGGTTCTACGATGAGGTGTTGGAAAGAATGGCAACGAAAAGAAAATTAATAGTGAGCATTGGAAAAAAAACAAGTGAAATATCTGGGACGTACAATGAGGAAGGAGGTCTTAGAGAACCTCATACTGACAGGTTAGATAGAAGAAAAAAGAGAGAGAGAGGAAGGCAGCGGATAACATATATGACGGTCCTGATCAGGTGGATGACGGAACGGGAGTGCGAGGTGTAACAGTAGAAAACATAATAAGAGCCACCAAAAGTAGCGAGACGTAGAGAACCATGATCGCCTACGTTCTGAAGGGGCAGGGTACATAGAAGAAGAAGAAGAAGAAGATAATATTTTTTACACCGATCCCTCCAATTTAATATTAATTTTAATATTAATTTTTATAGTAATAAAATTGATATTAATAGGATCGGGTTTCAAATTATTTCGCCCGTTGTTCTAATCTTTTTTGTCATATTCACGACATTTTGGTCGTTGTAGGCTCGGGCCTTCTTCAAGAGTTTGAAATTTCTGGAACTTCGTGAATCTGGCAATAATGATGTAGTCTAAATGTTTGCAATATCTCAAATACGTGTGTGTTTGTGAGAGAAAGAGATAGAGAGAAAGAGAGAAAGAGTGAGCTTCTCTGTGTGTGTCATTATGTGTGTGTTTATATAGTGAAAATAGAAGTTAATATGTTGGCTAAGACATTTAAGTGGATATTCATTTTAATTTTTAATTTTTTGTTGATTAATAAAAAAACAACTTGGGAAAATACTGTTTTATATAGATTTACGAATATTTTATCCATATTATCAGGGAATAAGCGAAACGATTTAACCTAGGAATCTCAAAAGCACTGGTGGGCAGTGAATATCGGCTGGGAACGAGAAATCGAAAAGCTACGTTCGAAATCCTGTTGAATACTTTGCATTTACTTATGCGCAAAAAACTCCTGGAAAAGTTATTAATCCGTCGCTACTCTCTTCAACTCTGGTTAAACAGCAGGAAAAATTGACAACCTACTTCGGGAAAATCTTCTGCCCAGTCAGTTATGTCTCTTTCAAGACATAATCGCCCTAGAGTGTATCCCGGATGGCACTTACATGACTGACTGATCTGCAAGGCAGTGAAACATCTCTATAGACCTAGAAATCTTTATAATTATTTAACTTAATCCAAATTTTAAAAATTACTTTTATTCTTTATTTTAAAATTTAACGTTGGCTACTCATTTCATGAATCGAATACCATCAGTATTATTTCATTTTGAAAGAAAATGATTCCAAATATAAGGGTATTATTCATATGCTCAGGGATAAATATTATACAAGGCAACATTAGAGAGAAATCTGTGAAAACAAAAAAAAATTAGCAGTAAGTTTTGAAAATATTATGGTATGCCTGGTTGAAAACATAGATATTTGACAGCGTGAATACTGCATCCTTAATGCCAGAGAACGATTTCGTGCAATATATTTTATAAAGACACAAAGAGTGAATAAAAAGAAAAAAGAAGAAATCAACACGAAAATAGTTTTCACAATTTTTTTTTTAACTCAATAAGTTAAACAAAATTAAATTGAATAAATCTAATATATATGTTAATCATTTTCTGTTCATTTAAACCCGGTTTTATTGTTCTCTCATCTTAATAAACTATCTTTAACAATTGTTTTTTTACTCCCAATAACTGTTTGCATTATTACTGTCCTGCTATAGATGGAATGATTAAAAACTAGATGTTGGAGGGGAAATATTTTTTCGATATTTGGTTAGAGGTTAAAACAAATTTCTAAAATAGATTGTTATTTTTGTCAGCCATTAAAAACTTTTGCATTTTCAACATGATGATACTGAATAAAAGATTAAACAAACACGTGCTTTCATTTAAAAAATTAACTACATGTTTTTGAGAGTTCGATGAGTCATCTTCTTAAAAGAAATCTTATTCATTTTCTGTTTTTTTCTTCATTGTTTCATCGTTTTGTTCACATATTAAAATTATTCGAAAAGTTTCGAATGAACCTCATAAATGGCGAACATAATTCCATAGAAACAGAACAATCACACCCTTTTTACTGGACTCTTGGTCACTATATTTCATTTAATAAAGATCACGAATAGATTGAATATTTCCCGAGAAGCCTGTCAATGTGACATCGATTAAACTTGTTGAAATCATTTGTTAATAAGAAAATAGATCTTCAAAGCGTTTTTTTTACTCAAACTGAGTCCGGTGTGTTGCACGAAATTAGGTTCTTTTATTCAGAAACCTTTCTCCATTAAGAAGTTGGTTGTCCTGCACGTTCCTCACAGAAAGAGGTTTTTCTTCCTTTAAAATTTCTGTGTTAATATTGAGCATAAGATCACGTTGTGTGAGGAATTAAACGAGAGACGTGTTTATTGAATGTTCACTTGAAGAGAACTTAGCAAGACATTTAGTACACAACAGAGATATAATATCTGAACTGATTAGCTTCTATTTTACAAGCCTATTTGCAAAATAGCATTCATTTCTCTCTGAAGAGAATTCTTGTGGGTGATGAAAATTCAGTCATTGTAATTGCTATACAGGTATTATTAATAGTGTAACTTTTGCATTTTAACCACATATATTCATGGAATATTCCACAGAAAAACTGATCGAAAGACGTCAAGACACGGTTTCATTAAATATGCTAGATATTTAATAAAAGGAATAAAGTCTCTAAAACTTTGATTAGGCGTAGTATATTATATTTATAAATAAATACAGACTTCTCTTATAGGATAAGCCTTTTAAATTGATAATCCTTTATTAACCAGGTACATTTTGGTATTTACTAATATTCGTATTAGACCGATGTGAGTATGAATATAATGTAGTGGTGGTTTTCACCGTCAGGGCATTGAGAATTTATGAGGGGAATGAGATCGTTGCAATTATACTATGATTTTATCTATTTTTCTTTCAAAATAATAATACAAAATAAAAGCAGGATAAATAATTTTCAAAAGTGGAAAATAGCTAGTCTCATAACGACAATTTTGTCTTAAAATGTTCCCAGTGGAACCGACTCTCGAATTTTAATAAAATCTCTAAATTTAAAAATTATTACTCAGATAATCTATATTTATACGCACACGTACTGGAGAGATATTTTGCACAAATTCAAGGCTAAACGAGAGGTTTCACGCGGACGTTGCACAAGACATCTCTCCTACTGAATAAAAAGCCCTGCTTTTTGGCATTCCCCCTCTTTGGGAACGCCTCTTTTGATAGGTTATGAATCTACTACAAACTACGACTGAGATATATATCCTGGAATGTAAGACTGCTGAACTGATCAGAAATTATTTTTCACCTCAGTAAATAGAGTTTAATGTATTTATCTATTATATAATATCTTGTACCCGATTTGGCAGGCAGGAGTAGATACATAAATGAAACTAGATTACATATATAGCCTATTATACTCAATTTTTTACCTTTTTAGAAAAGCACAACTCACCGGAAGTGACCATAGCTTTTTCAGGAAATGAGATCAGATTCGCTTCAACTAAACATAAACAGATAATTTTGCACTTCAAAAGCGACGAATTTATTACTAATGGCGCGAGTCCGTGCCTGTACGAATCTTGAACATATTTAGAAGGAAATGTTGAATTTTTTCACATGCAAACATTTAACCTGTTTTGCATATTTGGCGTTCTGATTTAGCCCATTAATTAAAAAAAAAACTATTCAGTTTAACAGAAATAGGATTTTGATAGACTACAATTTGTTATTGTAGTTAATTTTAATATTCGACCTCGATGTTTTATTCAGAATAATGACAAATTTTTAATCCTATAAAAACAGAAAGATTATGAAAGATTAGAACAAAAACATTTCTAACATCGTACCACTTACTAAAGCCAATGTAATACGAATCAAACGAGTGAAAATGATTACGCGAGAAACTTTAGACAGAAGTCTCTTTCAAGAATCTGAGCAAATTTGCTATATTATGGCACTTCAATATGTAACCCGCATGCTCCAAAAAGTTTAAATTCTCTATGGGCTAAAGATGAGCGAGGCATTTTGAGGGACAAATATTACGGATTTTGTTTGACTATTCATAGTACAGTGACGAATTTGTATGAAAGTTAGCTGATCAGAGTTTTGTTTTATGTGTGCTTCCAAATATATTAATAGTCACGCTGAACATTACTAGCTAATCGTGAAATTTATCCATAATTAGTATTCCATGCATCTGGCTTAATTCGAAATTAATATGTACTTTTTAAATATATCACCATAGGCAAGGCAACAACACTTTTATAACACAGTGAGTTTCAATAAGCGAAAGTAAATGAGAATGAGAACATGGAACATGGGGAGAATTGTGTAAAGGACAAAAAACAGGATTCGAGACGACAAAAGATGAAGACTAATGCTGCATTTAGCTTTTTTGTGTTGGCATTTAGCAAGGAAATCATAAATCAATAGTGAGTTCCACAGATGGTAAGTGCTAGAGTCGATATGACGGTTGCATGTAGTTGGTTCAACAGTAAAACAATGAGACCAAGTTCCTAGCAAAGTAACAGGATGAAACTCACGTAGATGGCGCATTAGGAAAAAAAAGCTCGTCATAACAGTTTCCATTAATATATTTGTAGAACAGTAAAAAGGAAGCTATGTTACACTATTGAGAAAGTGACAGTTGACAAGATGTCTAGTTGGGATCTGTTATATTGCAGACATTTGTTAGTATTTTATAGAAAAAACTCGAGAGTCTACGTAGAAGCACCAGAACATATATGTATTCAATACACCAATGAATGGTAGATTTATAAACGTGCAACATGGATTCAAACAAATGTCCTTGCATCAGACTTAGCATTTGATACAATATTATTACTCTATTACTTTTGCCAGTGTAAAACCTGAGAACGAAGTGTCTCGTGTTGCTCTCTTAGAGTTCAACATCATCTATTCTGATGGCATTTGATTATTACTTATATAACTTATATTACCCACGTAGCAATCTTAGTATTATAGTAATTATATTATTATTATAATATTATATTATTATTATAATATTATATTATTATTATATTAATTACACAATCAACATCTGCTGTGCCTTCGCCATCGACTATAACTTTACTAAGATGAAAACCAGAGCTGATTCATAAGATGCCACGAAAAGTGAAATTCTATTTGTTCACAGATAGATACATATATACATAATTGAAAGTTACAATATTCTGTTTGAAGTGTCTGATTTAATATTTACTGCAAAACAGCATTGGATGCAACTCATAGTAATGTGACATTAATCATTGTTTCGAAAGCATGAAAAATGGCTTCGATGCTCACTGTGCTTGTATCTCATGCTTGTATCCTTAATGTGTTACCTTTTTTTTAAATCAAGCGTAAGTTAAGTAAATAGGGAAGATAAATCGGTCGTGAACAGACATATTGACTCCAGCCATTTTCCAATCGCTGTAACTAAGCTTTCATGTGAATTTCTATCATTTCGTTGTAATTGCTTTAATGATCATGTTAACTATGATCTTCGTAAGTTTAATTTCAATGTTAATTATCAACTTATATCTACACCAATTGTTTTTCTATTATCGTTTCTGTGCTTTTGCTTTCAGTAACGACTTATATCCCAGTAACATTAATTCAGTTGGCTATGGCGTAACGATTAAAACATGTACTTTTAAGCGCGTGTAATGGACACAAACCTAATCTCTCAAATAATCACTAGTTAGCTGGCTGAACTGTATACCAACTATTGTCCTATCAGATTCCACAGATCATGAGTAGGGATTCAGATTAGCACTGGATTGTTTAAGCATTCACACTTCTCCTCAAAATATAAGCTACAATTAATAAATATTCTTATATATAGGTCAACGAATGTTTTATATTCAAAGGTTATCCAGTTGGGAATTGTTCTCATTAACCAATTTAATTGAAAAACGAAAGAAATTAAAACGACATTCAGTACGTGTTTTATAACTTCTATAACTACTGCCTCTCTGCTTCTTGTTTTTCTGCATGCTGGAAATCCTCTTCTGTCGTCCCTGTATTTGATTACTCTGGTTAACACTAGGACCCATCCAACTATCGCCCTATCAGCCTTCTACCAATTTTCGGGAAGGTGTTCGAGGCCAT
>JBBBDQ010028793.1:442500-542500 GCA_037127315.1 Ascarosepion bandense
ATTTCTTCTTTTATTCATTCCTAATTTCTTCTTTTATTCATTCCTTATTTCTTCTTTTATTCATTCCTTATTTCTTCTTTTATTTATTGTTTATTTCTTCTTGTATTCATTCCTAATTTCTTCTTTTATTCATTCCTAATTTCTTCTTTTATTCATTCCTAATTTCTTCTTTTATTCATTCCTTATTTCTTCTTTTATTCATTCCTAATTTCTTCTTTTATTCATTTCTTATTCCTTCTTTTATTCATTCCTAATTTCTTCTTTTATTCATTTCTTATTCCTTCTTGTATTCATTCCTAATTTCTTCTTTTATTCATTGTTTATTTCTTCTTTTATTCATTCCTAATTTCTTCTTTTATTCATTCTTTATTTCTTCTTTTATTCATTCCTTATTTCTTCTTTTTTTCATTCCTTATTTCTTCTTTTATTCATTCCTAATTTCTTCTTTTATTCATTCCTAATTTCTTCTTTTATTCATTCCTTATTTCTTCTTTTATTCATTCCTTATTTCTACTTTTATTCATTCCTTAATTCTTCTTTTATTCATTCCTAATTTCTTCTTTTATTCATTCCTTATTTCTTCTTTTATTCATTCCTAATTTCTTCTTTTATTCATTCCTAGTTTCTTCTTTTATTCATTCCTAATTTTTTCTTTTATTCATTCCTTATTTCTTCTTTTATTCATTCCTTATTTCTTCTTTTATTCATTGCTTATTTCTTCGTTTATTCATTCCTTATTTCTTTACTAGTTTCTTTAATTTTTCTTTTTCATCCCTCATTCCCCTGCAAATAAATTCGTCAATTCAAGCGCCTCTTTTCTCTTTCAGTTCAATTTTTCCTCCCTCTCGATTGTTCCCTATTAATTATATTCAAACCTTTGTAATTTTTTCGGTCATTTCTTTCTCACCATTCGGAACCAACAGCGCTGAACATCGTGCCTGTTTTTCCTTGCATTTTCATTCACTTCTTTTATGCACTGGCGTCGCGCGTATTCAATGTGTTCTTCACTTTCATTGACTTATTGTCTGCCCTCTGCATATCCAATCGGCCGTGCCCGTGATCCAATCGCGAAGCTCGATTTTTGCATTCGAAGGCGTCTTTACGACCAGAATGCGATTCGAATTTCTAAAATTGGACAACATTCAAGTCAGAAAGGAAAGAAAAGCAATAGAAGTGATTTCGTTTGTACGAAAAAAGAAAGACTACAATTTTGTCGGTCCTGATGATTATCAAAAGCCATTTGGAAGAAGAGATTTCGGATACACTGTAGGAAATCGTAAAATGAATATGGTAAAACAAAAATAAACCCTGGAAATTATGCAAGTCTTCTAAGAATTTAATGAAGGCAAGATATATGTCTCATAGAAGTAAAATCAAAAGAGTATATATATATATTTGTGTGTATGTATGTGTATGTGTGTATGTGTGTATGAATGTATATACATAAAAATACAAATTGTTAAATATTAGACAATCGCTAAAGCCCGAAAGACTATAAATTAGATAGATGAATTTTATTTTTATTTTAAAAAAATTACTACATTGTATGGAATATATTTCTCGGGAAATTTCCTACAGAAAATTCTTCGAGCAAGATAGCTTATTTTATGTTTAAAATAATACATTTGATGCTAGAACAATTGTCGTAAATTCCAGTAAATTCATCCTATGATATTTCGGAGCTGATTTAATAGAATCTGGAATGCTATTCGTGTATCTGAGCAGTTTATTCTACAGGAGTAAAATATATGCATGTTTACTAGCAGCCCAATCTAAATGATTATCCGATAACGCGACAAAATGAGATTTTTAGAGAAAGCCATAACTAACGAGGTAAGTTTCACTCATTGTGGGATAGCCATATAATTAAATATTTTAGAATGAATAGATATCCTAAATTTTGGCTTTAATAAGTTAAAAAAAATATCAGGACTGCTAAGTAAAAACTAAATAATCTATAGTACATTTCAATATGCTAAGAGTGCCTGGTGTGGTGTAATGATTAGCAAGTTCATTTTGCTAGAATCATTATAACTGAGTAGTGAGTTGGATCCTCACTGAGTACCCCCTACTTTCAGCCGTGTGTCACGTATAATCTACGCTTAGAATATAACCTTCCTCTAGATTTGAGGGTTTGGCGCATGGCTAACAATCCTGCCCCATAAAAAAAAGCAGTTTGTTAAGGAAAGAGCAAAAACCATACACCATTGGGTGTAACGGAAAAGTTTATTATTACACTAATCTATACATGCTTTGTGCCAAAAAAAAAAAAAACGGTTAAAGATGAACACCGAGATAAAAACTGCAATTTTTCTGTTTAGCTCTACACTAAATTTGTGCAGAACATAAGATTTTACAAGACATACATGCATATATGTAACTAAATTTCCTATATTAATTCATTTAATTCTAAATGCTTACGGCTTATAAAAATTAAACATGTCTTCCTTATTCAAAAAGTCTATATATTCTGATAACGCATGATGATAATGGTTTAAATATATTTTTCCTGTTATAAATAGAAACAATATAAACAGTTTTGACATAATCATCCTCAAATATTTCTGATACATATTTTGACTTTGTCAAGGACAGAATTTTTAATTCTCAGGAGAGTACATTTGTGATATTTATTTAATAATTTAAGTGATTTTTATCATTTTTAGATATTAAAATTTAGTTGAATATGTATCATATTTTATCATGGTTTGCAGATATATATTAATATTTTATTATATTCAGAATTTTAGAAATTGCTTATAGTAATTTAGCAATATCAAAACACCTGCAAAGTTTTAGGAAGGGAACTATTGGATGGCGGTTTAAAGCCTTTCGTGAATAGTGATTAGCCATTCTTCGTACATTTAATTACTTAAGATATTGTGTTTTATTTAGTATTGCTGCTTATTTGTCGATCTAGTTTGTGAAAATATCTATATGCAAATATTCACGCGAACTTTTAATTATTTTCAGTTCTTGAGTATCTGCATTGTGGTGCAGTGGATATCGGCTCGCAAGGAGAAATCGGAGAGCCAAGTTCGAATTCCACTTGTATTTGTTGCATTCACTTACGCACAAATATTATTCCAAATGGTGTTAATCCGTCTCTTCTCCATCCAGTTATGGGTTAAATACAAGGACAGATTGGTTTCTATAATTTTGGTTGACAACCAGTCTACCGCAGTAGGCAACGGAAATCTACAGCGAAAAATAACTGCTCAGTTAGTGATGCGTCTTCCGAGACATGATCACCCAAAAAGTGAATGCCGTATAGAAATTAACTAATTACATAAGCTTATAATTCTTCTGAATTTCAGAAGCACTGTTTGATTTCGCACTTATAATTTATATAAACAGAAAATTATTTTTTTTTTTAATTCTGATCTCCCTAAATCAGGACCATTTGAAAAGGCGCATATGCTATTCTATTTACACTATAAATTAATGCCGGTAATGATATTTATGGATTTAGCATCAACTTATTCTTCCAAAATTTGACAAAATATCCAATGGATCAGTTTCAAAGAATTTTTTAAGAGTTGTATTACCGTATAGATTACCGATCCCGTGTCATGTAAACGTTTCACAATATTATATGAAATAATATATTCTAGAATTGGATGATCATATTTGATTTATGCAAATCGATTTTGTAAAAATAACAGTATAGACTAAAGAATGTTTGTCGTCTTTTCACGATATACACAACCAGCCATTATTATTAGGCCACCAGTTTTTTTTTCTTTCCAAAGAAATGTTATCTGATAGACAATTCCATTTCTTAATGGGCAGGAACTTACCAAAAGTCGCTATTCTTTTATTTTTAGGAGACAACGTAAAATTAATTATGTTAAAATCCAAATAAATTGTTAAAATTAATTAGCTAAGAACAAAACAAAAATCAAGCTTCTAGTGTCTCAACCTACAATCTTAAATGCATGTAATATTTTGTTATTTCTTTACATTTTTTACTTAATAATAGTAAATAGGTTTACCTCTCATCTTGTTCACACTTTTCCTCGGTCATTTGAACGGTGGTAGCGATTCAAAGATTGGTTCCTTCTAAGGTCTACTTAACACAGTACTTTTGACGCTGCTGTCTAAACTCTGATATGTTATTTAAATTCTTTATTCATGCATTATTTTTCTCAGTAGCAATAAATATTCCTCGAGATTTTGAACAGCAATCAGTGATAACCCCTTGTCTCTGGATTAGGATTGTATTTTCGGTTCGTTTTAATCCCTACTATAACTATATATGTTTAACCTAAACAGTGAAATGTTATTTATTTAACTATTTTTTAGTAGTAATAAACAGTTTCGTCAGTCAACCGGAACAGACTTCTCTTGATATTTTGAACAGAAGTAGATGTTGATTTCTTGTTTGCCATATAAGATTGGGTTACCGCATGCTTCAAAATGTTACTTCAAATGTGGGCTTCTTATGTCGTAAATTTTATTTACTCTCTATTTATTATTTTTACCTCAAGAAAAGTAACTAGTACGCTTATAATTGGTTCCACACTCATAATTTGTTGTTTGAACAGGAGCAGTGGCCTATCCGTTATCCGCTGTTAGGGAGTATGCTTTCCAGTTACCTGTAGTGTATTTTTTATTCCCTTTAACTCTTGGTCACCCCTTGTATCTCTGTTGCATTGTCGTCTTGTGTTGGTGAAATTGATTATATATATATATATATATATATATATATATATATATATATATATATATATATATATATTTGTGGGTGGGTGTAGTAATGTCAAACGTGCAATTATTATGAAAATATTTAACTGGAAATAAGAAAAAAACATGTTTAACCTGAGGTAAAACCTTGCGGAAAAGAGATTTACAATATCGTTTCGATAAGATCGCGAATCAATTAAACTACTAGAATGTTATACTAACAGCTTTTGAAAAGAACAACATATCATAGACGAAGATATATATTTGTAGAAGTTAATAGTATGTAGGAAGCTTAAATAATGAGACAATCTGAAAACAAGTAAAATACTACTATAACCACAGGTTTTGTGCATCATGTTTATTGAGCATAAGCAGACGCCGTCTGGCTGAAAGTAAATACAAGCAATAAATTATATTCTTAAGTATAATACGACCGCGTGATTCCCCATCTAAAACAGGGAATAAATTTAATCCTGGAATATAATACGACTTCATAGTACAGTGATCCCTAAGTAAGTTTTTAGAAAGATTTAAAATCATTATTGTCGTAGATATCTAATAAGAATATTTAATTTTCCAGGATTTTACAGAAGAGAAAAGAACTGAATGTTTAACCATTGCGTGATTTATTCTCCTCATTTCATTTTTACGTATTTTCTGAGAAATGTGTTTGTTATAACAATAATGATATGAAATAGACTGAGTTTATCCCTTGTGTTAATTTTTTAAATCAATCTTGGCGAATTTGATGTTTTTGAGACAAAGCGCCTTCAATTACGCTGATATACAAAGAACAACTATTGTAGACATAACAAATGATTTCAGTAAACAATTGTTATCAACATATGCCTAATTTATGTTATCTATAGTTATGAGTGAATTTATAATCTTGTTGATTCAAACAAGAGGTTTGAAACCGAGTAGGGTTTTATGATAATGTGAACTTGTGTATAATACGTCCACGTTTTTACCTTTATTTTTCGTTCAAGTCTTAACCAACTATGCATAAAAAATTAGGTTAATAATCATCACAAAGAGGTACAGATGAGTGGGATAAAGAAATACGTTCAATATGTTTTTGTTATATCTTTATTCATGATTACACCCTTAAATTAGACAGACTGGTTTGATGGTTAATTTAGTGGCTTCCTCGCAATATTAAATCAACAGAAATTGGAATACAAACTTTAACTGAGAGACAAAGGATTTGCAGTAGTGATTTGTGCTATAAAATTATCCATTAATTTACTCTCCATAATGGAATCACGATAAATTTCAAGAAAGTTTTAAATCGCGGTTAAGATATATTCTGAAGGAGAGTGCACAATCGAGTAACATTAAAGAGAAGAATATGGTCATGCAAGATAAATTGTATTGTAATGATCTGTCTCACGTGGTAAAGTAGCACCAATGTCTGACCTGGAAAGTGCCTGTGGAAATGACCTTGCCGAAGATCGCTGTCTGGCCTGGAAACATTCCACAATTTATTAAAATACAATAGCAGACGACAGGACTATATCTATCTATCTATCTATCTATCTATCTATCTATCTATCTATCTATCTATATATATATATATATATATATATATATAATTATGTATATACGGATATTATATATATATATATATATATATATAGAGAGAGAGAGAGAGAGAGAGAGAGTCGAGACGACTAAGGAGAGAGAGAGAGAGAGTACATACAGACAGGAGAAAGACAAGCACCGGTCGCCTAGCGCACGTATCGTGTCCCCTGGCACATAGAGGCATGAGAGCTAAAAAAAATGTCCTTGCTGAAATAAAACAGGAAATTCAAAGTTTTTTTCCCACTATGTGAATTTTCACCGGATCTATTTAAATTGTACAATAAGAATATACTGAGAACCCCAGATGTTATGCCAGGGTTTGTCATCAGAGGTCACAATCTGAACGACATAAGATACGCTGACGATACAGTGTTGATTGCAGACACGGAAAAAACTGCAGGACCTCCTCCAGAATATAGCCGAAGAGAATGACAAGAGGGGACTACAAATAAACTGCAAAAAACCGAATGCATGGCCATCAGCAAAAAGAGCAGCTTAAAGTGCCAAATAGAGGATGTGGATTTTAAAATCAAGCAAGTATGAAAATTTAATATCTCGGAAGTGTTCTAACTGAAGACAGAAAATGCGACAAAGAAATCCAATCGCTAATTGACATGGGGAAAGACGCGTTCCAGAAGCTGAGTAAAATATTAAGACACAGAAAATTTTCACTAGAAACAAATAAGAGAGGACTAGATTGCTATGTGATGTCAGTTCTTCAATATGGCAGTGAATCTTGTGAAAATATCAATAAAGATGAAGGCAAAACTTGAAGCAGCTGATATGGTGTTCTACAGAAGGATGCTGTGGATATCGTGGACCGGGCATATGAGCAATGACGAGGTGTTGGATAGAACGTAAACGAAAAGGAAATTAATATTGAGCATCAGGAAGAGACAAATAAAGATTCCTGGAACATGCCATGAGAAAGAAGGGCTTGGAGAATCTGATATTAACAGGCCAGAGAGATGGAAAAAGATGAAAAGCAGCGGATAACATATTTGAAGGGCATGCGCATGTAGATGTCAGAACGGGGTCTGCGAGACATTCCAGTAAAAAGTGAGCTAAGTACCAACAGTGATAGGGAGACGCTGAAAGCCATGATCGCCTACGTCCTGAACGGACAAGGTACATAGACGAAGAAGATTCATATTCTAAAAAGCAGTTGATAACTGATGGAGAACATTCTGGAAAAAGTATACAGTCACATTCCTTACACAGTGAGAGTTTCCAACTTCGCTTAGTGTGAGTTTGATTATGTCTTATTTTGCCAAGAACATCCTAGATAACATATGATTAGTCTAATAAGTACCTATGATCTATTTTTACAAGATATATATATAAGTTGTGCGTTGTGGTGCAGTGGATATCGGTTCGGAACTGGAAATCGGGGAGCCAAGTTCGAATTCCAGTTGAATTCCTTGCATTCACTTACGTGCAAATACCCTTGGGAAAGTATTAATCCGTTCTTCTCTCTAGTTATGGCTTAAATAATAGGACATGTTTGGTTCTATAGCCTTGGTGGACAACCAGTCTACCGCCGAATGTAATGCAACCTTCTGCCCAGTCAGTCATGTTTCTTTTGAGACATGGTCGCCCAAGCGTGTATCACGTATGACACTTCATTGACTGACTGATGTAGATAAAGTCTTAGTGTTACAAGCAATAATAAAGTCGAAACCCTTGTTTAAGGCCGAAAGTGTGGTTAACCTTGAAAGAACGAACTCTGAACCCAATTTAAAGGATTTAGAGAGAGTAACCATAGATTACATTGAGGTGCCTATCATGATTTTATGAGCCCAGCTTAGATGTCGCAAAAAGCGGATTGTAAAGGGCATTAATTGAAAATGAAACTCCATATTCAGTTTTAATTGATTTAGCGAGACAAACCTGCTGAACGTTACACTACTTTGAGATGTTCAACTTTATTTTCAAAATAATGAAAAGAAAAACAAAATCATTTATGCATACATTTATATATACATAGAGATTTCTTCATTTTTATAGTCAATATGTTGTATTTGAAACAGATACAGCATTTTTTAGTATAATGTGTATTACGTTTAATGACCTGTTAATATTAGATTAGTTAGTTAAGTGTCATACGTGCTACACGCTTGGACGACCATCTCTCAAAAGATACATGAGTAACTGTGCATAATGTTATCCTGCAGTAGGTTGCCTTTAATGTCTGCCTGTTATACTCTTCTACAATTTCTTTTCCCGCACTATCCATTTGCTAATAGATATAATCTCTAAAAGTTTAAATACAACGTCAGCTGCTATCTTGTATCTAATTTATTCCCATAAATCTCTCATACTTTCTTTTATATCCACTGTACGTGTTTTTTCTCTAACTGTAACCTAATGCGCAACAATGACAGTCCTGACGTGCTCAGAGTGAAAAGATAATATTAAAAAAATAGTTCTTAGGACAGTACAGAGAGAGAGAGCGAGAGGGGGGAATAGCAATTTTCAACATATCATTTTAAGACATGCATTCTCAAACCCATGTAAACAATGAAAGAGGAAAAATTCCCGGTCTAGAGGCTAGTTGGTTTTTATAAGGTTAAACTAGCTAAATTTTTGTAGTAATTTCTTCTGTGGTAATTGAAGGTATGTGGCTTGACCCTTGAGTTATTAGATGTAGGTAGTGGAGCAGTAACTACTTAAATTTTGAATGAATGTAGACTGAAATGAGAAATATTTTTCAGGGAGTATTCCTGGCAGAATTTATCCATGATAAGTCGGTGGGAGTAATCTTGAATTCACAAAGGATGCTCTCAATATAAGTGAGCTCTCTAGAAAGGAAAATATATTTAAAAAATGTTACCAATTCTGCGATTAATGAATAACTCTTCAGCAATGAATTTGGTTCTTTCGGTGACGGGAGTGTGTATACACAGTTTATATATAACACGCTAAAATTTCCCTTCTCTCATGCTATGTGGCTAGGGCATAGAGTTGCGCGACTCTGACTGATTCCAATGGTTTGTGTTTCGATACCGGCCAGAGGCAAGTAGATGTCTAGCAAACTGATGTGCTGAGATACAGTGAAACAGGATTGTATGTGGATGACGAATATATATATATATATATATATATATGTATATACACTTCTGGCCTACTACCTGGGATTTTACTTTTTGGTATTGCCAGGTAACACGTGGGAAAGACAGCTAAATGAAACTCTATAAACCAGACTATGGGAAGATGAGAAAGATTGGTTTTTATTCCTGTTCTGAGGAGAATTCTTTTCCTTTTCGCACTTCCTACTACTACACTTTAACGCCAAGTGTTCTTCGCTACGTGTTACCTGAGGTTTATTAACGTTGGAAACCCTGGTAATACAGTTGACCAGTAAATTTGGGCTCATCACCTATATAAATGTTCCTAATGTTTCGTTTCCCTATTTCTTTCCTTCATTCTTTCTTTCTTTCTTTCTTTTTTTCTTTCTTTTTTCTTTCTTTCCTTATTTTTAATTATGAATTAAACCCCTTTTATTTTTGCTACATATTTTTTTAATTCTTAAATCTAAATTTTAACTTTAAATTTTTAAGAAATTTTTCTTTTCTTTACTCTTATCTTATATTCAATTTTATTTGGAACTTTAGAATTTTAAAATTATAATTTATCTACATTTTAATGTACATGTAATATTTGAATATTTAAAATTCCTCATTTTTATTTCAATTTTAATTTTAAATTTTAAATTTGAATTGAAATTTTTTATCCGCATGTTACCGTAGATTAGGTAAATTTTTAACCTTATTATTAAAAAAGCAATAACTTAAATTTATAAGATTTAATTCCGATGAATATGGAGTGGACTGAAATTCAAATGTATTAAACTGTCAGTTTGAAATATTACCTTGATGACGGCGTAGTGCATGAAATTCAAAGTTTTGCCATAGCCGTAAGATATTTTCAATCCTGGGTAAGAAAGCAATCGGAGTCTAACCGTACTGATGAGCTGTGTTACGGCGAAACAGATCTGTCTGCGGATGATAATATTTACGCTCTCCCACTATGATTGAGCACTCTGGAAAAATAGTAGACTTTGATAAACAGTAGCTATTCTGGCATGTACGCATCGCTCATTCAGTGAAATGAATCAGAGCGGTCTAGCTATTGGGCGTGTATAATGATATGCGCTAAAAACACTGCCTACTTCCACCGAACGCCAGGGGTAGAGTCGCCGACTGACGCCATTTCGTGTTCGCCGTATGACAGCTCATCAGTACGGTTATACTCCGATTGCTTTTTTACCCAGGATTGAACCCGACCGAAATGGCGTCTAGGCGACTCTACCCCTGGACTATGGGCGTTCGGTGGAAGTAGGCAGAGATTTTAGCGCATATCATACGCGCCCAATAGCTAGAGCGCTCTAATTCAATTCACTGAATGAGATACACACACACACACACACACACACACACACATATATATATATATATATATATATATATATATATATATATATATATATAAAGGGAGAGAGAATTCTTTGATAAACAGAATGAATAGATAGATTAAAAAAACACTATTTTATTCTCATTTTTTCTTTTAATTAGGACATAGGCTGCTTTCGGCCAAAGCTTCATTTACAACGCTTTTTTTAGTAGCGCTTCAAACAGTTGAAAAAAACTTAATTAATTTATACTATAATTAATTTATACTATGTATATGCGAGAGAATTCTCAGACAGGCGGCTAGACATACATCTAAAAATTTTACTATTAATGTGAATACGTAAGAAAGTAAAAAGAAATTCGTGTTATTAAGAAAGTAGTTAAATAAACCAAATAGACAAAAAAGTAAAAAATAAAAATAAAAATAATCGCTCACATTTCGCCAAACTAGTTACAAGAACGCACAAAAGTGTCCTTTTCATTTATTGTATAATGATATAATTTTGGCAAAGGCCAAATGGTGATTGTGAAAATCTTTCACTCACATTCTATCTTAGTCGTAGTCAATCCGAATCTCGACTCAAACTTTCAGTAAGATTTTGTCCGTTATTTTCCAATCTCTCAGACATCATAATACCACTGATTTTCAAGGGACCTAATAAAACACACATGACGTAAAAATATCCATAAAAATGCCTAAAAATGTATTATGTGAAAATATGTTGTAAGCATTCAAACAAAAGAAACAAATGAATAAAACAAAACATTCAAACAATAGAAACAAATGTTAGTAAGATCCGCCCACCTCACAAAAAAAAAGACGAACCATTTTACTCAAACAATCGACAGAATCAAAACGCACACTCACTAAGAGAAAAAGTATGGAAATTTTTTTCTTCTACTTCTGTGTATCGTGTCGTTTCAGGACGTAGGCGATCGTGGTTTCCACGTCTTCCTATCCCCGGTGGCTCTTAGTAGGTTTTCTCCCATTACACCTCGCAACTACCGTTCCGCTATCCACCTGATGAGGCCCTGCAAATATGTTATCCGCTGCCTTGCTCTGTCTCTTTTTCATTCTATCTAGCCTGTCAGCATCAGGTTCTACAAGCCTACCTTCATCATTGCATGTCCTAGGAACTTCAATTGACGCGTCCAGAAGTTCACTATTAATATTCTTTAAAGTGCAGTTCTTTCCAACACCTCATCATTGCTCACATGCCCGGTCCATGATATCCGCAGCATCCTTCTCTAGAACCACATTTCCGCTGTTTTTTTCCTCATCTTTGATGATATTGTCCAGCATTCAATGCCGTATTGAAGAACTGACATCACATAGCACTCTAGCACTCTTCTTTGTTTCTAGTAAAATTTCCCTGTATTTTGATACTTTACTCAGCTTCTGGAACGCGTCCCTCACCATGCCAATTTGCTGTCGGATCTCTGTGTCGTACTTTCCATCTCCTGTTAGAACACTTTGTCGGAATTTAAATATTCGTTCTTGCTTGATTTTAGAATCCACTATCTGTTTTTGGCATTTTGGGTTGCTCTTTTCGCTGATGACCATGTATTCAGTTTCCTTAGAATTTATTTGTAGTCATTTTTTTTCACTTTTCACATCTACCTTCTGTAGGAGGTCTTGTAGTTTTCTTTCCGTGTCTGCAATCAGCACTGTATCATTTGCATACCTTATGTTGTTTAAATTGTGGCTTCCATTAACAAATCCTGGCGTTGCATCTAGGGTTCTCAAAATATTCCCGCTGTACAAGTTTAACAGGTCCAGTGAAAAGATATATCCTTGTCTTACGCCTATTTCTATCTTTGTAAATCTGTTGAAATCGTTACCTGTCCGTGTGCAGGCAGTTTGCTGCCAATAGAGTTTATTGATTACTCTTATATATTTCCAAAAAATGTTGAGGCTGCTGAGCATGTCAATCAATTGTTTGTGTCGTATTTTGTCGAATGCTTTCGCATAATCACTAAAACATAGGTACAAGTCCTTCATCTTTTGGAATGTTCTTTCAGAGTGCATCCTAATTCTATGTATGGCGTTCCTTGTTCCAGTGTGTCCTTGACGAACCCATACTGTTCCTGTCCTATCTCTGGCCTGATTCTGCTTCTCGCTCTATTAATCAGGATTGTGACAATCAGTTTTATAATGTGACTCATTAAGCTGATAGTTCTGTGTAGTTTGCACTTGTTTGCACTTGGCTACTTCGGCAGTGCTAAAAAATAAACTTGCTTAGGTTGTCTGGTATTATTCCACTATTTGAAAAAGATTACAATCCTGTCTCCATCGAGATAAAGAGGCCGGCCAAAATGTGTTCTAGACCTGAATCATAGCAAAAAAGCATGCCGAGCACAGGCAAGGACATCATTTGATCACATTATCGAGGAAAACAGGGGTGAGTTCACGGGATACCGAACCGTTGTTTAAAGGAAAGGAGACGAAAAATATCATGGCTGCCGTCATTCACACACCAGGCTCAGGTCATGTACGCACTTTCGCTGAAATGTGTCAATATCAAACTCTTGGCCGCTCAACACTTGAATAATCCCTCGTTTCTAAAATTGAATCCTCTGTCAAAGCAGAGCGTAGAAAAGCTAACCCCGAGGTGTGTCGGTAACTCTCTAAGTGTGGCATTCCCAGCCCACCATGACAAGGACCCCGGGCATATATATCTGTCAAACTTATATCTTCCACCACTTCACAAGATGGAGGAGAGCAGACCCTTAATTGCCATTAAATGAACTTTAAAGAAAGGGAGTAGAGACAACCGATAATGTATGACAGGGAAGATGTATGTGGCACATGTTTCAGCTTTACACTTCGCGAACAACTGCTGTTGAAGCTATGTCTAAACAGCCCTGTCAATATTTGCCTGTACCTCCTTCTTCTCCAGCTAGAGATCCTGCTGGACCCACACTCAAAACATGCTGACGAGACAGTCACTCTAACAGAAGGGATACGGAACAGTGACCCACTTCCATGCACCTAACAGCAAAGTGAAAGTATTGTTGCGATAAATTATTGCCCCTGTCATCATTTTGTAACGTTCAAACGGCTTCTGTACCACCTTTTCTACGCAAAATCCCTAGCTCGAGTAGGGCCAGAGACACCTGTATCACGTAGGGATGCAATGCACGCCCGGTTTTTCAGCCTATGAAGGAGAGGCTCCATATAAATCTACATCTGCCCGTGCATTGAATAGTGTTGTCACAACTTATCAGGTGCCCCTGCTGTTCATATCGGTGGTCAAAATCCAACGTGGAATCTGCAATATGTTCGATCCTGACATGGTAGCTCAACTCTTGTCAATTTATCAGCGATGTAATGTGGCTTATCTTTATCTTTATCTCTTCTATAAATATTTTCGTGGGTTTTGCTCCTACTAGCTTAGGTCCTTCGTGTCCCCTCTGCATGGATTTAGTCGTCCTACTAGACTAGGTAACTGCTGCCACCATTTTACAGTAAAACAAATAAAATGTAATTGAATCGTCTACTCTAAAAGCTTCATCTTTCGCACTTCCCACTTGTGGAATTCCCTTCCCTTAAATGTAAGATCAGTTGCCATCTCTTACCTCCTTGACATGTAACTTTTCCCTCATATTCTTTTTTCCATTCCACTCTACATTCACTAGTTCTCTCCACACCAGTGTTCTCACCCTTCTATTAGCCACTTCCTCACACCCACTAAAACTTGTTCCTGTTTCTCATTACTCTCTTCTAGTGTGACCCTCCTCGCACCAGTGGCAGTACTGACTTACTTGTGGTGAAATGATTATCAAATACAATTTTAAAAAATCAGCATACATTTGTGTTTGTTTAAAAGTATACATCTACTTATGTATCGATAGAAACTCCCGATAAAGAAAATTTTATTTTATTCTTTAATTAATTTTTCCCTTATTCTTATATATTTCTTTTTGCTGGAGATAAATAATACAAGATTGTTCCATAACTTCCGATATTCCAATCGCTTTCAGCCTCTTCACAGACCATTTTCAAGGTTTTTGTTTTTCCCGGTGTTGTTATGGCCTCATATTGACTATAATATATATTTCCTATTTTAGTGTTTTTAGAAAAAGAGAGTCCTTTAATCCGCGTATCTGGGCATCATGTGAGTTTCTATCTATTCTTTTTCAAAGAAATTCAAAATCCCACTGTTAAATAATGTAAAGGCTGGTGGTAGGAGAAAATTGTTTCAGAAAAAGTGCTCTTTTATAGCGACATAAAATATCATATGGAGTTTTGAAAGTTTTTTTTAAAAAGACAAACACGATGTTGTATTTTCTTCAGTGAAATTTTCGTTTATCTGAGTCATAATTCACACATGCCTCATTTTTTACTTTAATGTAGCTTTAAAAAAATATCATTTAATAATTAATGACCAAAAAATGATTAATGTTTCTTAGATTGTCAGAATATTGTTTTCCATTTTCCTCTTTCTGTATTTGTTTAAGCCTACAGGATATACCTACATCTTAATAAAATGGAGCAATTGCCAGTGTCATTTTCCTATTTTCTTTCATAGTATGGCTTACAATGTACAACACCTGCGGCACTCGACGTAGAGGGTTATGCTAAGGGGTAGTTTATGTAGATAGGAGTGGAAGATAAAAGTTGACTTTATACTGAACAGGTCGAAATTCCTTTTGGAATTTGTTTCTTATTGACGGTTAGAAGTTTTTTTGAGTAGAACATTTACATCTTGATCTGGCTCTTATAAAGTCAGATACTTACGGAAGCGGTATAGAGAACAGATCGTTTTACCTTCATCGTATACAGCAATTCCGCTTCAGTCCGCGTGTAAGTTTGCGTCCCAGTAACCTCTCAAGACACTGGACATCCTAGTTCAGCTGGTCGGATTCTGATTGGTAGTGATTGAATATGACCAGTTTGATTTTAAAGAGTGTTATCTAGGGCAGTAACTTCTGGGTGAGTGGTTGAGTTTTATGATAAGTCTAGAGATCTCTTTTACTGAAGTGAATATATTATTGACATCGCGCTCAGTGAAACCTGAGAATTCAGGGTAGGGTCAGTTTTGTCATCTAGTTAATTTGAAGCTAAGATGGAGGCGAAGTGATTCGCCTTGTCTATCGAGGAGGATATGATTTAGGGCCCATTTATAATAGTAGACGCAACAACTTTTCTTCGGTTCATAATCAGGTTGGTAACCGTCCACAACCGCAGAGATACTATTTGTTTCTTTTCAAATTTAGCCTGGACGTCTCATGCGTGGGCGCACCTTGTTTTTTAAGAACTCTCTTACAACCACTGAGAGCGGCTTGGAAGTAGATAAATTCCAGACTAAACAGTTTTCTGCGATAGATGTTCAAGTATATATGGTTCCGGTGAGTTTGGCTGCAGCACATTGATGAACCAGACAGCTAGAAAGAAGTACTAAATACTATCAAGGAACGGATGTTTAAAATACACAGACAACGTTACTGGCAATGTTTTCTTTGCATGGGATTTCGACCAATTGTGAAGTCGCATAGCAAAGAGAAATGACGCTTTCGTGTGTGAAGTGTAGTGTCTGACCGACGCGAAGATTTATATTGTGGTGAGTAGACAGTATTAGTTAAAGCGTATTAATATATACCGTTTTTTTTTCAATTAGTGTGACAGAAATACTCTCTTTCCTTTTCTCACAACTCATATATCCTTTTTCTTTTTCTATTCATCTATTTTGCTAATAACATAGATTATAATCCAGACTTATTATATTTGTTCAATTGACATCATACGAAAATCAACCAATGATTAACGTTCCCGCCGAAATCAAATCAGAAACTCTTAGGCGTTGAGTAAATATAGAATGAATTGTTCGCCCACCGGGCATGTGGGGTTCGTGTCAGCAGTCTGAGATTTAATCAACACACTAACAGCAAAAGAAGACTACTTATGCGCAAACCAGTGATGTGCTTAAATAATCTTCATAAAAAGAATTTGCAGAAATACAAGGGATTAACAAGCACTATTCACACACTCAAATACCCAGAACATAATATAACATAGCACAAAAAGCAGCCTTTTGTGGAAACAGCGGAGCTACGGGATAACTGGACATCTGTTTGACCTCATCCAGTCATTCCTCTCTAACCACACATTGAAGGTGGTATTAAATGGGCATGCCTCCCAAAACTACCATACGAACGCGGGCGTCCCTCAAGGTTCTATCCTAGGTCCCACGCTCTTTCTGATCTACAGTAATGATCTCCCCGACGCCATTAGATCCGAAGTTGGCATGTATGCCGATGACACAACAATCTACTCTCGCATCGATCAAAAACCAGGTGTGGACGACAAAGTGAACCTAACACATTAACTCACACCCACTCTCTCCAACTCTCTCCCTATGTACATCCTATGTCGTCTATCACCCTCCTTCTGACATTTCCTATACCCAATGCCTCTATGTAACCCGCTGCGCTATAGTGGCAGTGGAATGCCTTGCTTGGGGTGACACGATTTTATTTTTTTTATAAGCGTTTCACCCCGAGCAAGGCATGTCACTGTCACTACTGCGCAGGGGGCTACATAGAGTTGAGAAAGGATGATATAGGAAATGTCAGAGGGTGGGTGATAGGCGGGTAGGGATAACGAGAATGGTTAAATATAGGAAATGTCAGAGGGTGGGTGATAGGCGAGTAAGGATACCAAGAATGAGGGTTGGGTATATGAGAGTGTTCTGAGAATAATTGGGAGTTAGTGTGATAGGAGGTGTCTATTGACCCTACATTTAAACACCTGAAGATTGTAGCTGTCGGGAAAGCAGACTTGTGGAAGGTAGTTCCACAGGCGGGAAGCGCGAGAAAAGAAGCTTTTGGGGTAGAATTTACGGTTACATCTTATTTGTTTAACTGTAAAAGGGTGGGAACTAGTTGCTAATTTAGTATCTCGTGTAAATTCGTGCTTAGGCGGCACCAGTGATCTAAGCTCATCGGAGCAGAAGCCATGAAAGTACTTGTAGAAGAGGGACAGGGAAACCACATCAATCATTACAGATCCTCCTTTGTATTTTGTCAAGAAGCCCAAGGAGAGGAGCAGAGGCACCCGACCAAATATGGCAGCAATATTCAATACACGGGCGGATGGTAGATTTGTATATGTGCAGAACAGATTCAGGTGGGAAAAACTTCCGGGCCCTGCACAGAGAGCCGACTTTCATAGCAGCAGATTTGGCAATGGAATCGATATAGTCATTCCATTTGAGGTTCACCGAAAGTGTAAGACCAAGGAGGTGTAGTATTTTACTCTCTGGGAGGCTAGCCTGTCCCATGCTAATGGGAGGTAGATGCGATTGTCTATGGTGGTTAGTTGATAACAGCTTCGTTTTAGAGGCATTGAAATTTACGAGCCATTTCCTACCCCAGGCCACTACGGATTGGAGGTTCTTTTCAAGTACGGCAGCGAGGTTCACTTTGTCGTCCACACCTGGTTTTTGATCGATGCGAGAGTAGATTGTTGTGTCATCGGCATACATGCCAACTTCGGATCTAATGGCGTCGGGGAGATCATTACTGTAGATCAGAAAGAGTGTGGGACCTAGTATAGAACCTTGAGGGACGCCCGCGTTCGTATGGTAGTTTTGGGAGGCATGCCCATTTAATACCACCTTCAATGTGCGGTTAGAGAGGAATGACTGGATGAGGTCAAACAGATGTCCAGTTATCCCGTAGCTCAGCATTTTCTGCAAAAGGCTAGCGTGCCAGTCCCCGTCGAACGCTTTGGAGATATCCAAGGCAACGGTTCGGGCTTCGCCATTCTTGTCAAGTGTCCGGTATATGTACTCGGTAATGCTCGTTAGCATATCATCAGTAGACCTGGTGAAGCGAAACACGTACTGTTTGTCAGAGGGAAGCCTGTTGGCCGTGAGATGCTGAATCACCTCGGCGTTGATAATGGCTTCGAAAACTTTGCCAAAGATAGGAAGGAGACTAATATGACGGTAATTGGCGGGGTCTGAGGGTTCGCCAGAATTCTTAAATATAGGAACTACACAGGAGGACTTCCAACAGGCAGGAAAACAGATAAGCAGATAGGAAGATGTTATAGAGTTTAGAGAGGACAGAGGAGAGTTCTGGGGCACATTTCTTCAGTACTATGACTGGGATTCCGTCACCGCCGCTCGCTTTGTGTGGGTCAAGTTGTGCAATTATCTTAGCAACCAGCGAGGGTGTAATGTGGACGCTATTTAGTTGAGCCTTAGTTCTGGGTGGGAAGTCGGGTGGAGGTATTACTAACGAGTCCAGCGTCGAATTCGTGGAGAATCTACGGTCAAAGCATTCAGCCTTGCCCGCTGGGTAGGTGAGAACTTCAAACTCATTGGTTAGTGAGGATATTGAAGTCTTGTTCTTGTTGAGCACGCTTTTGCAGAGACGCCAGTAATCTTTGGAGCCAAACTTAGAGGATGCTATGCGTTGCCTCATTCTGGTAGCAAATGCCCTCTTAGCTTGGTTCAGTAGATTTTTTTAGACTTGTTCCCTGCTGAGGCGAAAAGGTGCCTGTTTTGGTTCGACGAGCAGCTTTGATAGAGCCGGAAGAAATGGTTCCGGTGGACAATGGCGGCCGAGCAAGCGGGTGAGAACCAGGGGGACGAATTTGATTTTAGTTGGAATTTCCTGGCCGGGATAAAAGCATCGATGCCAGCCTTAACCCAAGAGGAGACCTCGGAGGCACAGTCTTCGACAGGAAGATGGAAGACGTTGTTCCAGGGGACGTCGCAGAGGAAGTCTCGGAACGAGTCCCATTCTGCTCTCTGGTAGCAGTATGATATTCTGCTGGTCTGGTTTTCTTAGGTAGAGTTAGCGCGGATTGAGATGTTGACGGAGACTACGGCGTGGTCAGAGTTTCCGAGGGGGCAGAGTTGCCTGGTAGTGCAGGAGTCTGGGATGGAGGTAAAACAAAGGTCGAGTAAAGAGTCCCTTCCGTTAGGGTTATTAGAGAAACGCGTGGGGAAGTTCACCACTTGCGTTAGAGCTTGGGTTATTGAAAAATACATGGTGCGGATCCCAGCAAGGTCGGTGGCTGAGTTTTCAAGCCACTTGGTGGGGTGGGCGTTAAAATCGCCAAACACAAATATATGGGAAGATGGGTGAGAAGAAATGGCCCTGTCGATATTAGTAGAGATGCAATCAAGTACCGTAGAGGAGGAGGGGGAACGGTAGAGAAAAAAGAGATAGCTAACCGAGTTTAGAATTGAAAGAGGGAAGCACATGAAGGCATGATCCAGGCATTCAAGAGATGTGACCCTGGCTAGAGGGAGTTGTTCGCTGAGATATACACCACGCTCATGTATATGGATATTGGGGTCCTTCCTGAAGAGGGGAAGGTAACCAGGAACGAACAGCTCTGAAGAGGGGATAGAAGGGTCAAGGTTAGTCTCACATATAGCTAAGATATGGGGTGAGTTAGTCAGAAGGAATAATTCTACACTATTAAAGTTACTGCGAATACCTTGTATGTTTGTGAAGGAAACGCAGAAAAAAAGAAAACAAAAACCCTTCCTATAAACCTTGCATATTTACTGACTGGTCAGTGTACAGGATCCGAAAATCTTCTGAAAATATATTAATAATTATTATTAAATTAAATAAAAATTAAAGTAAAATTGGTCAGGTAACAACATTACCATAATTTAAAACAAATACAGACATTTAAAATTGCACAAATAATATACAATATACATTCCAATGACACAGTTAAAATAAGTAATTATAAATAAAAAAGCATGTATTGTCTAGGCATATACACATAGGGACAGGCAAAATTAATGTAATTATTATAACTATATTTCAATGTAAAACAATATATATTGAAAACTATTCAAATTTGAAAGAACGAATTTCAGTCATTAAATTACTCTCTTGTCTAGATAGCTCATCATATCCTCCTCTTGTGAGATCATTTGTTTTAAATTCTATATTCAAGACATTGCCTCTTGAATGTTGAATGTACTGCCATTGTACACCAACAAATGCGTTAAAAGAGATTCCCTAGATATTCGGGTATTTCGATCCAGTATTTGGGTCTTAGCTTTTCTGGAGATTAAACGCATTCCGAAAATGTAAAACTATGGCCAATTTTATGGATTTGATGGATTAGATGTTTATTCTCATAGGACGCTATTTATCGAGAATGGTTTATTTATTTTTGTCTGAATATTTTACGAGTTACTAGCTTGAGATGCTAAAAAAGTTAAAATTGTCAATCCCTAAAAAAGTATTAACATGGTTTTAATTAGGTTTTAATTAAGCTCGACAAAATTATATGCGTAGTACTTCGAAAATAGTAAAAATAAAAACTATTAAGAAGGCACTTCAAAAATATAAAACTGAAAAGCAAATAATTTTTTGAGCGGGGAATTCTCACAACTTTGGATTAATTATTGATATTTTGCAAATATTTTTATGAAGAAATGCAAGATCGTTGTAGCGCTCGTATCAATCTCCCTTTTAACAAATCTGAAATTAGTTTTTCTACAAGCTCTAGTTTGAATGCAATTTGAAGTCAATGAATTTGTACAAATGTGAACTTGCGTAAATCAGGTATAAGCATTTTCACGTCTGTATATATTGATAGCTTTTAATATTTTGATCCTTTGTATTTTGTTCCAGGTCAAACATTGCTTTCAAAAATAAATATCATTGCAGAAACAAGCCTGATTCCTTCTGCTACATATGTGGATTTTACATTCTACAATCGTCAGATGTGTAACATATACACGTTCGTCAAGCATGCCTGCATGACATATTTTGAATTTCATCTTGGTGATCAAGACAAACAATGGGATCCTCAGGTTGTGTGCCACAATTGTGTGGAAATGCTCTGCCTTTTGAAATTCCAATGATTATAGCTCGAACCTAGTAACTATGTAACTGACTGTCATTTCTGCATGTTAAACAAAACGGTTATTCGTAGGAAAGCCGACATAAGATTACGTATCCGAACATTCCCTCAGCTATCTCTGCACTCTGAAGAAGTTTCTGTTCCAATTTTCTAAGGCTTGCCTTCAATGGACGATAAAGACATTGGATATGATACAAGCGAACAAGACAGTTGTGACAGTGAATTGTTAGAGGTTTTCACAATTGGAGAACTGTTCTTCAGACATTGAAACTTTCCCCGTCCCCAAGCTTCTTCCCCAGGCTGAACTGAATGATTTAGTGGATTTAGAACTTTCAAAGAAAGCAGCAGGGCTTTTGGCATCAAGATTACAAGGTAAATATCTTGTTGATCACTCTGTTAAATTGTCATATTTCAGAAAGGGTAACCATCTTTTTGTGACATTCTTTTCAGAAGACAGACATTTTGTTTACTGCCATGACATCCCAGGGCTTCGCAAAGAACTGGGTGTACCTGCAGAATGGAGACTCTTTTTAGACACTGTATGCGGGACAGCCGAGCACGAGACAGAGTTTGGTTCTATTTGTGACACTCTTCAGGCAGGCATGACAAATACCATACATGACCAAATTGTAAGCAGAGATATGATCATCTTTCCTCCTTTTCACATCAAATTAGGTTTGACAAAGCAAATTGTGAAGGCATTGGAAACCAAAGGTGAATGTTTCCAACACATCATCACAGCTTTACCAATGTTATCATTTGAGAAGATCAAAGCAGGCGTTATTGATGACCCACAGATTCGAACCCTAATTCTTGATGATCAGTTGGCTGCTAAGATGGTCGCTTTAGAAAAGGCAGCATAATTATTCTTTGTTACAGTTGCTCAGAACTTCTTTGTAAATAATAAGGCGGAGAACTACAGTGAACATATGAACAGAATGCTACTCACTTTTCGTGATCTTGGGTGCAACATGACCATCAAGCTTTATTTTTTGAACAGTCACATAGATGAGTTCCCTGACTAACTGGGTGATGTGAGTGATAAATATAGAACAATTCCACCAAGACCTAAAGTTCATGAAAGAACGCTACTAAGGGGGCTGGGACAAAAGTATGATGGCTGACTACCGATGGAGCATTAAACGAGATTTTCCAGATGAAGTTTACGAACGCAAAAGTTACAAACGCAATTTCCTACCTGAATAAAATACACAAACAAATTGATAAGCTATTTCTATAACTTTCTATAATAACGAAAAATTAAAAAATAAATAAAACTGTCAAATTACATAAAATCTGTAGCTTGCAGGCAAAAAACGACGTCAGATTTGAAATCAACACACTCAAAATGACTATAGAAAGGTTTTTTTAAATACAACAAAATGAGTGTTCCTCAGTGTTACATGTCGTCGCAAAACTTATATATTGACATTTCAACAAAACAGGCGTATTTCTTCTTCGTAAGTGTTGGGGAGTCACCCCTTTTTACACACTCAATGAGAACGCGGGTATCTGTAGGGTGTCTGTAGCGTGTTAGAGAATTTTTCTTGTTAGAGTTGTAGTACTTGTCAGAGTAGTTGAACCGCTGCTCGTTGGTCAGCAAGAATATAGACCTATTACCGGGACTTACTTCTTTGTATATATGTGACTCCTACTAACAAGTATTACTGAATCTACTAACGGTGTACAAGTTGCATATCTTTTGTTTAATATACTTACAGTTTTTCTCTCATATCTATTTTTGTTATTATATTGTGTGATTTTCTAAACATGAATCCACAACAGTAAGAAATGATATACTACTGCTTGAACAAAAACGTGCAAACGTGGCTGTTACGATGTAAAAAATCAATTACTTATTAGTAGGATTATCTTCAAAAACAGTTTCAATGCAAAAAAAGTCCCAATAGTTCCTGCATAACTTATCGTAGGGAATTCGATAGTGTACCGCATTTTTGGATCTTAAACTTCTTAAATATGAACAAATACTCAAACGTTATCATCAACTTCCTCCAACAATGTATGTCGATATGGAAAAAATAATTTACGTTAATCATATAAATGAAGCTGATAATTCTGGCGAAATAAACATCAACAGTGATATATTTCAAGTTGACTCTTTGTCTCTCTATTTTGTGTATCACTAATATTATTAACCAGCCAACTTAATAGGTCAGAATGTGGTAATAAAATGACTCAAAAGAAAATAAGCCATCTATTTTACATGGATGAGTTGAAGTTGTATGCTAGGACTGACAATGACATGGAAAATCTTCTGGAAAATGTAAAATGCTTTAGTGAAGACACTGGAAAGAGTTTCAGTTTGAATAAATGTGGTAAAGCCACAGTGCTATAATTATACAAGTATAGCTACAACAAACATCCTCTATTAGCTTAGATCCTCCTGTAAGAATAAACGACTCAGAGCAAGAAGAAGCTTATCAGTACCTAGGTGTAAATGAGTGTGAAATTATTCACCATAAGAAAATGAAACAAATAGATAGTGAAGAGTAGAAGCGTATGACTGATATTTAAAACAGAATTGAATTCTTAGAACAGACTTAGGGACATTAATAACTTTCCCATCCCAGTCATCCAATATAGTTTCAGCATCTTGAGCTCAACTTTAAATTACAGCAGAAGAATTGATTCTAAAACAAGAAAGTTTCATTTTATGCATAAGATGCATCGCACAAAGATTTCTGTAGACTTTCTTTACATACCCTGTAAAGAAGGTGGACGAGGTCTTATTCAGCTTGAATTGTAATAGAAGACAACAACAAATGGCTTACTAACATACATGTAAAAGACAATTGCCACTTCCAATCCAGTTTTTACGTTTTCGACCCGTCGCTATTTCTCTGTATTACCGGTTGTTCTATTTCGTCGTGGAAGAAATATACTTGTTCTATTGCTGAATTATTTTTTTCTTTCTCTAATATGAGCGTTCAGTCAATCGACATTTTGCAACCTACTGGTAGGCATATTCATTAATCTGTTAGATCTTTTAATTTTTTTTGCATATCATATTTTCTTTTTATACTCAATCTCGGTTTCTGTACATTTTTGTTGAGCAATTCTCTTTAGTCTGTCTGTCTGCTTGTGTTCCTTATTGCGTCGTGGAGGTTTTCTGTATTCTACTCCACCTATTGGCATTGTTGTCTGTATCTTTAGCATCATGCTGAAAATCTCACTTGTGAGTCACTCGTCTTCTGTCCACGCTCGTTTACTTTTGGGAAGATAGAGTTTGCTGATTGAACTAATGTTTTTCTTAGTGTATTCCATTTTTAGTTTCCATTTCCAATTTGTCCCACGTACCTCTGTTTCTACCTACCTAAACACACACACACACACACACACACACACACACACACACACACACACACACACACACACACACACACACACACACACACACACATATATATATATATATACTGTCATCCGCAGACAGATCTGTTTCGCTGTATCACAGCTCATCATTACGGTTAAAGTCCGATTGCTTTTTAACCCAGGATTAAAACCCGACAGAATTGGCGTCAGTCGGCGATCCTACCTCTGCACTATGGGCGTTCGGTAGAAGACGGCATACTTTTTAGCGCATATATTATCATTATACGCGCCTAATAGCTAGAATTCATTTTTACTGAATGAGAGATGCGTACACTCCAGAGCAGCTACTGTTTTTCAAAGTCAACCATATATATATATTCTACGTCTATGGCAAAACTCGGAGATTTATGCGCTATTCAATCATCAGATCCATGTCTGAAACTGGAAGAAACCTCACCATATATATATATATATACATGTATGTTTCTCTGTGTGTGAGCGCATGTGCGTTTGCGTGTGTGTCTCTGTTTTTTGCTGGTTCGGTTGAAAAAATCTTTCTCACTTTATCTGGTGCCTGAGGTGCGTTTATGGATCAGAGTTAGTTGGGCAGTTGGAATAAGGGAATAAAATAATTATTAAGTTATTATGTTGTGACTTATAAGTCTAAATATATCTTATGGTGGTTTACTTAGTCCCTAGTCAATCTCGAACAAAGAAAATAAATAACATTAAATGGTGCAAAAATCAAAGTATTAAATCTTATTTTTTAAACATGCACAAATTAATGCATTACATTCCTGAATGGATTCGCGAATTTGAACAGAGACATATTGCTATTTCTCGGGATTTTTCAAAATATAGTATTATAAACGCTGTACATATGTGATTAAAACAGTAATACTGCGCGTTCATTCTCCCTATCAAAACCTATTTATATCTGTCTAGGAGGTGATGGGGTAAGATGACATACCCTGATTCTTTGGGTTTTTCGTTCACAGTTTTATTTTTGTCTTGCATTTTTCTCTCCAAAGAGAAAAACTTAACGACGCAAATGAGTTTACATTGCCCCTAGTCTATTCTGAAAAAAGAAAACAGCATTAAATGCTGTGACAATCGAAATATTTAGTTCATTACATTTTAAAGAGAATTGATTCGCGCATTGGAAAATTGGCTTGTTTCTATATCAAAGGTTGACAAAATGGGACATATACAAACCAAAAAAAATTGTAGAAAAGGGATTACATCGCCAAAACACCTGTTGAATTATGCATCTTCACTGAGCAACCAAAAAAAAAAAAGAAGAACAAACAAAGAAAAAACAAAACACATCAGAACGATTATTTTCGGAACCGTTTCTGAGGCACTCTTCTTCTTCTTCTTCTTCTTCTTCTTCTTCTTCTTCTTCTTCTTCTTCTATGTGCCCTGTCCTTTCAGAACGTAGGCGATCATAGTTCTCCACGTCTACCTATCCCTTGTGACTCCTAGTATGTTTGCTCTTGTTACTCCTGTCAATCCCCGTTCCGTCAGACACCTGATCAGGCCCTGCAGATATGTTATCCGTTGCCTTCCCCTGTCTCTCCTTTCCTTCTATTAGGCCAGTCAGTATCAGGTTCTCCAGGCTCTCCTTCCTCATTGCCTGTCCCAGGAATTTCAGTTGTCTCTTCCTGATGCTCAGTATCAATTTCCTTTTTGTTGCCATTCTTTCCAACACCTCATTGTTGCTTGCGTGCTCAGTCTACGATATCCGCAGCATCCTTCTGTAGAACCACATTTCCCCTGATTCCGGGTTTTTTCCTCATTTTCGATGATATTGTCCAGTATCCGCTGCCGTATTGAGGAACTGACATCACGTAGCAGTCCAGCACCTTTTTCTTTGTTTCCAGTGAGCTTTTCCTGTGTGTTAGTACTTAGCTCAGATTATGGAACGCGTCTTTTGCCATGCCAATTCTCTTTCGGATCTCTGTGTCGCATTTTCCATCTCCAGTTAGGACACTTCTTAGGTATTTAAATTTTTGTACTTGCTTGATTCTGGTATCTCCCACATTTATTTGGCATTTTGTGTTGTACCTTTTGCTGATGAACATGCACTCAGTTTTCGTAATGTTTATTTGTAGTCTTTTTGTCACTCTCCAAAGCTACTTTCTGTATGAGGTCTTGTAGTTTCTTTTCCGAGTCCGCAATCAGCACTGTATGTATTATGTTGTTCAAGTTGTGTCCACAAACAATAAATCCTGGCCTGTCATCTAGGTTCCTCAAGATATTCTCTCTGTACAGGTTGAACAAATCCGGTGAAAAGACACATCCTTGTCTTACGCCTCTTTCTGTCTTTGGAAATCTACTGAGATCGTTACCTGTCCGTATACATGCCGTTTGCTGCCAGTAGAGATTCTTGATCACTCTTAGGTTTTTGCCGAAAATATCAAGGTTGCCGAGCATCTCTATCAATTCTTTGTATCGTATCTTGTCGAATGTCTTCGCATAGTCAATGAAACATAAGTACAAATCTTTCTTCATTTGAATTGCCCTTTCGTAGAGCATCCTAATCATGAATATGGCGTTCCTTGTTCCAGTGTCTTTGACGAACCCGCACTCTTCCTGCCCTATCTCTGGCCTGATACTGCTTCTCGCTCTGTTCATCAGGATTCTGACCATCAGTTTGGTAATGTGGCTCATTAAGCTGATAGTTCTGTATAGTTCACACTCGTTTGCACCTGGTTTCTTCGGCAGTGCTATAAATATCGACTTGCACATGTCTTGTATTATTCCGCTGCTATAAATCTCGTTTATTATGTCGGTAATTTTTTCTATGCCATATTTTTCTTAAGCTGTCAGCAGCTCTATCACTATACCGCCTGGGCCAGGTGCTTTGTTTCTGTTCATTTTGGCCATTGCAGCTTCCATTTCGGATTTTAGTATTTCCGGTCCATCCATCTCCTTGTGTATTCTCGGTTGTTCCCTCTTGTCTCAAAAACGATCCTTTATATATTCCTCTCATCGCTGGAGAATTCCCTCTTTCTCTAATATGATTGTTCCATCCTTGGATATTATGCATCCTGTTGAGGAGCAGGTTTTTTTGTCCTGTCAGTTCTCTTATCTCTTTATGCATCTCTGCTTTGTTGGTCCTGCTCAGTCTCTCTACTTCTTCGCATTTGTTGTTGAGCCATTCCTCCTTGGCTTGTCTGCATTTGTTCCTTATCTCCCTGTGAAGTTTCTATTTCCTCTGCTCCATGTCTCCTTTGCATCAATCTGAGGCACTAACGCACTCAATTTTTTTGCCCAAGAATACTAGGATTAATTATGGATCCCAAAAAGAAAATCGTAACCAGACGTGGGACAATACACAATCGATAGATAGATAGATAGATAGATAGATAGATAGATACTACATATGCCTTGAATAATATGTTTCTTTCGGGAAATACTTTTTTCTCAAACTTCATAATAATATTAAAGCTTGGAAGAAAATCGCTAAACAATTTCAGCTTTAAAAACCATAACAATTTTAATGATAATAGCAAGTATAGTAATACTGATTTATGTTTGTTCAAAGAGTAAACTCGTATCAGTTAGTGTGATGTATAGATGTTTTTTTTATAGATATCGAAAGATTATTTAGTATTGTTTAGAAAATTCTTGATTTAAAACGGATAACTTAAGAAAGGAAAAGAAAAAAAATCTTAATTAAAAGTAAATAATATTATTTGTATAGAAATGGAGGATTTGTGTTTATCTATTTCTTGATAAGGTTCTTCAAAGAAGGAAACGACTTGTAAAAGGAATATGTTTTTATATGATTTTATTAAGAGTTTTCTGTTGGCCCTCAATAAGAAAAGTTAAAAATCTATTTTATTATTACTACTTATTTTCGAAGTTACCAAAACCTCTCAAATACACACACACACACACACACACACACACACACACACACACACACACACACACACACACACACACACACACACATATATATATATATATATATCGGGGTTCTTGACAAAATACAACGGAGAATCTATAGTGTGATCGATAGGAACTTGACAGACAGGCTGCAATCACTCTCTCACAGGCGTTAAGTGGCTTCCCTGTGCCTCTTTTATAAATACTTTCACGGCTTCTGCTCTGATTAACTTAGATCACTGGTGCCACCTAGGTACGAATCTGCACGAGATACTAGATTAGCAACGAGATCCCACCGTTTTACAGTGAAACCGAGAAAATATAACCTCACTTTCTACTCCAATATCTTCTTTTCTCGCACTTCCCGCCTGTGGAATTCCTTTCCACACACTTGCTTCCCCGACAGCTACAATCTCCAGGAGTTTAAATATAAGGTCAATAGACACCTCTTAACACACTAACTCGCATCCATTTTCTCACACACTCTTCCCATCTACCCAAACCTCATCCTCGGTATCCTTACCCGTCTATCACCCTTCTTCTGACATTTCCTATATCTAACCACACTTTCTCATCACTTTCCCTTATGTACCCCTTGCGCAATAGTGGCAGTGGAATGCCTTGTTTAGGGTGAAATGTTTATATATATATATAATTGTCAATTAAATCCGTACTGCCGGACTCGAAGATTTGTGAACGTATAATAATACGATTAGGTCTTCTCCGGTTTTTCTAATGATATTTTTCAATACGTCTGTTTTAGATACTGTTATAGAAAAGGTGGTATTTGTTTATTTTTGTCTGTATTCTGTGATTGTGTAAATTTTCGCTGATGAATCTAATGGTATCTAGTTATCTTCCTTCTTCTCTCTGTTTTTTCTTTTTCATTTTTGCTATTCTTTCTTCCATTGTTTTCTGATTTTCTGTTGAATTTTAAGAAGTTCTGGCTTTTTAGTGATTTATACTTACATAGTGTGTTGACTGTTTAATAATGTATGTGTGTGTGCGTGTGCGTGTGTGTGTGTTTATGTGTGTGTGTGAGCACAAATTCGCGTCTATGTGTGCGCGCACTCGCGAACCTGCACGCATATGTATAAGTATGGGTTTACGTAAGTGTGTTCACAAGATTCTCACAGACACCAGCAGGGTTGTTCGTGTTAATTGTGCTTATGTTTTTAATGAAAATTAGCGCAGTTTTTGGTACATTTTATAATTTTCACTTCTTTGTGTACTGCCTTTTTGTTATATTTATTTATTTATTTATTTATTAATTTATTATTATTATTATTATTATTATTATTATTATTATTATTATTATTATATACATGTAGTGTTTTGTGTGCGTGTATGTCAGCTCATTTGTTTCGGCGTATGTATTTTTGTATTGTAATGTGTGAACAAATAACTGGCAGGGTAGAGGGAGATAACACATGACTTCTAATCGTAACATTACTACTACGCAAGGAATGAGAATATTATACCCCGTGATTGTAATAAAGGGTTCAGTTCGAAATTGCTAGCACCTGAAGATGGCCCGAGCGTACAGCGGCCGAAATGTAGTAAAAATTGCAACAAAGATCGTCACAATAGTTCAAATAATGTAAATACACTACATTTAGGTTTGTTTAAAATTCTATCCTTGTAGTCTTTAACTTTGTTTACTAGTTCTGCTTTCGGTAATTGTTTGATTATGCTGTCTAACTTTAGTTTATCGGTTACGTATCTTGCTTCTTTGTTTATTTTGATTTTTCTTTTCGTTGCTGGTGGTTTCATAAAACTTGGTGATCCCTTTTCCAACTATTTCTTGGTCGATGTTACCTTTAATTTTAGATAGTTTCACGTTTGTCAACTTGTGCGTATAATTTTTGCTTCTTTGTTTTTAATTTTTTTCTACTTGTTTTTGGAATTTTATTTTAGTTTTCCTTGTTTCTAGTTTATTCATTGTCTTTTGTAAATAGATTTCGAATTCAATAAGATGGCTTTGTTATGGTAGTACTTTCGTTGACGTAAATCTAAAATTAGTGTAGTTATCGTTTTTGTTACTCTCTCTATTAAGGAAATATAATATTTTCCATTTCATGCGTTTAAGAAATTATCAGTTTTTTCAGTGGGCTTCTGTTTGTAGTCGTGTAGTTTTGATGTGGATAGATTTTTAGCTAGTAGTTGATTTGTATTTGTTTCCTTTTGATGTAAGTTAGTTTTTTTTAGAAAATTATCATCAGGGTTTTGTGATGTCAGAACATTATTGTATAAAATTGTTCTATTTCTTATTAATTTTTTCTCTCTCTTTCTGTATATATATATATATATATATACATATATATATAAGATCAGAAAAATAAGATGTTACACACACACACACACACACACACACACACACACACATATATATATATATATATATATATATATATACTACCGACCATTAGTTTGGGACCACTTAGATTTATTCTCTCAAGAGAAAGAAATAACTATTTTTATGTCTTAGAAGAGTAGATATAGATATATTTCATTCTTGTTCCCAATTGAACAAATAATTAGAACCAAAATTGACATAGAGAAATTTCAAATTTAATTAAAGTTTATTCATTTTCTTTTTCATGAAAGAAACCTCCACAATCCTTTATTACAGCAGAACAAATTCTTGGTATCCTTTCTAATAACTTATAAAAATATGTTGGTGATAGTGATTTCTAAGCATCTTGCAAGCATTTAAACATCATTTGTTCATTTTATGAAGTTTATTTTGAACTGAACTATCAATGTAATCCCTTATTCTCCTTCTTTAATAGTAGTTTCTTAACTGCTACATAGCTTTTAAGCCCAGCAGAATGAAGTCAACTCTTAACAGTATTAACAGATACTGGATGTTACCAAGTAGAATTCATTTCAATTGTTAATTCCGGAGCGGTTTTTCTTGTATTACTCTTGTTACAGATGATCAAGTGCCTATCCTCTACAATAGTTGTTACTCTGGGCCTACCAGATCTTTTTCTATTGATATTTAACTCCTTTTCATGAAGTCGTTAAAGGCAATAATGCACGCCATTTTTGATAGGCTTAATTTTGTACAGATAACACGTTCAGAATATCCACCATTCGAAAGAATTTCCACCTGATCTCTTTTTTCAATGCTAATCTGTTCCTACTTTGCCATTTATAACGTAGTAATATGGTTTACAAAAATAAATAATACCGTGATTATAATATCTGAATAAATCTGAATTTTCGGCAAAAACTTGATTACAATAAGAGGAGTCAAGTATAAAAACTGAGTAAATGTTTACTTTAAATTTGAAAAGAATACTTTTTTTAATTGACATCTGCATAAGAGTAACAAAAATTACAAACTCGGTGAATTTCATTCTGCTAAAAAATTTGGGTGGTCCAAAACTTACGGTCGGTATTGTATGTATGAAAAGACGATAAATTTTATATGTAAATGATATATTTTAGATATAAATTTTATATATGTATACGATAAGATTGAGAAAAAATGAAACCTCATATTAATCTAACATATTACATTGTTACTAATACATATAGTCATCCGCAGACAGACCTGTTTCGCTGTATCACGGCTCATCAGTATGGTCAGACATCCGATTGCTTTTGCCCAAGAGTGAAATCCGACCGAATCGTCGTAAGCCGGCGATTCTACCTCTGAGCTATGGGCGCTCGGTAAAAGGCGCGGACTTTTAACATATAATGTAGCATGCGCCAGTAGTTATAGTGCTCTAATTCATTAGTTAATCATATATATATATATATATATATATAGTAAGTGTGCGAAGAATGAAGTTTCCTCTCTATTACGCAAAAATATAAATAACATCTTATTTTCACAAATTGCACAAAGTTATCTTGATATTGTAGTGAGAACGTTTAATCATAATAACCTAATTGGCTTCAACCACGGTCTTTTTCATGGTCGTTTCTTCTGGATGGTCTCCTTGTTTATTCTGGTGTATGTGGCTATAATTTTTTATTTCAATTCATTTTAGGTGCTACACGGAGTTTTTCGTGGTTTATGCGCCCCAAAAATAATAATCAAGGGGGTAGCAGTCTAGGAGTTAGGTTGCCAGATGTAAATGTTGACAGGGTCGCAGACAAAGTCTGACAGCCATGGCTATGTTCTCTTTCTTGAATAGCTTGGCGCAATGTCCTGTTGACAGACATAGGCTCTTCCTTGAGCTAAGAGATTACTGGATATAGGCCTTGTGGGATTATGAATGGAGACTTAACGTCGCCATCGCTAGTGATCACTTCAAGCACATTGGCAATAATCATTGTTTCCCGATTCTCTACACTATCAGATTTTTAACACAACCCTCTGTAATATTTGTATTTAAGATTACGGTGCGAATGCCACACACCAGTGTATACCGCTATCAAAGTTTTGGTGGAACGACCCGCGTCATGGATCACTTTTTTATCACCAACAGTTCTCAGGTGACTCTGCTATAGTGTGTTGTCGACATAAACATAAAGAAACAAAAGGGCTTGCGCGAAATTGATAATATAAAATGGGGATAATTATTACATCGTGCCATGCATAATTTTTATCTTAAAAATTACTTGGTATATTTTTTCTACATCTCAGTTTCTGTTTCTAGGAAATTATTTTGGTTCTGCTTAAAGATTTCTCGTTAGTCATATTTTCTGTCCGTGTGATTAATCTACAAAAACTCTTTTCTTTATCCTCAAGTTTTCTATTTCTCTCTGATAAGAAGAAAATGACCAGCCTTCACTGTCGCATAGGAAGAGTGATATTACATGGCAGTGGCGCACTTTTATTTGTTTTTTAATACTTCTCTTTTTTCTCAATTGATTGTTTAAATTTTTGGAAGGTATTTTATAATATTCTAATTTTTCATTTGATATATATGTAATCAAAATCATAGTACATATTATTATATTACAAAATAAAATAAACAGTCCATTTAAACAGATCGTTTTTGATAGATGCAGTAGCTTATTTTTCAACCCTACTAATTTTTAATTTTTTGTAATTCTTGTCAATATGAATTAGTTTTCGTCGGGTCTTCTTAATTCTAACAAACTACAATGCTAATGGCTACATACCTCCAAACTCTTATAATTTCAGCAGAAGGAATCCACCATAGGCACACACGCACACGAGTTATGGAGACGTGAAAGTGGCCTCAGGTCTGTGCGTGTTGCGTTTTAAATGAAACCAACGTGCGCACAGGCGACTGTGACTTTGAGACCAAACCATAGACCACCGAGATTAGATAACAGTGTTAACAACATTGCCAGACTGATTTAGAATTCCAGCTTTAAAACCCTGGACACTCTGCAATTCAGCTAGAGGTAATGACAAAAATATTCCTATGATTACTCTAGGTAGCTAGTTATAAGGATATCAATAGGTTGTTTAATGTTTAAATCCAAATATTGTGTACTCATATTTTTAGATAATGACGATTTTCGTGATAAAAGCCTTACTAATTAACCCAAAGCTGAGAAGTAGAAAGGTAGATTCATAGCTTTCTTAGGGTTATTTGCGCGTAAGTGAATATAACCAACCCAACTGGAATTAGAACTTGCCTCTCCAATTAATAATTAATAATTCAAAGCCAATAACTATTACCCCTCCCGCACATCCGAGCTTACAGCAGCAGTTATCCAAAAGCGGTCACCCGTATAAGTAATAACCAAACTCAACGTTTCTTATCTTTGGTATTTTATTAGAACCGGTGATTCTGCTCATGGTGCTCTAAGCCGGTTGACAAAGCAAACAACGATGTTGCTCGTAGTTTAAACAAAAATGAATAATACAAATTTATACTCGGTAGCAACACCAAAAGACTATTATTCATCCTTGACAGGAACCGTTAACATGGCATCCTAATACTGGCCAGACATATTTGCTAAAATGTACATCTAAGATTTTAAATGTAATCAGAAAAAAAAATCAGCGACATAAAAGCATACATACGACTTTTAACGTAAGAATGCTTCTCTATAGAGATTATAGTATCATATTCGAGGAAAATATTCACAATCTTACGTAGATACGCCCGTGTTAGATTTTAAATGAGTTTAGAACATTAAAGAAAATATTACTTGTGAATAATGGCTAGAGAAATTTCTTATTGATATCAGTATTTAGAAATATATTTAACACTTTCTCGGCAAGTATAAAACATAGAAAGTGCGTTTGGTAAATTGTCACCAATTTATGTTTTCATTTCGTGATTTCGCTTTGTTTTCGATTTTGTCGACTGCACTCTAATGTAGGGTCAGTTAATTACCGTCTGTGAGATAAAGAGCATCGCTACTGAATTAATTTAACCTGACAAATGGAAACGGCATGCTCTACTGCTTGGCATTCGTACCAGAAACTTCAAAATGAACATTACATATTGTTTGGGTGTCAATCTGAGCAGAGTATTTGAAAAGAGTTGTATCAGGCTAATGTTGATTACAAAAATGTTTGGCGTGATCACGAGTGATCAGGTCGTTATGCCCTCAATCATTTTCCTACAGGACCGCTTATTCAACACGGATGATAATATCAAGTGGTTTGAGACGGTAGTGCTACCTTAAGTCAAGAGTGTGGTTAGTGGGAGACCCTATGTCTTTAAAATAGACTCTGCACCATGTCACACAGGTAAAAGAAACCCAATCACAGCTATCAGACGTTTTCTGCGACCACATCACCCCCTACATCTGATTATATAACCGCAACCGGCACATTGTAACGCCATTTATTAGTACGTGTAGAGAAAAGAGAAGCGATAGACTAACAAAGCTCCTTGTAACAGTAAAGATGAAATTAAGGCAAGGATTATGGTTGCATTCAGAAACGTAAAGAAGGAAATCATCCAGAAGTGTTGCCGGAGATTTCGAAGACGTCAGGATGCTGTGGATAATGCCAATGGCGATTTAATTAAAGAAATTTACTCTTCAGTATTTTAAAATATTTTTGTGTAATTTTGGTCAATATATGAGTTGAAATGCAATATCAGTGTTGTTTTCCATTTTTGCACAATTTAGAAGATAATTCATCCACCACAATTTGTATCCAGCCTAAGAAAAATATGCATATCCGCCCATTATGTATTAGCGTGCAACATTTTAGGTAAAATAAAGTAAAATGATTAAACAAATCTGTTAAGATATTTTTTTGTATGCCTTTATCAGTGATGTCTGTTGGTCATGAAGATCGTAAAATAAGTGGCTGCAGTTATGTAGGTGCCCTGTAAAAAGGGATAATCTACTCTAAGCAACTTAAACCTTGACGAAAAGTCATCTAAAACTATTTCCGGAATAATGAAAAAAATTTAAATGAAAACATAATTACAGTTTTCTATACAATGCTACATAGATTTGAGACAAACATTAAAGTGATATTCATCACTGATAATTTCTAATTTAATATTTTGCATCTTTGTACATTGCGTAGTAAGAAAAAAAGAATTACAAATAATGAAAGGAAAAAAATGCTTTTAATGCATGAAAAGTGCTGGAAGTTGAAATTCTTATTGGTGATTATGAAATGTTTGCATGGCCTATTTTTCAACATCGTGAGACTTATAACATGCGGATGTGCATTGTGGTGTAATGGATATCCGCTTGGAAAAAGAAATCGGAGATCAGAGTTCGAAATCCTGTTGAATTCGTTGCATTCACTTACGCGAACATACACTTAAGAAAGTTATGAATCCGTCACTTCTTACTTCAGTCATGGGTTAAAGACAGGAAAGTTTGGGTTCTATAGCCTTGTTAGGCAACCAGTCTGACAGAAAGAAATAGCAACTTACTGCAGGAAAATTTCTGCCAAGACAATGATTTGTTTAAAGACATGATCGCCCAAGCATACAACACGTATGGCACTTAACAGCCTGACTGATACTTATCATCAAACATTCGTCATGCAACATTAACAAAAAAGGTGTATCTCGCTTTACGAACAACGTTAATTGTAATATATACCGAGAAAAGCATACTGCTAATCACTCTATTTAATTTATATGTATATATATTTATCATAATTTATTTGTTTACGTCATCATTTTTTATGTATACTTATATTTGAGAAGATAGTTTTTTGTTTCTATTATTAAACAGTATATTTTAATATCAACCGACCTACATGTTCGAGATATCTTGCTTGGAAAATATTTTTCTTCCGACACCTGCACTTGTCCATATGACGGGAAGATGTCAATGTTGAATCTGGTGTGGCTTACCATTTGACCACTGAAAATAACATGGCTGGCATGGTCTAACTATCTATTTAAATAATCATTATTCTGATTTAATTTTTATAGTATATGATTGAAATATTGTATTCGGCTACGTTTGTAATAAAGCACACCAGTTCCAGTGGCGGTATCTTTCCGGTATATAAGTGTATGTCGTTTTGTATCCTGCCGGAATATATATACGTTTCAACCAATATAAATCGGACATGTAGATTGTTAGATATTTAAAATGTACTGTTTAATTATAAAAAAAAAATATCTACAATTAAAGTTAAATGTATATCTCGGTTAATATCAATTTCGTAAATTTTCATATAATTTCGTAATATATATATATATATATATATATATATATATATATATATATGTGTGTGTACCTGCCTACGGGTTTGTGTTTGACAGACACAGAAATACATGCATACATACAAACGCATATATGTGTGTTTTTGTGTAAGATTCTTTGTGTGACTACGTGTCAGAGTTTGACAGAAAGAGAAAGATACAGAATTATGTATTTACATAGAAACACACTTTTGTGCATGTGTGTGCGTGTGTGGGGGGTAAATAGAAAAACATCTGTTATTTAAATAAAATAAAAAATTCTTTTTTGAGATGTTATCACTTTTTTGGAAGGGAAAACTCTTGAAGATATCGATTTGGCGGATGATATTCAAAATATAAACACAGAGTGCATAAATATAAAAACCTTAAGACTGAAATTATTGCCTGACAGTACTTTCAAGGATGACACTTCAAAATCAGTCATAGACATCTCGGAATGCAATTAAGAACCCGGTTTTCGATTCAAAGAATGACGTAAAAGTCTGTTCATTCAATCATTATTTCATTGTATAATTTGTATTTTCACATTTGATTTTTTTCTTTATAGTGCAATGTAAGGATATCATGACTTAATTATATTCCGTAAGGGTTCAGATCTCATCTTATAAGAAAAGGTAAATTAAATTTATGTAATAAGGAATGGCTTTTTTTATCTATATAACGTAAACATATTCTATTTGTTTACAAGAAAAACCAACGTAAAAGACAAAGTAAATATAAGGACAGTGAATTTCTTAGCGTCGATCAGATGTCGCACAATGTCGAAAATATGGGCACCCAATGTGCTTCGAAGTGAATATCCACTAAAAATATGATCAAGCCAGATAAACCTAGAAATCATTGCACCATGTCGATGTGCACTGACAGATGAGGTGTAAATATACAAACGTGTGGTACATTAATGATTGAGAATATTTTTCCGTCATCTTTTTGATCGCTATTTGGAACGAAAGCATTTGAGAGAAAAAACTTCCACATTTAAATCTGACTTAAAAAGCAACAATGTCTTCCATTGATAGGCGACATCTTGATGTGTTGGCGATTCGAATTTGTCCAATTTGTCCTACTAAATTTTTCAGAATGAGAAAATTGCGATCCCTCTAAAGATATTGCTAGTTGTTCTAGTTAGTGGGAAAAGAGATGCTTAACAATTAAGTGAATAAATGATCTTTTTTCAATCAGAAAACAGATTCAATACTGGCATATTATATATCTTTAGTGTACCGATGCATCAGATAATCTTCGAAATATTTACTGTTAAATATAAGAGACAATGAATGTCTATTATGTTTAATCATGAACCGTTCTAAACTTCGTATTTTGGCTTTAATTTCAGATAGAAATAAAGACATAAATTTTCCGAAATTTAGATAGTTTTTTTATTAATTCGGTTCGAAGCTTTCGGCTCACATGAATCATCTTCAGAGAGGATACAAGGACGTTAATATATAAACATCCACCATCAGCGACAATTTTATATTGTGTTGCTAAGGAACAATGACAGTTACCAAAAATAGCACTCAGGTGGTGTGACGTCAGAGAAACACATTACAAATTTACGAAATGCGTTTTCTATTTTTGGTAACTGTTATTACTGCTTAGCAAAGTTTTATGTTAACACGAGATAAAATCGTCGCTGATAATGAATGTTTTATGTTTTTATGATAACGTTCTTGTAACCGCTCTGAAGATGACTCATTTGAGCCGAAAGCTTAGAACCAATTTAATAAGAAATTATCCAAATGTTGGAGAATTTATTCATATATATATATATATATATATATATATATATATATATATATATATGTATTAAATTGTGATTTGGCACTGAGTTTGTTGTATTTTACTAGTCTTACTGATAAAAATTTATTTTGACAAGTTTTTTATCGTAAAATGGTCAAAAGATAGTGAGTGTACATAGTGAGTGTACATAGGTCTAAAGCAAAATAATTGTCACTTTAGCTGAGCAGATGTATGCCAACGTCTAAGATTTTGAGGACACTGTTTTGATGTCTTCACTCATGAGGTCCAAAAGAAAAACATTTTCTGCTGGCAGAAAAAAACGTCCGGTTGAGTGAAGACATCATTTGGTGTACTCACGAAACTTCAAAGCCGTCATTAACCCGCTCAGATAAAGTTACATTTTCTTTGCTTTAAACACACACACACACCACACACACACACACACACACACACACACACACACACACACACAAACACGCACGCACACGCACACGCACACACACACACACATATATATATATATATATATATATATATATATATATATATATATGTATGTATGTATGTATGTATGTATGTATATATATATAGGGTGGCCCATAAGTCACTTTCCAGTTTGAAAATAAACAGCTGTTTCTTAAATGAGTGTATTTAATTAATTCTTTTCTTTATTACACAGTTTAGAGTGTGGAAATTTGTTCTGACTTAATTACAAAAGACAATATCTTTTAAGTAGCCTCCATTCTCGGCTTTGCAATATCGAGTTCTTTCTAAGCTATTCTCAATTACAGGTCTTAATATCGGAGGTTGTAGGGAAAGAAATTCCTGTGGTATGTTTGCCTTAGGTTCTTGGATGGTGTCAAGCTTATTTGCGTACACTTTGTCTTTAAGCTATCCACAAAGCCAAAAGTCTGGTAGTGTCAAATCAGGTGGACGGGAGACTATTCAAAATCGAGAGACCTTTCGATCCTGAAACATCGCACTTAACAACTGCATTGTTGGCTCTAGCTGTATGTGCAGTTGCTCCAGCTTGTTGCCACCAATAACTTGGCATGTTTACTAACTAAGTTTGAACAAAATTCGCTAGCATATCTCTATATCTCTCAGTAGTCACAGTCACAGCATTTTCATTCGCATCTTCAATGAAGAAGGGCCAAACAACCCTTTCTGAAGTTACTCCACACCATACTGTGAATTTTACTAGGTGCATTGGACTCGGCGTAGATTTTCGGTGGCCTAGAATCTGGTATTCTGCTTATTGACATACCCATTCAAATGGAAATGAGCCTCATCTCCCATGATCAACTTGCGAATAAACACATTGTCATTTCTTGCAGTTTCCTGAAATCTGACAGCGTAATTTAGTCGTTTCTGAAAGTCTGCTGATTATAAAGATTGCACTAATTGAATCTTGTAGGGATACATGTGCAAGTCTCTTTGAATGCGCTGCAGAGAACTCCGTGAAATGCCAAGTCCTTGAGAATGCCTTCGAGTGGATGTGGTTGGGTTTTCTTCAATGCTACGCCTCACATCTTCAGCATTTTCAGGTGTACGTACTGAGCGACCTCGTCCACGTTTAGACCTATCATTTACCGAGCCCCGCTCTGGAAAACGCGTTACTAAGTTCATTATTGCAGGCCTACTAGGAGGATGTCGAACATTGAAATGGCGCATATAACATGTTTGCGTTGCAACAATTCATCGTCTATTTTCAAAGTACAATTCAAAGAAAAAATTAAATTATCTTCACACGTTGTTTTCTTGTAAACTTATCCATACCAAAAATGTCAAAAGATTCTATTTAATAATTCTGAAAAAATAAATAAAAATATATTAATAGAAAAAAGGTTATTGATTTTTTTAAATGTGAAGTGACTTATGAGTCAGCCTGTTTATATATATATATATATATATATATATATATATATATAGCCATTGAGATTTGAAAAAAGATATCACTTGACCGGTAGTCGAGAGCGAAAGGAAATTTACTCTCTACACAATCATTTTACTTGACCGATTCCATTTTCTTAATAATCGCCTTACGTAAACATCGCGTGAATCGCTCGTATTATTCATATATTCCGAGGCGTGCTACAGGTGAAGGATAATGTGTAAAGTCAGTAATATATATTATTACATCACTTTTATCGCATCGAATATATCTTTACCACTAGCACTTCATGCTTTTTATGTAAAACTCATTTTATTATTAATTTACTATTTGCTATTTATCATTAATGTAATTATTAATTATTATTTTAGTATGAATTAAAAATTAAGTAAAAGTTCATATATTTATAACAAAAAGTTTTTAATTTATCTGTTTTCTTTAAATTATAATAAAACTTTTGGTGATCATCTATTCAGAATATAAAAACAAGATGTTTCCTTTAGCAAAAGAGCTTCTTGAAAAGATATCTTGCGTGTGTTAACATTTAGATTCGTGTATTCGTAAAAATCCCTGTTGTACATTTGAAAATAATAACAACGTTAGAGAATCACTTAATATATATTGACTGAAGATATAGAAATATTAAAAAGTAAATGCAACTGGCTTCGGAATAAAAAGAAATTTATATTATAGAATGTAGTGAGCATATTTTAATGCAAATGAATACTGGTCTTTTTTAATGTAATTGAATACTGGTCTAATTTAATTATGACCAAAACCTAGTTAACAATTTCTTATATATATATATATATATATATATATATATATATATATATATATATATATTAAGAGACTTCATAGATCCACGATAATGATGCCTTAAAATCAATTTTTAAAATGAAACATCTTTTTCAAGGATTTTTTTAGTTTTAATTTCAAGCTAAGATATTACATTTAATATTTCCAATAGGCAAAATTCTGATTTAAATTGTCTGGAATGAAATTTTATTAGCAAACTAATTTTAGCGCCATTTTCTCACACGTTTATCGCAGTCTAATTATGTTTAAAAAATTTCAAAGTTAAAATATACTTTCCTGAAACTTTATTTAATATATCAGAAATATATTAATATTCGGATTGGTAACAGATAGATGCTTTTCTAATGTTTCTTACGACGGGTGTGGGCTTTACCTGAAAAACAAGTTTAAAATATTTATGGTTTATTGTGCTCATTACCAGGGATTGAGCGTATGTATATGTGAATGCAGGGGTTGGATTTCAAAGCTGTAGGAGAGTTTTTTTTCGTGCTAAATGCATTCGTCAGGTCATATAATGCCCGACTGTTGCGTTTAGCGTGAAACATCCGCCGACGCCTCTGAGTGATTAAGTCGGTGTACCCGATGCGATGGCATTCCATTTATCATATTAAAGTAATTTTCCTCTGAGCTTACTCAAGTCCTCTCAGATATTATAATTATTGCCTCAATGCTTGCTGCTTTCCGACTTGTTGAAAGTCCTCCTCTGTAATTCTTGTTTGTTAGAAATCTAGACAGCCCTCTGACTCAACTAATTATCAATTCTGAAATAATTAGACTTCTCACACATCACAACCTTCCCTCTAACAAACAATATGGCTTCCGCATTGATATGTCTACTACTCATAAGCTAACGACCAACACTGAATATATATACCAGACTTTTGATAAAAACTGTGAAGCTAAAGATGTTTCTCTTAATATCTAGAAAGCATTTGATAGAGTTTGGCATGCTGGCCTTCTGTGCAAGCTTCCGGGCAACGTTATTTCTGAATTATTGCATTATTTAATCTAATCATCCTCATTAAGTGCTGAAATAAAGATTATTATGAACGGGCAAGCATCCATCATCAATTCATACAAAGCGGGCGTCGCTCAAATCTCTATCCTTGGGCTTTTTCAATTCTTCATCAACGACCTTTCTAATGTAATCAGTTCCCAAATAGGCATCTGAGCAGAGGCACGACCGTCGCTATAAACAAGAAGGCCCTCTCGCTAACCGCCATGTTTGCTGTGACGTCAGCAAGGGTAGTCAATTGAGACACCATAATACATTCAGAAGCTCGTTCTATGAACACGTTGTTTTTCACATCACTAATAAGTTTCATTTTATTTATAAGTTTCATTTTCATTTTTTTCCACTTAAAAAGAAAATGCTTTTTCATTATGTTGTTTTTAACTGCCAAGGAAATTATCCTAAAGCTCCAAAAGTTAGCGTGTACAGATTTCCCGAAAATCAAAAAATGTGCAGAAATGACTTCGGGTCATCTAACGGATAGATTTTTCAGTTACCATGTTTAGCAGAGTAAGTCAACAATTTCTTATTTAGTAACGTGTTTATGTTTTAAAATCAATTTCAGAATTTTATGTGAAGAAACCTTTTATTTAATCTCAGATATTTTAAAATTGAACGTGTTGTTTGAATTGCATTTTCTCTTTGTTGATGAGTGTTCAAAAATCACTTTTAATGAATTTAAGCAGCAATAATATTTTCGAACCTAGTAAAAAGTAATTAAAACATTTATTTTCTTTAAAAAAATTTCCGACTAGATCCAGTCCTTATAAAAATATATTAAAATTATATATATATATATATATATATATATATATATATAATCATCTGTAGACAAGCCTGATTCGCTGAATTACAGTTTATTAGCGCAGTGAGATAAACCGTTTACTTCAAGCCGTGATCAAATCCGACAGATTTTCATCAGACTTATAACTTTCCACTGCGCTATCGGCGTACGTCAGAGAATGGCGGTTTTCATAGCAGGTTATATTAACTGAGAGCGTTCAATTTTGATTAACTTTACGTTCCCTACCGTTCCGTTTCAACTTGTCGGGTCATCATCATGTTTAAACCATATTTTAATTACTCTGTTTCACTGGATATATGCAGTAATATTCCACGGCAAAATGGCTGAAGTCATTGAACATATCCTGAAGCAGGCAAGCTTTAATTGGATCCTCAACTCTTCGTAGATTACATTTTCTCTGAAACGGTAATTTCTACACAGCTCTTATTCATCATGATATCATCTTGCTAGCAATTAACAACATAATAATCATCATTAAAAGAAATTACCACTTTCAATACATGTGATACCCGTCGTTAAATTCATCCCATTTTAATCTATAAACAATTATATTAATTAAATATTAATTAAAAATAATTGCAAATATATACTGTTGGATATGTCTTTATTTCTGAGATGAGGTAATATCTATTTACACAATACACATTGTTCAGACTAATATCATCAACTTTATTGTCATTAATACAACGTTTCGCCCTTTGTAACCTCCGGCCTTTTTCAGGTTTCGGTTCGAAATTCCTTGCACATGAAGAAGGCCGCGGCGTATTTTGGGGTTATATTCAAACTTGCAGATATTTTATTTTATAGTGAATTTTTGGATTTGTGTTCTTTTGTCCGGAAATATGTCGGATATTTCAACTTTTGTACCTTTTTTAATGTTGTACGATAAATTATTTTTTCTTTTTCTTTTTAAGAATGATTCCTGTTATAGGTGATTTGATTTTATAAAGTTTTCTGATATACACAACACTGGGTTTAAACATTACTTTAACGTCGTGTAATGTTTATCCTGTTTTTCATTCTAGATCAATTATGACTGTTGCGTTAGATTTTCAATTGGTGCTCAACATCTTCAGCCTTGTGTAGATCCAAGCTACGCTTAGAGACATGTTTTTGGTAATTAGACATCGTGTAATATTTATCAGGCTTGTCTCAGCAGACCAACTACAACTGAATATTGTGTTTGATTCTCATTGGGTATTCCATACTTTCGGGTATGTGCCACACTACAGCTACGTTTAGAAAAATCATCCGGAGTACATCAATTATGTGCAATGGATTTCAAGATTGTCTAAGTAGATCAATTAAAACTGAATAAGGAAATCGATTTTCACTGGGTTCGTCATCATTTTTGTCATGTTATATCAAAGCTAAGTTTAGAAAATAATTTGGGCGTAATGTTTATAAAGCGCCAAGCTTCTACTTGGTGTAATATTTACCAAGCTTGTCTCACTACATCAATTACGACGTAATTGTGCATTGAGTCTTTGCTAGTGGCTTCATACGTGCAACCTTCTGCAACATTAAAGTTTAACTTATTAATCACTATACGGAGGACAGTCTTCAAACATTATATTCGTAAAGCTTTTTACCTGAATATACTTTCCTGTAGTGACGTTACATCTAATTTTCAATTATTTGTTCGTAATACATTAATATTACTCAAATATATGCGTGACTTAGCGACATTTCTCTTACATTTTATCTATTTTAATCCGTCAAATACGCCATACAAATTCTGTCCATCACTATACATTTTGTCGGAAAGTCTCTTTCACAATAACTTGCCATTAAACGTGTTTTATAAATTAAAACAAGAACCTGAAATATTACTCAAATATTTGCGTGACATAACGACATGTCTCTTGAATTTTGTAAACATATAAAGCAACCAACCTCAAGAAATATATGTGTGCTGTTATTAACGGGAATATATTTCATTGGTGTCAAGTATCCCCTGTTGACTTCTTGTGTCAATTCGTTTCTTTTCTGACAGCTATCTCACCGATTTTTTTCGATGTGACAATGATATATAGAAAAATATTGACCACAACGTTGTTCTTCGATGTAACCTGTAAAGTAATCTCTTTCAAAGGTCGTTAATACTGTGTACTACATAAGAAGCATGAAGTTAAATGTATATTCCACAAACCAGTAATTTACTTGTCAAGTAAGATATAACTTTAAGAGATTTCATATTTAAAATTAAAATATCCACGCAAATGTAGATTAGCCGTTTTGAAAAAAGATCCACATATGCTGGTCTACGTATATTTTGATTAAAAATTTTAAATGTAAATTTTCGACAGAATACAACCACTCAATTCATGGCAATCAGATAATTGCTATACGTGATATACGCTCCGGTGATCATGTATCTTTCTTGACAGAATGAACTAGATAAAAGGTTTTCTCGCTGTAGGTTGCTATTAAATTCTGCAGTAGACTGGTTGCCACCTAAGGCTATAAAACCAAATGTGTCCTTCTATTGAATTCATAAGAGGAGAAAAGGTGGATTAAAACTTTTGCCAGGGATATTTGTGAGTAATTGACTGAGACGAATTCTACTGGAGCACGAACTCTCATTCCGAGCTGATGTATGTTATGATGCACTATTTAGAGTGGAATGAACTCTTCCTCCTAGCATAAATATTTACCTGGTTGACTTCCAGGGAGGCACACGTGTGACAGTCGAGAGGCTGCCAAGACACTTCGTAACAGTATAGTTCGTACGTACACTACTATTTGCTGACTACTAACCCTCTTATTTGTATATATTCTAATACAATGGTTAAACTTATCTTTTTACTTGCATATCTTTTTTCATCGCATTTACATCCACAATATTATATTATAACACAACACACATCTATTGCACCACAACACACATTAATTTAAATAGGAAGCTGACAAGAAAGTACTGTTTACATAACTGGGCATGAGCTGCAAGTTTTAACATTTTTGTCTCGACAGAGACGAAAACGTTTACGCCTCTTACTGGGTGACATTATTTTTTACCCTACAATCGCTTTCTCACAAACAAAACATTGTAAGATGCCCGCTTCTCTAACTCTATTTTAAGAAGTTTTTCGAATCGTTGACTTCTGTCTGCATTTCTGTCATTTTTATTGTTATCTTTCCGAAATAATGTTGTTTTTCTAATAATCTCTTACTATCAGTAAAGAGCGAAAACAGAAATTTCACCAATCCCGATGAACGGATGTTTCCTCAGTGAGGTCTAGTGCCCTGATCCTCTATTGAGATTTTAACCCAGATCTCAGGTGAAGCACATGCAAAGCATACGATCCATCGCTAAATATGTTTGAAAAATTGTCGGTTCTCTGTATTGTAAGTATCTGACAGTTCCGGGTATTCTCTAACTTTACAAAAGCCATGACCGGCTGAAAATAATGTGCTGCTGCCCTATATGGGCAGTAGCTTCCCAGTTTTCATTTTCCAGTTTAGATAGACCCCAAAAGCATATTTGTTTCTTTGTAGGTGGCAAAAGGTTTTCTACCTTACCACCACTTTCTAACAGACAAAACGTGGCGAGCCTCTCACTACTCTATAAGTATTTCTATGATAACTTGCTGCCCATTTTTTATTTTCCAGTTTAGATATACCCAAATAGAATATATATTTCTTTTTCAGGGTGGCAAATAGTTTTCTACCTTACCACTATTTTTTACAGACGAAATGTGGTGAGCCTCTCATTACTCTATAGCTATTTCCATGGTAAGTAACTGCCCAGTTTTCATTTTCCAGTTTAGATAGACACCCAAACATATATGTTTCTTTGTGGGTGGCAAATATTTTTCTACCTTACCAGGACTTTCTCAGAGACGAAATATGCCGAGCCTCTCACTACTCTATAACTATTTCCATAGTACGTAGCTGCCCAGTATTCATTTTCCAGTTTAGATAGACCCCAATAGCATATTTGTTTCTTTGTAGGTGGCAAATAGTTTTCTACCCTACCACCACTTTCTGACAGACAACAAGTGGCAAGCCTCTCACTATAACATATCTATTTCCATGGTAAATGGCTGCCAGTTTTCATTTTCCAGTTTAGATAGACCTCCAAAGCATATACGTTTCTTTGTAGGTGGCAAATAGTTTTCTACCTTACCACCACTTTCTCACAGACAGCGAGTGGTGAGCCTCTCATAACTCTATATCTATTTCCGTGGTAAGTATTCAGACAAAACTACATTTATTATTTGAACCAGTAGTAACCGTCACGACGAAAATCTTTTATGCTACAAACATTCCTAATTCAGTCTGTAATTTTTTAAATCTTTTGACCCCAAGCAAGTCGGTACCACCACTCATGTGTAGGGTGCTACATAAGAGAGTTAAAGGTTTAGACAGGGAGAGAGTGAAGACAAAGACAAACTAGCTACAGCGGGTGAAAGAGAAAGGGCAAGAGAAGATGCGAACACATGAGTGAAGACAGTGACGAAGATAGAGAGATAAGAAAAAAAACAAGATACATAGGGTGATGTAGAGTAGATAAGAAATGGGAATTAATATTGCATTAAAATTCTTGGAGGTTTTAGCCTTCAGGAAAGCAAGTATATGGAAGGAATTTCCACAGGCGGGAAACGCTAGGAAAGAAGCTGCCATTGATTAGATGTAATTTCCACTCGGGATTCTTCTTCTCGACAAACAACTTTGTGGAACCAACTCCCATGATGATGCTTCCCAGATCACTACAATCTTAACCTATTTAAGTCTAGGTTTAAACTTTATCTTCCCAACATATCCACATAAAATGTGCCTCTTAATTTGTAATACTATGTCGAAAGGCTCTCGGGCCTTCTTGAAGCTTACCACAACTCTAAAGAAAGGGTTTATCTCTTGTTATTTTTAAATAACAAATAGTGCTGGTATATTTTTACTCACTTTTCACCGAGCCATACTCTTAGCAAAGCAATATCCTTGAGAATCCTTGCTTGAATTTAAACTTAAAATAACATGCCTACACTTAGTAAATAAATATACTTCTAATAATTTCAATTCTTGTATATTAAATATTATATCATTCACCTTGAAATTCATACTCAAAAATCTAAACCCATGATTCTTTGTAAAATAAAATACCTACTTAAAAAATATCTCGTTGAGAAATCATCATCATTATCGTTATCAATATTAACTTCAGAACTATGTCACAGTGTAGCCGCTGGGTAGCTGTGCAGTTGAGTATCTAGTCATGTCACATCATCTATCCCGTTTGCTTTCAGGGTTTATTGAGCGATGTGTTATCTTCTATCTGCTTCTTCTTTCGGTTGAAACAATGGTACTGAAAATATTAATGGCTCTTAAAATGTATCCTTATCGTTCCATATCATGTAAATTATCTACCAACGGGCATTGCTTTCCCTGGTAATATCTCACTACGATATGCGTAGGAGATTTACAGTATTCTTATGCATCACCTCATTAATAATAATTGAATTAGTCACTGAAATTAGCCTACTAATTTCAATGTTTTACAGAAATAATTTTTTTCTTTCCCTATATTTTAGAATTTATAGACGGTTGCTATTATGTGTGTGGCAACCGAATTGGTTTCTTCTTTAGAATTCTTTTTTCTGAAAATTGACCCAAGCGAGTTGAATTAGCTCAATAACTTAAGTTCCTAGTCACCAACATTTTATCTTGGCCGAGAACTATTTTTTCAAATGCAAGCTTTTCAATTTCTTATACACAACAGTGATGTGTAGAGATACATTTATCATTTCTGATAAATTTAAAATTGTTAATCGACTTTACTTGCTATATTACTTGTAAATATTTAGAAAAGTCGTAAAAATGATTTCTAGAAGCGTGTCATTATACAAGTTGGGTGATTAAAGAATTAAGTTTATGCTTTTATGTTAATTCTAAAACCCAGTTCCATCTAATAGTGAGTGCATTCCAGGTAAATTTTCAAAAATTAAAATTGAAAACATAAATTTATGAGTTACAATAAATTTTCGGGAAGGAAAGTTGAATGTTATGAAATGATCGAAATCTATTTGTTGAATATTTTGCTTTAGAATAATTAGCCTCTAAATTTAGTTAACAGCATTTAACAGGAAAGTGCAAATTTAGTTTTGAGGGGCATCATTACCCTCACCGACGGATGTAAATTATAAATTATCCCCTTGTAATAAAACTGATGGATCTTGTATTCTCTTTGACTTAACTTACTTGATAAAATTTGTCTACTCAGTTTCATTCATTTACATAGGAAATATATACAGATACGCGTGGCTGAATGGTTAAAACGATCTGTTTTTGACCATGAAATTGGGTAGACGGGAAACCGTCGATGGTTGTACTACCACAAAGTCAGAAGTCATTGTGGTCAAGGGTTTGATGGCCCTGACTTGTTCTCACTGTTGTTCACGCTAGATAATGTGCTCTTTCCCAGAAACTTTAACTAATGTCTGTTCATCATAGTTGCAGTATAAACCTCTGAGCGTTGATCAAATGCAAATATGCTAGCACAAACAATAGCAACAGGGATATGTTATCAATCCTAATATACTGGTATTTTTGGATACAAGTAGCCAGAATAAATATACAAAGAATCAGAACATAACTATGCTGAAAAAAAAGAATCTGACACAAAAACATGAAAGCAATTTAACTGATTAAAAGAAAATAAAAACAACTAACAAAATAATGCCAAAAAATAAGGACTCAGTTCAATCATTGAATAACATGGACTGGAAAATCCCTAAAGAAGTTAGAAAAATTAAACTACTTTATGCAATATTAGTAAACGGAAAAATGCTCGAATACCCTAAAATTAGAGGAGCCCATATGTCTATATCGTTTATTTTTATTTAAATATTTAACATGTTTTCTTTTTAAATATTTAAATAAATGTTTTCTAGACGTAAGATGATATTAATTTACTGAAAAATTAATCTTACATGTATTCGCCCCACAAAAAAAAACAAAACAACAAAAACAATTCAAGCAAATTAATTGATTAAGCATTTTTAAAGTCAATGAATAAATATTTATATTCTAAATTGATATATCAGCAGTTATAAACTAACCAACAATTTTTCTCGCACAAACAGGCCAGAACATAGTGGCATTAATTAAACAATTTAATTTAAAGCTAACTGAGAAGCAATTAAAAGAGGGAATCCTGATAAAAAATGATGAGGCCATTAAGGAAATGAACGAAGAAATATGTTAAAAAAGCCAGTAAGGATGAAAATTACAAAACATACTTAGCAATATACTATTAAAATCTGACCTCAAACAAGTATTTCACAGAATCCAGGGAGGACTAATCACTGAGTGCATAAGCAAAATTGATAGCGACACGGATTCAAAATTACATTACAGAATGAATAGATTAAGAATTCAAATTATCTAAACTTAATTATAAATGAAACATTGTCTCTATGTGTATGTGTGTGTGTGTGTGTCCGTTACCCGCAGACTCCGAAACGGCTGAACCGATTTTCTTGAAAATTTACACAGTTGTACTATAAGCGTCTGCAAGTGTTCTTAGCTAGGTTTTGTGTCGAGCTACCCCAGATGAATATCAAAAATCGATAATCGAAAAAATCGTGTTATAGAAGGAGTGGTCTGATTATAATCAAATTTGATACACTCATAGACAAAGACATAAGAAAGGATATTCAGAAGTTTCAAGGTTGAAGTTTTTACAATAGTGCAGAAAATCGATAATATATATATATATATAAGGCGAGATGCTTGTGTGTGTATCTGTTTATCTCCCTGTATGTCTGTATTTTTTTCAGTCCTTTTATTTTATTTTTTGATTCGGGTTTGACTCTAAGTAGGTATAATGGTAGTTTAATCCCAGTCATGATACCATTTACTCAGATGACTTATTTAGCCTTCAAAATTCAGTTTACAACGAAAAACCTTATTTGATATCTATACCAGGAAATCAAAATTTGACTCAGATCCATTCATTTTTCATTCAGTCTACGGTTCGCTGTAACTGGAAACAGCTATTGCTTTTAAACCTTCGCGCCAACGTCCAAATAGTCTGAGCTCCAGGATCATGGATTAGTTTTAAAGCTTTCATTACGTCTTAGCAACGACGGGCTATACTGCTAGTACCAAACAATCCTTTCCCAGAAGATTGTTATCATTGAGATAATGATGGTGTCAATTGCCGTTTCAGTAAAAATCAAAGTAACATTAAAAGCAACTGGAAATATGGACACACAGTAAAGCCTGTGGAATATGAAAGCAATAGCTTGTCTGTATTTCTGGGGTCTGGAAACGATCATATCTATATTATTTATATTTAGGTCATTTTAGCATCCGCTATTCTTCTGGTGTCGGCTTATCCGTGCAAATTTCAGTGAATTTATAATCAATTCATCATATAATCTTTAACGGTAAGTAATGTAACATTGTCTGGGAATATCTACAAACAAACTGATGTTATTTAGAAAAACACATATATCTCACTGAGTCGTAGTTTATTTGAAAATCTTTTGAAACAGTTTTTAAACGATTAATTTAGACGTCAAAACAATGTTTGATTTAGGGGTTTACGTAGTTTCAACGTGTCTTATTAATGACATCACATTCATGGTTGATCTTATACACATGTTTAGAAGCATAGTCGTTATTCAAGTTCACTTTGAATATACCTAGTTGAAATTTGTACAATTAAGAGAATGATTTGTTTGTAAAATAGCAATAATCGGCACTGTTTAGTTTAATTCCGTCGTCGACGTCGAATAGCTCAATAACCGCTTGACAAAACCAATCCAGTGCGTATCATTATACTGTCACCTCTATGCTTCGTTAGTCTAGGTACATCTGCATCAGGTAAAAGTCATTCTTCTGTTCATCCATCATATCCATCGAATGTTAAAGGAGATTCGACCGTGAAAATTACTTTAGAAAAGCCAAATTTTATGCATTTATTTGCTCAATATTGATGCTTTAAAATATTTCCTTTTCTGAGAGGAGATTACCTAGAATATTTCTTGGTAATTCTTAATTTTTCCGATTGTTCTACACGTTTTGTCGTTCAAGGACTCCCCAGTTCCATCCTGTTCAAAGATCTGACTACTTGTTAAACGTCGTTGTTTGAAATCAATCTGGTTGAAGCCTTTTCCTTTGATCCTAGTTCTTAACATTGTTATATTTTAACAGTCACTTTTATCGTTTAGTGATCTCTGCGAATCATTTTTTTCATAATTTCAATGTCGACATTCACTCTCTCAGTAAGTTTTCTATTTTTGCTTTTTCAGCTTCAATAATCATGTTTTAGCACATAATATAAAAAGGTTTCATTAGATTTCAGAAGCCTTATACTAAAAGTAGTTACATCGATTGAAATTCGGAAACTATTTTTAATTATAATTCAAATTATTTTAATAAAATATATTGAGTGTACCTAAAAAACCTCAAGTTTTGTTTTGACGGCCAAGTTAATCAGTTATAATTTCACAAAACATTTTCAAATGAAATTCCAGTTATAAAACCTCAGACGAATTGCATAATAATTTCAGATGCGCCATAATCATATACAGTTTTATCTTTTGTACTTATGCAGAGTTACACAAACTTTGCCTTATTGGAAACAGAGAAAAAAACTAATGAATGATGGAGGACATAAAGCTCAAGTACTGAGATGATATTATAAAACAGGTAAATGTATATCAATGCAAATCATACAAATTATAAAAGCCATAATATTGAACACATGAAACGGCTTCGAACTGTTTCCCAAACTATAGAAATATTCAAAATTACAGGAAGAAATGGAACCAAGCAGGAAATAGAACTTCTAAAATCGGAGAGATTATAGAAGTGGCTGTTTGGAGTATTTAAAAGAATGGTTGTAAATCAAACAACAATATAATTTATATATATGATTTAAACTTGAACATATAAGTAAGAGTGGTAACAAATCAAATAACGTACAGTTGTCTGTATGCCTAAGACATGAGACAGTCATTAATCATAGGGGTGCACTGCAATGTCGGTGAGAGTAACTCTAAATGTAGTCTTTGTGCCTAAAATTATCATTATTTAATGCTAATTTATCCTTATATGCATTGTATTCCTAGTCATATGCAATAAATGATATATGCAGTTTGAAATAATAATGATTTTGTCGATTATTTCTATAAATTGCGTCTATATTGTTAGTTAAAATTGTACTGATGAATGAGGCATATTATAAATGAAAGAGAAGGCGATAAGACGTGCAGATGATGTGGATAAGAATAGAAAACTGTAAAGAATTAACATTAGATGATCAAATTGAAGCACTTATGAACGAAGATATATATTTATTGACCAACATTCTACATACGACCATCCTATATAGTACCATTCTACACACGATCAACACAAAAGAAGCGGCGGAGGCGGCTGCGGTGGCTGCGGTGTCGGCAGTGACAGTATATGCTATGCAAGATTTGGTATATAACAGTATAATAATAAGTATATTATCAATATATATGTGTGTGTGTTTAAAAAAGGACACTGAGGTTAACACCAAACTCCGTCTCTCTGTTTTATGATTCAACGTAATATATAACCCATAAAATTTGCTTTGAAATATGAAAAATACTGTGCCCACTTACGTCGATCTCAATATTCACTTTTATATTTGCATGCTTCTATTATCTGATGAGGAGAAACTTTAGCCATGAATATAATATAGCTTAAAACAATTTGTAATCTTTTATATATATATATATATATTGATTGATTGATTGATTGATTTTTTAATTACTTAATTTTTGGCCATAATAAAATTAGGCAAGTGAACATTTGTATTAAAATGTGTTATATACAATTATAGTGTAGAATATAACGTGGAGTATAGCCAAAAGAAGCCTTACAAAAATGACAAAATATGTAGACTGTGGCAGGAAGAAAAGTTAGAGATTATATTATTCAAAAACAAAAACTAACTATTAAATGAAAGAGCGGAAATTATGACTAAGTGTAATCATGCTATAAAATCCTCTTTAGGTTTATACAAACATGGATGAGAAAGCTTTATAAATTCTTGTCATTTTGCAGATTGCGCGTTCAAAAATTCCTGCCACGTGACCGTTAAAAATTATCGTTATCTGAGCGATCTTAAAAAATACATGAAACAGTAAACAGTAAAAACATTTATAGAAAATAGCCTGAAGACACCAATCCTGGTAGAAATCTAGGTCGTGTAATGTCATTTATATATATATATAATTATATATATATATATAAAAGATTAAAACTTGTTTTAAGCTATATTATATTCATGGCTAAAGTTTCTCATCATCAGATAATAGAAGCATGTAAATATAAAAGTGAATATTGAGATCGAATTATATTATATTCCATGTAATATAAGTAAAATTGTTCAATCTGCTAAGACTCAAAGTTTCATGCTCCTACAATTTTCAGCAGCCGCATCGTCTACCGGTAGATTGACGGCGAAAGTTTTTTTCTTATATTTTTATATGAAATCAAATTATATACCACAACCAAGGATTAAACTCACAATTGATATGTCATCGAAACCTCGAACCAAAGTTTTAATGGACAATGCGTACGTGAACTTAGTCAGTTAAGTGCCATAGTTCATAAACCCGTGGGCGAGACTGTCATTTTGAAGGATGATTAATTAGGCAGAGGATTGCCATATGTAGGATGACATTACTTTCTGCAGTCGATGGGTATGAAACTTATGCTATAGAACCCAATCCGTCCTGCTGTTAAACTTAAAGCAAAAGGGAAAAATTCGGAATAATACATTTTCTAGTGATATTTTTGTTAAGTGATTGTAAGAGCCTAAGATTATAAAAAAAGATGGGATGGCAATAAATATGAGAAGTGGAATGAAAACATTTTACCGTCGGCCCATTCATACAGAGTAGTTTGGAAACCCTGTAGTTTTTACGGATAGATCTTTATATATGGAGGGCCAGACATCACAATTTGCTGAAACGTTGTAAAAACAAAAACAAAGATGTGGACTATACTCCTCATGAAAATTGCGGAAATAATTAAAATTCTTTATCCAAGAAAATCAGAAATTGAATGACTTAGGTGCATATTATATCGTTCATATCTGTTTCCTTGATTTGGATTTACCAAAATGACGCCAGAGTTTTTGCCTTTCACTCTTGAAATATGGCACAGTTTAAGTGTTTATTAGTTATTGCCAATATATATTTTATTTTAAATGGTTATATTTTAATTGAGTATGTTAGTGCAATTTCTGATGAAGCCAAACTTTTACTTTCAGACGAATCTAAATAATTAGCAAAATTTCAAAATTTTAATAAGAGTTTTCTACTTATTACATATTTAATAACCCTGTTTGACTAAATCACGAAGTTAAAGATAAAATTAGACAGAACTATTTAACATGTAACAAGTAAAACTATCTTAATATGTACAAGTCGATCAAAAAGTATCGGGATTGGTACTGATAAAATGAACCTAGAATACGTACAAATTTGTCAGGTAGCATGCACTGACACACTCGCCTTATTTAGCATTCTTTCCATCAACAGCAGCATTTCTGGAAAGAATTTTAAGCTGATTGAAGTTGCCTCGTTGAATTCACTTGCATTTTCGTGACGTTTTTTACACTTGGATTTTCTTTAAAAGTGCGATTTGATATTTTGGAAAGATAAAAAAAAATCGCAAGGGGCTATATCCGGGAATATGGTGGTTGTCGAACCTGGGAAATGTTATCCTTTGCGAAAAACTGCTGTGAAAGGCAGGATCACTGATGAAAACTATTTGGTTTAGTGAGACAAATCGACTTCACGCACTTCTCTTTAAATACGTTCTATAATTAATAGAAGCGAGCGTGTGCGTTATGTTTTAGGGTGAATATGCAATAGACAAAAGATCACACTGTGCTAATCTGATTCACTCTGTATACCATAGCTCAGTCCCCATAGCAACATTCCTCGTACACTATCATCCAAACCTGTATATACAAGTAGACAACTCTTTATAATATCTATCTATCTATCTATCTATCTATCTATCTATCTATCTATCTATATATATATATATATATATATGGTTTGCTAAATAATATATGTATGTTCAGTTTTTATCAAAATTTCATCAATTTTATCATGACAACTTTTCTACAGAAATGAAAACATTCCAAAGTTAATATTTCTGTTCATTGATATGTTCGAACTGTGCTACATTGATTTTTCCAGGATTTCTTTTCTTTTTTGCTTGTTTATGTGACTGTTTTAAGCTAAATCATGCATTACCTTACTTGTTTGAATCAAGTTCAAGTCATTCCACGTGACGTTCTTTAAAACTGCTAAACCGAATATTTACGTGAAACATTAAAAAAAACTCTAGAGAGAACTGTACTCCATTTAATGTTGATTACTTTGCTTTTATTACTATAATGATAGAAACAGAATTAAACCATTCCCATCAGTACTATAATAACATTAAAAGATATTGAATTTCATTGTCCGATTTTCAAGATAAAGTTTGGTAGAAATATTTTATAAATTTGATGCTACTCTAGCATTATTTGCACGAGGAATTAATTCAGAAATTTCCCCACGAAGAAAAGGTTATTATTAACCTTACCTTATATAAAACCGGTGGAAAATCGATTAAGATGATTATGAGATCAGCATTAATAATTTTAATAATTATTATTATATAAGTGTCATAATTACTCGCGACATTTTTTTTCTTTTTCATGTTTGTTTTGCGTTTTCATATACTGTTCTATTGCCAAGCCTGGTAAGCCTAGATTTTTGTCTTCCTTACATTGATTATGAACAAACGTACAAGTCGTTCTGATGACAGTAAAATTTGCACCCAGACAGATGACCCTGCACAGGATTTCATCACACATATAGATAAGAACGCACTGTGACATACTTAGCAAACGTATTTAGTCGTAACTGAATTACAGCAATTCAAACTTCTAGCTGCACATGTTAGTCTAGCTTTGTTACATAAAATTCAATCAGGATGCTCAAAAATAAACAAAATAAATACTTTATTGTAACAGACTACAGAAGCATAAATACAAAACATTGATCAGACAAAAAGCGACTAAAGCAAATAATTAGAGAAATTTATTTGAGGTAATAATTGTAATAGATGTCATTTCGTGACAGTGTTGCGGTAAAATGTCGACGAGAAATTATATCTTGTGAAGGCAGAGTATTAATTAAAATGCAGTCACTAATTAGAGTAATAAAAACAATTCTATGATGTGCTAACAACTAATTATTAATTAGTAATCAGTAAGTATCTATAAAAAGAAAACACCAGAAACAAATATACACATATATATGTATGAATATTTTCTTTATGTCTCAACATTATACGATGATTGGAATTTTCAAGCCTAAAGCTATCAGCTGTGCTATAGCATGTAACTTTTGGCCATATTCCTCAGCTCGGATAAAAAAATAAAATTAGAACGCAGGTTGGAGCGGGAACACGTCAGATTCGCTGATTAAGATTCACCTTGTCATTTTTCTTATTCTTATTCTTTTTCCTCTTGTACGTCTTTGTGCTGCGTCTCTTCAAAACGTAGCCGATCAAACTCTCCATATCTCCCTATACACTGAAGCTCTTAACAGCTTCCACTAGGTCATGTGTCCTTAAGGATATAGACGTTGCTTGGATCCAGTGACTTGATCAAAAGTGTTGTGAGTTCAATACCAAGATACAGAAGTATAGAACAAGAAATTTCGAGTCAGATTAGAACGATATTTATGAATACCGAAAAGTCTTACGACAAAGAAATGAGGATGATACACCCCCGTGATGGTAATAAATGGTTGGTACAAAATTCCTGGCACCTGAAGAAGGCCGGAGTATACAACGGCCTAAATGTCGTACAAATGACAACAAAGATGAAGACAATAATCCGAATAATGTAAATAGTGTAAGTAATTCATCATCTCCGAAATATATGTAAGTACGTATGAATTTTACTGCTAGATAGCACACAAAATGTCGTTACTCGCGACAAGAAATAAACTAGTAAAATTTAACCTTAGAATTTTTGCAACGCACATACATATAGACCTAGTATAATCTAAAACAATATCTATCTATCTATCTATCTATCTATCTATCTATCTATCTATCTATATATGCACACACATTAATATGCACATATTTACGCAGGTATATATATATATATATATGTGTGTGTGTGTGCGTGTTTGACCGAGAATAGAGAAGGCGTATGATTTTTGCATGAGTGTGACTTTACTATTGTCTATAATTACCATAGTTTCGATAATAACTGTCTAAATCAGAGTTATTTCCGTAAAATAGTTCCAAGTGATTTCTTTTCAAATCAATTTTCTGTTTTGTTGACATCGGGCGCTTTTTTCTCAGCTTCTATCTCCATCATCAATTAGTTCTCTTTATATCACATTGTAAAATGTTTTCCTTTCTGTCTTTCTTTACTATTATTGATCTCTTTAGACGCTGTCAAAACGTAATTTTGAATTTCAAAATTATACTTCTTTTGTCTGCGCTTATTTATTTTTTATGATTTTTCTAACAAAAAGAAGAAATTAAAATAAACCCGCATATAAAAATGAATGACTGATATTCGTAAAAGTCCGTAAAAATAAAAATGTTTATTTTTTGCAGTTCCTCTGAAAGAGTGTTAGCTATCTTTTGCGTAATTTTTAACGGCGCAGAATTTAGAATCATTGATATATATGTGCGCGCACACACACACGCACACACACACACGCGCGCACACACACACACACACACTCACATACACACACACATATATATATATATATAATTTGTTTTAGATTATACTGTTGTAGAACTATAGGGGTGTACGTTGCAAAAATCTCTGAAATGAAAATGATTTGTTCATAAAATAAAAATAACCGGCTGTGGCTATTGTCGGTTTCCATTAGAGTACACTTTTCGTGAATCTTACTTCTATACTATAAATATATTATAATCTTTTCAAATGAACGTATCAATTTTGTCTGTGTGACTTTTCACGTTTAGGTCGTAATTTCTGTAGATTTAGTAATGTTTTGTGTTCATTATACGACATAACCTGTAATCTATCATTTTTTTGTACGACCTTTTATATATAATGCTCATTGTGTTTCTCCGTCACTCCTCCGTATCTTTCCTGCGGCAAAGAATACTGGACAAAGCTCGGTGGAACCATTCAGAAAACATTAATAAAATGGAATATCAGAAGAATTGATGATTGTATCAAGACAGCAATAGGACTCTCAAATCCAACAATGGAGAAATTATCAAAGACAAAAGACAACAGATGGAGATATTGGTGGGGGACTATTCCAACCACTGTGGTCCAGTGGATATCGGCGCGGAACGAGAAACCGCGGAACCGAGTTCGAATTCTAGTTGAATCCATTCTATTCACTTACGCGCAAATACCCTTTTGAAAGGTATTAATCCGTCTCTTCCTTCCAGTTATGAGTTAAATAACAGGACAGATTGGGTTCTATAGCCTTGTCGGCAACCAGTCTACCGCAGAAAACAATGGCAACCGACTGTGGGATAATCTTCTGCCCAGTCAGTCATGTCTCTTTCGAAACATCATCATCAAAGCGTGTATCACGTATGGCACTTAACTGACTGACTGACTTCTGACAAAATGTTGTGAAGATTGCAGTACTTGTAGACTTTGAGTGCCTACCTGTCAGGGAAGCGATCGGCACTGAGCAAGCAATAGAAGAAACTCAGTGAGGCCATCAACAGATTTGCTGCAAGAAAACCCTAGGTACTGATTGAATTTCCCCGGTTCTTATTAAACACTGCAAGATTACCTACTGCAACTTCTGCCCGAAATTTTCTGTCAGAAAGAAAGTGCTTTACCACAGAACATGAGTAACGCAACGATCATCACCCATTGAAATAACAAATGCGAGCGAATTGACTGCAACAATAATAAATGCATCTCTCTGTTCTGCATCGTGGGCAAAGTATTTGCTCTAGAAATCTTAGTCCGTCTGTAAAAACATGCCAAACGTGTGTATGCAGAGTCGCAGTGCGGCTTCCTAGATGAACGATTAACAGTAAATTTGAACATCTTGCTCCTTCAGATCCTGAAGAATTGAAGATGTCCCTATACATCGTTATCATCGAGTTGACTAAGGCGTTCGACCTCATTAGCATCGAGGGCCTGTTCAGAATCCTGTCAATCTTTAGCTGCTCATCCAAGATTCCGAGCATGATTGAATCCTTTCTTAGCAACATGCTAGAAAAAGTGTAATTTAGTGGCAACATCTCGGGGCTCTTTAAGCTCTGCAGTAGGCTTAACAGAGTTGTGTTTTCGTAAACATTCTCTTGGAATCTGCATCGGGCTGCTAATGAAACTCGCATTTGGCACACCATGGGAAGGAACGTTCCTGCGTAAGAGATCAGATTTTTTTTTAAACATTTCACCCCGAGCAAGGCAGAAATGCCACTGATAATCTGTGGGGCTACCTAACTGTAAAAAGATTAATTAGAAAAGAATGAGGAGTACAAACTATTTAGAAAGGAGCAATAGAAAGCTGAGAATGCAGGTGCGATGAAAGATACATAGGTGGAGAGAAAGGGAAGGATATACGGGGGTGGGGAGAGAGCGAGAGTTCAGTGATTAGTAGATGAGTATTGACATTGCATTTAAATTTCTGGAGGTTGTAGCCGTCAGGAAAGCAAGAATATGGGAGCGAGTTCCACAGGCGGGAAGTGCGAGAGAAGAAGCTGAAGGAGTAGAATTGTCGTCTGCATTTGACTAACCTAACTGTGAATGGGTGGGACCCAGTTGCCATTCTGGTTGCAAAGTAAACACCTGTTGAGGAGGCACCAGTGACTTAAGTTCGTCTGAGCAGAAGCCATGAAAGTACTTATAGAACAGACAAAGGGAGGCTGTAGTCGAGCCACCAAGTCAGCATCTATCACGTTACTAACTCATCTTTGGAGCCTGTCGAGAACACTGAGGAGAACGGCAGGGGCGCCTGACCATAGATGGCAGCAGTACTCCATGCACGGACGGATGGTTGACTTGTATATATGCAGGATGGATTCAGGCGGAAAAACTTCCTGGATCGGCATAGTGACCCAACCTTCTTAGCAGTAGATTTTGCTATGGAATCAATATAGTGGTTCCATTTGAGGTCTGAGGAAAGGGTAAGACCGAGGAGGTGTAGTGTGTTGCTCTCAGGGAGAATCACTTTGTCCATGCTTATTTGAGGCAGGAGAGGTTGCCTGTGATGGTTGACAGAAAACAGCTTGGTCTTATATGAATTGAAGTTGACACCCCACTTCTTGCCCCAATTCACCACAGAGTGTAGATCCCGTTCAAGGTCAGCAGCGAGATTATGTCTGTCCGCCATGCCAGGTTTCTTACTTGTGCGGGAGTATATTGTGGTGTCATCTGCGCAGATACCTACTTGGGACTTGTCTCATCTGGGAGGTCGTTGATGAAAATAAGGAATAGCGTCGGGCCCAGGATAGAGCACTGGGGGATGCCGGCATTCGTGCTGTAGGATGAAGAGGCATGCCCATTCAATACGACCTTCATTTTGCGGTTGTTTAAAAAGGACTGGATTAGGTCAAGCAGGCGTAACCCCGTAGCTTGCAAAGGTGGCCAGAGTGCCATGGCCTGTCAAAAGCATTGGAGATGTCCAGAGCAACTGCACGAGCCTCGCCTGATTCATCGATGGTCCGGAGCATGTACTCCGTAAAGGTTGTTCGCATATCGGCAGTGGACCTGGCAAAACGGAAGCCATATTGCTTGTCAGAGATGAGTTTGTGGGCAGTAAGATGTTGAACTATTTCAGCATTGATTATGGCCTCGAACACTTTGCCGAATATCGGTAGAAGACTGATAGGGCGATAGTGGGATGGGTCCGAGGGTTCACCACAATTACAAACTAAAACTAGGAACGACTGAAGAGAACTTCCAGCACGCAGGAAAACAGAAAGCAGAAAGGCAGTAGGTAAACAGGTTAAAGAGGACAGGGAGGAGTTCAGGGTCACATTTCTTAAGGACTATCACCGGGATTCCGTCGCCAATGCTCGCCTTATGGGGGTGCGGTTTTGAAATTACTCGGGATACTACCTTCGGGGTAATATGTACGTCGTGCAGTTTGGCCTAAGTTCTAACGGGGAAGTCGGGTGAGCATACTTCAGATGAGTCAAACGTGGAGTTGGATGAGAATGAGTAGTCCTTGGAGTCGAACTTGCGGTAAGTTTTGCGCCGTCGCATTCTCTCAGCGAACAACCGTTTGTCGTCATTCAGAATTCTCTTGCACTTATTGCGAGCAGACGTCAATAGACGCCAATTAAGATCAGATGACTGGATCCTGAATAGTCGGAAGTAATGGTTCCTGGGGGCAATGGTGGCCGAACAGTCAGGAGAGAACCACGGAGAGGAATGAGGTTTTAGGCAATACTTCCTGGTGAGTATGAAGGCATCAATGCCAGCTTTCACCCATGACGAGACCTCAGATGCACAGTCATCAACTGGGAGATCGAGCACTTTTCCCCAAGGGACGTCGCAGAGAAAATCGCGAAATGCATCCCAGTCAGCTTTTTGGTAGCGGTAGGAGGTCCTGTAGGTAGGAGGCTCCTGAGGGGAGTGAGAGTGGAAAGAAAAACTGAGAGAGACATGGTCGGAGTTGCCGAGCGGACAAAGCTGCGAGACTTGACAGGCGTCAGGGGCAGAGGAAAACCATAGCTAGTAGTGAGGAGTGTCCGGAGGGAGTGCTGGGAATCGAGTGGGTAAGTCCACCACTTGCGTAAGGGATGGGGAAATAGCGAAGTTCATGTCGTGGACGCCCGCTAGATCAGTAACCGAGTCTAAGCCACTCAGAGAGAGGGGCGTTGAGATCTCCAAATACAAATATGTGAGCGAAGGGGTGGCAGGAAATAGCCTTATCAATGTTGTCAGCAATGCTATCTAGAAGGGAGCAGTCAGGAGGGGCGGGAGAGCGGTACAGAAAGAATAACTAACTAACCGAACTAAGGAGAGACAGATGGAGACATACGTACTGGTGGGCAGCAGATTCAAGTGAAGTCCCCCTAGCTATGGGGAGATGTTCTCTGACGTAGATCCCCAGCCCATGCATGTGGACAGTGTAATACTTCCTTAAGAGGGAGAGATAGCCAGGGATGGAGAGGTCAGAGGAGGGAATAGAAGAACTGAGGTTAGTTTCGCAAAGCACTAGGATGTCCGGGGACTTTTCATGAAGGAAAGCTTCTACGCTAGGAAAGTTAGTACGAATGCTCCGCATATTACATAAATTAATTTGTTTAGACAGCGAAAATTAAATATTTCCTGTGTTTTACTCTTGCAACTATATCATGGGAAGATTTTAATGAAGAAACGAATTTTTTTAAAATTTAATATCACATTTATTGATCTCCGGATGTCATTATTTACAGTCAAGCTTTGGGTGTGTGGTCTCGGTAACTCCCCAAATGTGGACTCTGTAAAATTTTTTAAATATGAGAACCGATATTCTGTTTTGAGTGGATGATTATATGTCCTAATATCTATACCATTTGTTGCAACTGTGATAACTACCGCTCTCCATATATTGGGGAGTTACTGCGCGGATCTGCACTCGGAGTCTAAAATAACATCAGTCAGATCAATCTTTCCAACCACCTGATGTCTCTGAGAGATACAGAGTGCAAAGTATATTTTAACTGAATCATTGCATAGTTAGACACGATACTATAATTTAACAAATTAGAAGTTTACTATTGTCTTAGGTTTCATTTTTTATAATTAGATATGATTACATCTTGTACGGCTGCAGGAGACATTTTTCTCCCTTTGGAGGAGATATGTCGAATGAGTTACATGATAACCGCTTAAATGACTTCAATGCATACACTGACATGAGTGGCAGTCAATATCTTTTTATTCACAGGAGCCAACTCGAAAGTTTGCGTTCTTTATCCCACCCCTCTTCCAGTAATATATCTGACTCTAGAGCAATTATCAAGTCCATGATACCGTTTCCCTTTGAGAATTTATCATATCCATATATATATATATATAAAAAATCCAGCTAGCAGACCTCAGTTTGTAAAGAAACATAACTCGTTGTTTCACATTCGTAGAATATTTTCCTCTGGGACATAGAAGATGAATCCGGCATATTTGAATCTGTAATTCTAAATATGGCTTCTCTAGTTTATCTCAAGATTATATGTAAAATCCTTAGTTTTTCTTTCTTCTTTCATTCTATTTTGCTGATACGAAATATACACGAAGCAATAGATATTTACATTACACAGAGAATAATATATGACATATATGTGATATATAATTTTCTGCATAATGTAAATATCTAAGTATTGTTTCGTGTTTATTTAAGCGATACAAAAGTATCTCTGAGTACAAAGCAATTTAGTAATTCCTTTTTCTTTCAGAAATTCCGTTCGGTACGCAAAATACAGTGTTATTATATCATGTTTATATATATATATCATTTATATATATTTATATATATATAAATTTATATATATTTATCATATACAGTTATATTATATCGTGCATATAATAAAGTCAATAACGGGATAAACATAAATGGGAGAATAAAACTTTCTTTCGTAATTCTCTGCTGTTATAACATGAATATAACGTTTTATAGACATGTTGACATAAGTAGTTTTTAAAATTGTGATAGAGCATCAGTTTTAGGTGTCCATGTCTACCTCTTCAACTATCACATGGTTTTCTTATACTTGATATTTAATATTATATTTGCGAAATGGCGTCTCCTACAAGAAGAAACAATAAGCAAATTTTCGTGACGAGGATTAAGTGCTGTTAGACAGTCAAACAAGTTACTTCCCCACCCAGAACTTCTCCCTAATTAATTACGCATGTTATAACTTCAGTGGAAAAGCAACAAGAGCGACTATTAAATAAATATGCACCGAAAATATATTGTAAACTGAATTTAAAAATCAGACATTTTCCAATTGTTTTTCTGTTTAATTAGAAAATTGAAAAACTTAAGTTCTCAATATTCTAAAAATATCAACAATAAATGTTTGCAGACAATATGACGTTAGCTGAAATCTATGGAGAAAATTATAATAAGAAATAAAAACCCATTGTAGTGCTGTTATATATTCACAAAATATTGAAAGTTCAAAGGGTGTGGGTCCGTGCAAATTAAAATAAGTTGATAAAAAACGGAAACTGGAAAGAAAATTGAATAACCTGGAAGTATTCAAACACCAGCTCGTTGCGAATTCAAACTATGTTTGGCTTTGTTATTTAAATAATCATAAGATATTTTTTGCGTGCATATTTTGCGAGATGTCTACTAAATGTGTAAATATTTAAATTTGATAATCAATTTAGAATTATTAATGGGGATTGTGTCTTATTTGATTTGTTTATTTAAAAAGTGCTTTTATTATATTTTATCGTAGAAGCGTATTCTTATATGATCATCAATTTAGTCTTAATTTTCCTGTGTGTTAAAAGGAAATAATAGAGAGAAAAACACCTTCCTCATAGTTATGTATGTATAGTTTTTTGATCACGCACTTGTTTATAGAAAGAGTATATAAGGATTGTTTCGTTCATAGCAAAATACACACAATTATGTTTTAGAATCTGTTACAAGAAACATTTCTGACTAATCTCTCAGACGGATTTAAGAAAATCAAACATTTTTAAAGTAAATGAAATAAAAAATACGAATCTCTTAAAAACTGGTTGACCATAAATTTATATCACCTCTCTCTTCTGAATGTACTATGTCATATCAACCGAAGAATTGAGTGGCCTGTGACATTCAATACATCCAAAACTAAACTAGTATATTCCATCATGACCTAGTTGACATTTATTATCACGTCACAACAAACGTTCTTCCTTGTCATGTGAACCGATTGAAACTCAATATCACACAGGGCCTGCAAAAGATAACCATATTTCAAATGCATCGCTAAAGACACTTGTTGCATTATACCATACCAGTATGTAACTGAATCATTCTGCGATATTTGGGCTTTAAAATAATCAAATCCAAGTAACAATTCCAGTAACTATTGCAGTCTTATCAGGCGTCGAGCTGTTCAGCTCTCACTTTCCAGTATTGGTAAAATTCAAAATTATCTCAGCAGCATTGTAACTGGTGAATTGTTTCCCACCCTACGACGACGGCACTGAAATCGTTTAAATATTGAAGGTCTCCCGCCTCTCTATTTTTATTTTCACGGAAATTGTTCTGATGATATATGATCCTAAGTTCCATCAATACTACCTTTCGCAGCTTAGACTTGTGCGAGAATTCACTAGAAAAATAATCCCTGTTAACAAGCTTAGACATTTAGCAAGAATGAAGTCTCACCAAGATAGCCTCTTTTTAAGAACTGTTACTTTGTGGAAGATTTCCTGAGAGAATACATTTCATGCATGTTCTTGATCTAATACTTGTGAGGGTTCAGAATACTTCGTTTTTCTGTTATTAGGTTCAGTGTTTATAAACTTACTTGTCATACGATTTAATTACGCATATATTTTTGATGCATTCCTATCTAACAGGTGTTCATATTTCCAGATGATATCAGAGATAGTCTTTTAGGTCAAAGTACTGATGAATATTGCTTTATTTACTCTGTGTTTTGATAGTGAGTGCAAACTGGATATTATTGGAGGTGAGACACGCATATACGAGGCTAAACACAGATGAAGTTTTATCAAAAGAAATTTTCTTACGATTAATTTTTTACGTGAATAAAATCTCTTATATACCTACCTTCTTTTTTGGACAAATGATTTTAGATACTCTTGTTGCTTCTACTAAAGAAACGCTACTTATTTTGTTCAACTTGTTTTATTTTTTCTTGCTTTCGAATATTAGTAGTCATTACCAAGATCTCAGAGATTTTTAATAGTTTCTTCAGTGGTATATTATTTCATGCAACATGTTGGCTAAAATTCTGATTCGTTTAATAATCTAAAATTTATTGCACACCGTTAGCAGCGTTCTTTTATTCTATTTCCTTTTTTTTTATATTAGATTAATTTTACTGTATGGTCGCCTGTTATTATAATAATCTTTGGTGTTGGAGACATCCTTATATAACCGAATTTGACAGAATATTGTGTTAAATGATTTCAATTTAGAAATGACCGGTAAGTTAAGCAAGTATGACGGTAGAGTGTCAAAATCTGATATACTTCCCAAGGCTAAGCATCAATTGAAAAATCTCGTAATAATTTATTTTTAAGTATGAATAAATGCTTTTTTTTTCATAGTTTAAGCAAGAACTAATGAATGTTTATATAACTGAATGAATCTCTAGAGCCATTCTAAGCCAACATTATAAACGGCATTAAAAATGACATTAAACAATATTAAAGACATTCTCAATAATCGCTAATGTGTCCTATTTTGAGGCAAACTATATTTATAAATTACGGGATGTAAATTTTCTGAAATAAATATTCACAGTTGTGGACACTAAATATTTAATAATACTAATGTTTTCTCAAATATAAATAATGTATACTATATAATATAAATAGTTTCTCTTCACACACACACACACACACACACACACACACACACACACAGACACATATATATATATATATATATATATATATTGTATCTGAGGGACAATCTCATTTTTAGCATGTTCCATTAAAATGTTATATATATATATATATATATATATATATATATATATATATATATACAAAACGTGTGTAACAAAAATCAGCAGGTTCATGTTAACCTTGATGTCATACCCTAATATCTATACATTTATGTTAAAATACACTGTTTACCATGATCTATTTTATAACAACTGAAAAACAAGAAGTTTATGCTAAACAATATCACAATTTATATATATATATATATATATATATATATATATATATATATATATACTGCAGGCAAGGAAGATGTAATTAATGTTTATTGAAATTTGTTTGTATAGCAGCAATAAAAATACTCAATGACATGAAATCCCTCTACGCACCAAACAATTACCACATCGAAATAACATATGAATTTCTCCATCTCTTAAAAGCAACAAATCCCACAGGTAATACATTAGCTTCTGTTGATGTTAAAGAACTTTTTACCAGCGTTCCAGTTGAAGAAACAATCAACATATTTAGTGACTGAGACTAAAATCACCCGATGACACTTCCTGTTCGAAAAATATTCTTCGCCTCCTCTAAAATGAAAACAATTCTATGACCATAAAAGCAACGCCGTCATCCAGAATGATGTGGTCAACATTGGTAAATTATTAGGTCCTACTTTATCTAACATTTACATTTCTCATTAGTCAATCAAATAAGTTTCATACATGATACTGTTTTGGAGGATCATGTCGCGAAAGAAACATGACTGACCGAGAGGAAAATTTACTACAACCAGATATCCAATATATATATATATATATATATATATATATTATAACAATACTCGTGTCGAATAACCTTCCAGGAATCTATGAAGAACGAAAAAACGGTTTTAAAAAAAGAAAGAGCTAAGTACATGAACATCAGTCAAAAGGGTTTGGGCTGCGTCAGCACGTAGCCCAAAGGAAAAAAAACCGATACGAATAATCAACCAACACAAAGCGCTCAATACTTAGGTACAGCGAAATAAAGAAAAAAATACGTAGAAATCCAGATGGCTCTACCTACGTTTCACCTAAACGGAGCGTCAGCGGAAGCTGGTTCCAGTTTTCCTTGACGATCCGTTCAGGTGAAACCTAGTTAAGTCCGTCTGCCCTACTATATATATATATATATATATATATATATATATATATATATATATACAATAATTATGTATAATTATAATTATATTTCTTCGTTCATTAAAAATAGAACATGCACAATTTTAATATATTAAAGAAAAATTTGAACCGTAAAACTTGTTGTCACTAATCAAAACATCAACATTAAATCTAAAGTAGCGATAACCAGAAAAGTGTATGGATTTCATTGCACTATAGAAAACTGTTTTCTTGTCAAAAATCAATTACCTTTACGGGACATTCTACTACCACCTTGAGAAGGAGCCTTGCATGTCATTTGACAGATCTAAGCGGTATAAAATATCTATCATACCAAAATTTACAAGAAACAATATGAACAACTCTAGGAGAAAATATTAACATTTTATGCGAATCACATTAGCAGGGACACCTTAGTATTAGGGAAGTCTTTTATATTAAACATATTTCTTCTTTTATCAGCTTCACCTCATTTAACGGTGGAAATTGAGTGATAATTTTTTTTTTAAATTGAAAGATGCTTTCACACATTCTAGCCAGGCTCAACACGCAAATGCTCGGAATCAATGCTTCTATACAAAAAGCAACTGAAACATTCAAGAACAAGTGGAAAACATCAACAGAAAAACAAACTTCCTTGAAAATGACTAAAGAAATGTTCGAAAACTCATTGCTTAATAAACATTACAGAAAATTTCGAAAATTACCAAATGGAAAAAGAAATAATATTAAAAAATTAAATCAACCTTTTCTGCATTATGTAATATAAAATGCTTAAGAAAATGTTACTGGCCACACACACATTCACACTCACACATATACACACAAACACATACACACACATATATGTGTCTGTGTGTGTGTATTTATATATACATTTTTTTTTGTTTAATCGTATCACACCGAGCAAGGCGGTAACGCCACTGATGTGCAGGGGGCTACGTGATAGTGAAAAGATTGGAAACCACATCCTAAACAGGGAAGAAGGGATTAGCCTCTTAATCTATTCAATACACGTGGGTGGAGTGTGAACCCGACGATAGATAGGCCTGTGTGTGTGTGTGTGTGTGTGTGTGTGTGGAGGGTGTTTGGGAAGTTTGATACATTATCGGCCATTTTGGCACATATATTGATATATTAGCAAAAATTAAATCACAATACTTATCAAATGAGTCCTAGTTTATGATTGTTACAACGTCACATGAACTTACTATAAATCATCTGAGCTAAACTTAGCTTATGTATATTATTGATCTGTAAATTTACTTCTTCTTGAAAATTCTGATTCGGGAAGTAGTCGTTTGATATCTTATTTTTTCATTTACTATTAATGTTTTATTTGTTAATGTTAAGCGCTTTATTTTCAAATGTATTATTATTCTATATTAATGTACAGAGTAGCGTTTTTTTAGGACTAATCAATATATGTCCCCACATATATTTACGTATCATATTTTATATAATTTTAGAATATTTATATAGATTTATTTCTTTTATTTATTCTCATTACGCATTTAAATAACAAATAATTATGACATTTTTGAGATGATACTGAACCAGCACACACGCCTGATTTCTTTTCTTTTCTTTTCTGTTTTAATTTAATTCCGCTCGGCTGTGTGATTCGATCTAACCTAAACCTTCATTTTTAAACTACAATTCCGCTTGTTTCATTTCAACGACTGCACTTCATTTACTGCTAGTGCAGACAAACTAAGGCGCGAGTTGCATTAGTTCAATTAGTTTCATAATGGCGAGAGGTTGAACTCAAACTTTGTCCAAATTGAATTTCTTTTAACAAGACAGTATGTGGTCGCCTACTTGCGTTTCAGTTTCTGTTTTTGTTTGTTTTTTCATTGACGAATCAATTGGCAGATCAATGCCTACCACACATCCACAGATCTTTATAATATTTTTCTATTCCTGTCCTTACGCTAAATTAGAGAATACTGGTGAACTAAAACCACACCAAGTATTCTTTAGTGCTCGGTGAAGATTCAAAATTGTTCGTAGATTTGGCATTCAGTTGACGGAGTACAGATCATGTGCCAACAAGCATTCTTTAGACACTGAATAATTTTTAGACATGAATATTTGTATTTGTTGTTGAAGTAAATTCAAATTTCTGAGATACAACATTCTCATTAAGAATAGTTTAATATTTTTTTATTTTTCCTCCGATAAATCTTGAATGTTTTTTCGTTTTTTTAAAAGCCATTATAACATTAATTAAGTTTGCTGACTTAGATATATATATCAACCGATACTTAATTATAATTAACAGCAGGTTGTCATTGTTACCGAAATTTTTAACAAACCTTCAGGTTCTGACACTCATTTTTGTTAATTGTTCATTATGCTTTAGTAAAATACATGAATCTAAAAGCAAGTGAAAAAAAGCGACTGGTAATTACCGGTATGAATAGTGATTGTCTGATTTTCAGGAATATGAATAGCTCAAGATGCGACTTACGAATTGAACACAAACATCTCAAGCAAATACAGAAATTCAAAATGTTTAAAAAAATAACCGAAAATGTGTCATCAAAATCCGAAGATGTATTGCCATATTGAATAATATCTTTCAAGAGCTGATAAACTTATTAATAAACACGAAATATTCATTAGAAAAAATCTGAACGCATATTTAATATACGCCATTCTATACAGCACGTAATTGTGAAATAACTTCACAAGCCGCAGTTAAACGCTGTTAATACCATATACTGAACATATTTGTAACCTGAAAATTCTAAGGTAAATATAACAAAAATTACACATTTTGGCAGTTTGATAGTGTAGGAATTTATAATAATTCCTGTTTTTGCACATAGCTCAGCAGCAACCGGGTTATTTTGTATTTATCGACATCAGCGTCAATACTGTAGTGCCTATATTTCCAGGCATTTCAAAATTGTTTAAAAGTTGTGTTTTAGCACCCGTTTTTATGATCGTTTTTAATCGTAAATTTATATATCTATCTGTTCATTTCGCCGTTGAATTAGTTTCCTTAAGAATCTATTGTTTCTATTTTAAATGAAATACTATTTTTAATTGTCATATCAGAGGTGCTTTCACAATATTAGAAAAAGGATTTGCTTTATATTTTAACTCAAGTAACATTATGCTGTGAAAACTATTATTTCTATCAACACCCGCATTCGAATGTTTTCTTCTATGCAAAATCATTAATGCCGGTAAATCAAAATTAATTTTATTTATTACAGCTACCGTCTATTTGAAACATTAAATTATAAGTAGTCAAAGTTAGGTTTTGTAAATTTGTAGGCATAATCAGATTACTAGGATTGAATTCATCACGGAAATGCTGCTCATATTTTTTTGTAGAATGCATTTCTAAATCTAAGTTTTTCATCTTAATATTCATTCTTTGGATATCTGTTCACTACACATTGCTGCAACTAGTGACCTAAGGTCACTAATCGGTTCATCAAATTATCCACATATAATTCTTCAAGTACCCCCACCAAAAATCTGTGTCAGGTTTCCGATGTCTTTTAGAGTGCTAATATGATTTTTGTACATTCTTCATATAGCTGAAATTAATATTTTCTATAAATTTTCTATAAATACTTTCACGGCTTCTGCTCCGATGAACTTAGATACTGGTGCCCCCTAAATACGAATTTGCAAGAGATACTAGATTAGCAACTAGATCCCACCCTTTTACAGTGAAACCGATAAAATGCAGCCGTAACTTCTACTCCAACAGTTTCTTTCCTCGCACTTCCCGACTGTGGAATTCTCTTCCAAACGATTGCTTCCCCGACGGCTACAATCTCCAGGAGTTTAAATGTAAGGTCAATACACACCTCCTAACACACTAACCTGCTCCCATTCTATCAAGAACTCTTCCCATCTGCCCGACCCTCATCCACGCTATCCTTACTCATCTGTCAACTTTCTCCTGACATTCCCTATGTCTATCCACTCCTTCTCTTTACCTTCCCCTATGTAGCCCCATGCGCAATAGTGGCAGTGGAATGCCTTGCTTGGGGTGAGATGATTAAAAAAATATATATTTAGTTAACAGGTTGGACTCTGTTTTACTGAAGACGCTACAATCTGCCTTCTTACATTTGACACTTAGTTACTTCTATTCATTCCTTTACCGACTTTTCTAAAGATTTTTTCATTTACCTTCTAAGCCTGTCAACCACGAAATCCGCGTATCGTATCAGCTTAAGATTATGCCCACTGATAATAAAACCTTGTAGGTCTTCTACTTTTTTAGGGCCATTTAGTTGTATAGGGTATATAAGTCCGACGCAAAAACCCATCATTCTTTTCTTTCTCTCGGTTTTTGTATATTTACTCAGCAAATTCTCTACCAGTCAGAAGCCATTTTATATTTGTGTATTTTGATGTCGATAATTTTATTGAAAGAAGGTGAGATGGCAAGGACAAGTCGCAAAGGAAAGGATAAAACGGAATCTTTACAATAAATAATAGAAAATATTAAATAACTTGTATTTGCAACAGGATTTGAGAAACCGAACAGTTTCGCGAAGGTTCTAAAAAAAGATGTTCTTTAAAAATATATTCCTCCAAAAAATGCATACAATGGACACAATCAGTGGATGTGTCCAAATAATGGTTCATTTGTACGAACACGTGCTGTTAAAATTATGGAAAAAGACAGTGCAAGGATTGGGTAATGGGTAACGCTCTCGGAATGAAAGATCCCAGAGCCAGTGTGAAAAAAATTCGACTTCGCTGTATTCCCTTATGTGCAAATAATTTTGGGAAAAGTATGAAAATCACATATTGCGGTAATTCTTCTGTCAAAACAATTATGAATAGAAAAGTGTCATTATTTCCCGAGCGATATGGCAGTGAAGAAGTGAAACAATACAAAGGAATAGATATTATAAGAAAAATGTGCGAATGTCAATAGGCACAAACCTAAAAAATAATAAAAAAGAAAAATAGAAAAGTCACAAAGAAATCTGATTAATGAAAGAATGGCTGGACTAGAGGTGGTTTAATGCGAAAGAAAAGATACAATTGCGCTGAAAGAAAATTAAAATGTGTTCATATTATTATCACATCGCTAAGGAATAACGATATTAAAGTGTTTTTATATCAGAATTAAAACAACATTGAATAAAAAATTAGAGTTTGTTAAGATTAAAATTAAAACTGACATGGGTAATGATATTAAAATACAATTAACTAGAACCTCAGAATTATGCATGATGTACATACAATTATAATACTGGAAAAGACCGAATGAAAGCCCGAGTCCAATTGATAATATTAATCTATGATTAAACATTGTTAGTGTGAGTGAATGTATACAAATGTTCTTATTATTTACATGGATTTCAGTATGTAGGTTTGTTCATTATTTTCTGTAGAATATATTTCTAAACTTTTTTATTTATCACATTATTATTATTATTATTATTATTATTATTATTATTATTATTATTATTATTATGTCATTATTATTATTATGTCATTATTATTATTATGCCATTATTATTATTATTAGTAGTAGTATGTCATTTTTCATCATATTTTGATTTCTGCTATATTCGCAAAACCACCCAAGTCTTCGGGAGACCTAAGGCAGGTCGTGGTGAGTTTCATGTTTTTTTCTATCTCCCCTATCATCGCTAGCGTTACATAGACAAAGTTCTCCTTAGTGTTTGGGCTGTACTTAGCAAGAGAAATTTTATTGTATATCTCTTAAGCTGTGGATTGCAGGGCTTCTTTCAATGTGTTGTTTCGTTCAATTTTTTATCATTCCAAATGCACCTACTATCACTGGCACGATTCTTCTTTTAAATTCCCACATTTTTTCTATTTCATATTCCCGGTCTTTATATTTTGACAGATTTTCAAATTCCTTGGTTGTTATGTTACAATCCGCTGGACAAGTCATATCTATTAATAGACAAGTTTTTTCTTTCTGGTTTTTAACAATAATGTCCGGCCTATTTGTTTCAATTTTTCGGTCTGTGAAGATGGTGTAATCCCATAGAATGGGGATATCTTCTATTTCTGTTAGCGGTGCTGGGTGATGTTCATACCTGTGTTTGTTTACAGATTCTCCATAGTGTTTGCACATTTTCCAATGTAAATATTGACCCACTTTATCGTTGGGATTTTTATATCCATTTGGGGCGAGTACAGAACAGCCTGAGATGAAATGGTCTATTGTTTCTTGGTGTTTATCATAAAACCTGCATTTTTTATCCATATTATTATGTATAATATTTGCCTGAGAGATTCTAGCGAAAAGACTTTGGCCTTGCGCTGCAAGAATAAAGCCTTCAGTCTCTGATTTTAATCCAGATGGACTCGATAACAATCGATGAGTATTTACTTTATCAACATTGGATTTATTGCCAGCGTTGTTTCATCAGTTCAAGCGCTTTACCTTTGCCTTGCAATTTCATATTTTTTGACGCAGTAGTTGGTTCTTGGCTTCTGTTTTGCTTTTCTACAGAATCTACTAACTGTAAATCTTGTTTGTATTTACTGCCTTCTTTTATTATTGAATATTTTTTCTTTCTTTCTTCATGTTGCCTTACTAATTGTATCATCCAATCCTTTGTTGTTTCTATGTTTGTTAGTAAGCCAATAGTTGTTGTCTTGTATGACAATTCCAGCTGAATAAGACCTCTTCCACCTTCTTTACAGGGTATGTATATCGATGAGATGGTGCATCTTATGCTTAGAAAGAAGCTTTCTTGTTTTAGAATCCATTCGCCTGATGTTGTTTGGAGTCCAGATTAAGATGTTGAAACTATATTGGACAACTGGGATTGCAAGGCTATTAATGGCCATAATTCTGTTCTGAGAATTCAATTCAGTTTATAATATCATTCGTTGCCTTCTATAGTACTCTTTACGTACTATTTCTTTCATTTTTGTATGGTGAATGATTTCACTCTCATTTACACCTAGGTATTTATAAGCTTCTTCTGGTTCCAATTCTTTTATGTTACAGCAGGTTCTAAGCTAATTGAGGATCTTTCTTGTATTTTTCCACGTAAAACTGTAGCTTTAGCACATTTATTCAAATTGAATTTCATTCCAATGTCTTCGCTGAAGGAATTTACAGTTTACAGAAGACCTTCCAGCTCATTATCATTCTTAGCATATAACTTTAAGTCATACATGTAACATAGATGGCTTATTTTCTTTTGGCCTATTTTATAACCACATTCTGTCTTATTAAGTTGACTGTTTAGTGCTATTAATGATATGGAGAATAGTAATGGAGACAAAGAATCACCTTGAAATATATCTCTTTTGATGTTTATTTCATCAGACTTATAGGTTCCATTTATATAATTGAGGCAAAGGGTTGTTTTACCATATAGACATGCACTGTTTGCTAAAATTGATGATGACTGGAGATATCTTGTTTTATTTAAAGTCTTTAAAATCCAGGAATGTGGCACACTATCGAATGCCTTAGGATAATCTGTGCAGGCAGTACTAAATTTTTTCTTTGTACTGTAGCAGTTTTCCAGGATCATTATGTTAATAAGCAATTGATCTTTACATCCATAACAGCCACGTTTGCACCCTTTTTGTTCAAGCGGCATCATGTCATTTCTTTCTAAGAAAAAATATGTCTGTTTTGTTAAAATAGATGTTAATAGTTTATATGTTGTTGGAAGGCATGTAATTGGTCTGTAGTTTTTCGGGTTGTTTGTGTCACTATTCTTGGGCAGAAGAAATGTAATTCCTTTGATCATCCATGCAGGAATTTTAGTGGCATCGTCAAACATTTCTTGAAGTTTTTGGCTAGTTTTTATGTGCAGTTTTTAAATAATATAGCCAAAAGTTAGGAATTTTATCTATATCTGGGAATTTCCAATTGTGTGCTTTTTTTAGTGCAAATTTAACATCATCTTCTGTAATTCCAGACCATGTCTGTTCTGGTTTATTTTTCACTCGTTCTATCTCTTGTGCAATCCAATCTACTTCATTGTTATGTTCTTTAGGGCAAGCTCATATCTTTTCCCAGAACTGTGTAACTTTATTCAGAATCTTTTGCTTCGCTTCTCGATCATGTCTGTTTAATTCGGTAAATTTGTGTTACAAGGAGTTTTGTAGGTCACTTGCTCAACCGTGCCTCACACATAATAATCAACTTGGGAGTTAAGGGACTAGATGTAAGCGTTAATGTCAACGCAAAAATTGTCTGACAGCCATGACGATATAGTGCAGTGTTCTCTTGCCAGATATGAACTCATCCAGTGCTATGCAGAACAGTATATACTATTCAAATTTCTAGCAAAATTAATTGCGCCATGGAGCTTTTTTTCTTTCAGACGGTGCCAATTGACACTGTTTTAGCGTGCAGTTGACAAAATTAAAAACAAACACACATGCGCAAAATTTAACAACAATTTTTTTAATCGTTTCACCTCAAGCAAGGCATTCCACTGCCACTATTGCGCTTGGGGCTACATAGGGGAAGGTAAGAAGAAAGAGTGGTTAGATATAGGAAATGTCATAAGGGAGTGATAGGTAGGTGGGCCGATGGGAAGAATGTTTGAAAGAATGGAAGCAAGTTATTGTGTTAGGAGGTGTCTCTTGACTTTACATTTAAACTCCTGGAGATTGTAGCGGTCGGGGAAGCAGTCATGTGAAAGGGTATTCCAGAGTCGGGAAGTACGAGAAAAGAAACCGTTAGAGTAGAAGTTGCGGTTGCATTTTTTCGGTTTCACTGTAAAAGGGTGGGATTTCGTTGCTAATCTAGTATCTCGTGCAAATCCGAACCTAGGGGGCACCAGTGATCTAAGTTCATCGGACCAGAAACCATGGGAGTATTTATAGAAAAGACACAGGAAACCACGTCGCGCCTGTGAAAGAGAGACTGCAGGTGGTCTGCCAAGTCAGGATCGATCACATTACAGACCCTCCGCTGTACCTTGTCGAGAAGCCCAAGGAGAATAGCAGAGGCATCCGACTAGATATGGCAACAGTATTCAATGCACGGGCGGATGGTAGATTTATAAATGTGCAGGATAGATTCAGACGGAAAAAACCTCCGGGCCCTGCACAGAGAACCGACTTTCATAGCAACGGATTTAGCAATGAATTCGATATAGTCATTCCACTCGATGTCCGCTTAAACTGTGAGACCACGGAGGCTCAGTGGTTTACTCTCTTGGCGGCAAGCCTGGTCCATGCTAATGGGAGGTAGGTGCGGTTGTCTATGATGGTTAATTGATGGTTTAACCATCAATTGATGGTTTAATGCTTCGTTTTAGAAGCATTAAAATTTACGAGCCATTTCTTACCCCAGTCCACTACGGATTGGAGGTCCTTTCCAAGCTCGGCTGCAAGGTTAGCTTTGTCGCCCACACCAGATGTTTGATCAAGGCGAGAGTAAACTGTGGTGTCATCGGCGTAGATACCTACTTTGTATATTATGGTATAGGGGAGATCATTAATGTAGACCAGAAATAGTTTAGGACCTAGGATAGAGCCTTGAGGTACACCCGCGTTCGTAGGGTAGCTCTGGGAGGCATGTCCGTTTAATACCACTTTCAATGTGCGGTTAGATATGAATGACTGGATTAGTTCCAACAATAGTCCAGCTATACCATAGCTCCGCAGTTTGCGTAGAATGCCAGCATGCCAAACATTGTCGAACGCTTTAGTGATATCCAAGGCGACCTTTCGGGCTTCGCCATTCTTCCCGTCGAGTGCCTGGTATATATATATATATATATATATATATATATATATATATATATATATTAATCATTTCACTCCGAGCAAGGCAGAAATGACACTGATGAGCTGGGGGCTACATAACTGTACAAAGATTAATTAGAAAAGAGTGAGGAGTACTAACTAGTTAGAAAGGAGCAATAGAAAGCTGAGAATGCAGGTGCGATGACAGATACATAGGTGGAGAGAAAGGGAAGGATATAGGTGGGGAGAGAGCTAGAGTGCAGTGGTTAATAGAAGAGTATTGACATTGCATTTACATTTCTGGAGGTTGTAGCCGTCACGAAAGCAAGAATATGGGAGAGAGTTCCACAGGCTGGAGGTGCGAGAGAAGAAGCTGCAGGAATAGAATTGTCGTCTACATTTGGTTAACCTAACTGTGAATGGGTGGGACCCAGCTGCCTGTCTGGTTTCACGAGTAAACACCTGTTGAGGAGGCACCAGTGACTTAAGTTCATCCGAGCAGAAGCCATGAAAGTATTTATAGAACAGACAAAGGGAGCCCACATTTCGACGGTGGGGAAGTGGCTGCAGTCGAGCCGCCAGATCAGTACCTATCACATTACAGACTCTCCTTTGGAGCCTGTCGAGAACACTGAGGAGAACGGCAGGGGCGCCTGACCATAAATGGCAGCAGTACTCCATGCACGGACGGATGGTTGACTTGTATATATGCAGGATGGATTCAGGCGGAAAAACTTCCTGGATCGGCATAGTGACCCAACCTTCTTAGCAGTAGATTTTGCTATGGAATCAATATAGTGGTTCCATTTGAGGTCTGAGGAAAGGGTAAGACCGAGGAGGCGTAGTGTGTTGCTCTCAGGGAGAATCACTTTGTCCATGCTTATTTGAGGCAGGAGAGGTTGCCTGTGATGGTTGACAGAAAACAGCTTGGTCTTATATGAATTGAAGTTGACAACCCACTTCTTGCCCCAATTCACCACAGAGTATAGATCCCGTTCAATGTCAGCAGCGATATTATGTCTGTCCGCCACGACAGGTTTCTTACTGGTGCGGGAGTATATTGAGGTGTCGTCTGCGTAGATGCCTACTTGGAAACTGATCTCATCTGGGAGGTCGTTGACGAAAATAAGGAAGAACGTCGGGCCCAAGATAGAGCCCTGTGGGACACCAGCATTCGTGCTGTAGGAAGAAGAGGTATGCCCATTGAAAACTGACCTTCATTTTGCGGTTATTTAAAAAAGATTGGATTAGGTCAAGTAGGCGACCGGTAATACCGTAACCCCGTAGCTTGCTTAGGACGCCAGAGTTCCAAACCCTGTCAAAAGCCTTGGAGATGTCCAGAGCAACCGCGCGAGCCTCGTCAGACTCATCAAGGGCCTGGAACATGTGCTCCGTTTTGGTTGTTAGCAAATCGGCCTTGGACCTGGCAAAGCGGAAGCCGTATTGCCTGTCAGAGAAGTGTTTGTGGCATGTAGAATATTTATTAATGAAAGTTGATTTATAAAAAGCAAATATCTAAGGAAATCCACGAATTGAAATAAAGAAAAATTCAGAGTCAATAAACACAATTTATACATGCGGAAAAATGTATGCATAATAAGGAAGATGAAATTTAGACAAATATTATTCAACAACTAGTAAACAAAATCACAAAATGAAATTAAGAAATGTGAAAACTGAACGAAATAAGATGGGATATAAAACAGAAAGACATTCCGAGGTAAACGAATAAAGCAATGAAGGAAAAAGAAAAATATACTGACTACAATTTATCCACCCTAAATTAGCTAAAATATTTTGTTGCATTATTCCTTACCAAAATTCAAGAAACATCTATTAGTAAAACAAAACTTATCTATAGAAATATTCATAACGTGTCATTATGGAAACATGAAATAGATAAAAACATGAAATTTCTACGGGCAGAACGCTCAGTATTAAATTAATAATAATAATAATAATAATAATAATAATAATAATAATAATAATAATAATAATAATAATAATAAATGTTTAAAGCAGAAGATTGTTATAAATCTAAATAAAATATATAATAAGAAAATGTTATAAAGACTACGGAGTATGCCTTGAAACAATATGTCCCCCAAAAAAAAGAATAAGGATAGAATACACAAAAATAAAGAAAGGACAACATTAAATGGAAATCCAAATTATCTACAAGGAATTGCAACGATCAAAAGAGGTTTGTAGAAATAAACTCGGAGATGAAGAAGAAACTTGGGAATATGATATGGAAATATAAATCATTATATGTAAAGCTAAATAGATTAACAATAAAACAGATAGATAGATAGATAGATAGATAGATAGATAGATAGATAGATAGATAGATAGATAGATAGATAGATAAAAACAGACTTAAATTCATTGATACGACAACAGCGAAATAGATAGATAAATCGTTACATACATACATACTTAGACAAATAGATAGAATTGAACATGATTAAATGAATCGACATGAACACACTGATATAGATAGAGAGAAATACATAATCAATAGAATATGATAGACAGATAGATAGATAGACAGATAGATAGATAGATAGATAGATAGATAGATAGATAGAATGTGATAGATAGATAGATAGATAGATAGATAGATAGATAGATAGATAGATAGATAGAATTAATAGAATGTGATAGATAGATAAATAGAAATACATTTTTTTAAATCATATCACCCCAAGCAAGGCAGTCCACTGCGAGTATCGCTCATGCGGCTACATAGAGCGATTGGGTATAGGATTTTTTTTTTATTATTCATCTCACCCCAAACAAGGCATTCCACTGCCACTATTGCGCATGGGGCTACATAGGGGAAGGTAAACAGAAGGAGTGGTTAGACATAGGAAGGTGACAGATGAGTAAGGATAGCGAGGATGGGCAGATGGGAAGAGTGTTTGATAGAATGGGAGCAGGTTAGTGTGTTACGAGGTGTCTATTGATCTTAAATTTAAACTATTGGAGTAGATGTTACGGCTGCATTATATCGGTTTCACTGTAAAAGGATGGGATCTAGTCAGAAATATCAGAGGGATGATGATATAGGAATTAGGAAGTACGTAGGGAGAGCGTTGGAGAGAATGGGTGCGAGTTAGTGTGTTAGGAGGTGTCTATTGACCTTACATTTAAACTCCTGGAGGTTGTAGCCGTCGGGGAAGCAATCATGCGTAACGGAATTCCACAGGCGTGAAGTGCGAGAAAAGAAGCTGTTGGAGCAGAAATTGCGGTTACATTTCATCGGTTTCACTGAAAAGGAGTGGGACCTATTTGCCAATCTAGTATCTCGTGCAAATTCACACCTAGGGGACACCAGTGATTTAAGCTCATCCGAGCAGAAGCCTGAAAGTACTTATAGAAGAGGCACAGAGAAGCCACGTCACGCCGGTGAGAGAGTTACTGCAGGCGGTCAGCTAAGTCAGTATCGATCACATTACAGATTCTTCGCTATATTTTGTTAAGAAGCCCGATGAGAATAGTAGGGGCACCCGACCAGATATGGCAGCAGTATTCAATACACGGTCGGACGGTAGATTTATATATGTGCAGGATAGATTCAGGCGGAAAGAATTTCCAGGCCCTGTACAGAGAGCCGATTTTCATAGCAGCGGATTTAGCAATGGATTCGACGTAGTCATTCCACTTGAGTTCCGCTGAGAGTGTCAGGCCAAGCAGGCGTAGTGATTTACTCTCTCGGCGGCAAGCGTATTTCATGCTAATGGGGGGAGGTGCGGTTGTCTATGATGGTTAATTGACAGCAGCTTCGTTTTGGAAGAATTGAATTTTACGAGCAATTTCTTACCCCAATCCACCACGGATTGGAGGTCCTTTTCAAACTTGACAGCGAGGTTCGCCTTGTCACCAACACCAGATTTTTGATCGAGGCGAGAGTAAACTGTGGTGTCATCAGCGTACATACCTACTTGGGATGTTATGGCATTGGGGGGATCGTTGATGTAGATTGGAAAGAGCGTAGGACGTAAGATAGAGCCTTGGGGGACATCCGCGTTTGTAGGATAGTTCTGTGAGGTATGTCCGTTCAATACCCCCTTCAGAGTGCGGTTAACGAGGAATGACTGGATTAGGTCCAACAAAAGTCCTGTTCTGCCGTAGCGTTGCAGTTTCTCTGAACGGCCGGCATGCCATATTCTGTCGAAAGCTTTAGAGATGTCCAAGGCCACGGTTCGGGCTTCACCATTCTTGTCGAGAGCCTGGTATATATACTCAGTGATGGTCGTTAGCATATCAGCAGTAGTGAAGCGGAAGCCATATTGCTTGTCCGAGAGTAGCCTGTGGGCTGTGAGATGTTGAACGACCTCGGAGTTGATAATGGCTTCGAACACTTTGCCAAAGATAGGAAAAAGATTGATAGGGAGGTAATTTTCGGGGTACGAGGGTTCAGCAGTGTTCTTAAATATTGGAACCACAGTAGAAGACTGCCAACAGGCAGGAAAGCAGGAGGGGGATAGGCAGAGGTTGTAGAGCTTTGAAAGGACATAGCAGAGTTCAGGGGCACATTTCTTCAAGAATATGATTGGGATTCCGACCCCACCACTCGTTTTGTGAGGGTCAAGTTTTAGATTATGTTAGAACATAATTTAATAGATAGATAGATAGATAGATAGATAGATAGATAGATAGATAGAAATACATAATTAACAGAATGTGATAGATAGATAGATAGATAGATAGATAGATAGATAGATAGATAGATAGGAACAGACTTAAATTTATAAATACAACAAACCAAGATAGAGAGATATGAACAGACTGAAATAAATCGACATGAACATTCTGAGATACAATCATGTACTCACATGTTCCATGTGAAACAGACAGTTAACTTCTGGCTAAATGTTTTTTTTTCATATATATGCAATATGCACAAACATTAATTGATCAATAAACAAGAGGAGAATCTAGAACAGTTAACATAAAGCATAACGTATTTAAACCACTTAACTGACGACAGCGTTAACTTACTAAACAACTGAACAAAAACAGTACTATAAATAGAGTACAAAAATTCACTTCCGCATCAAATATTAAGTGAGCGCAGCAATGAATTAAAACAAGCAATATTATAGCTGAATGGATTACTTAATACGAAAAACGTTCTAATGTTTGCAAATATGAATAACTTGTCAACACGAAGCTGCCTGAAATTTATGTTCAAGAAAAAAAGAAAAAAATTAATATATATGTAAATTATAACAAATATGAGAATCCCATATGAACAGATATTAATGTTACAAATTAAACGAAGTATTATTCTACATTATTGACTTTCTAACAGCAACAAAACAAAGAAGGAAACGTTCGGTTAGCATCAACCATCTTAAAGGCAGAACTAAATTTGATGACTTAAAAATTAACAATAACTTATTTCGAGAAGACTATCTTTCTGCTATGTTATTTTATATTGGTTCAAGCGCACATTAAGGTGGTCACATAGTTAATCAGATTATCGATGACGTCTTCTACATAAATGAGTAGAAACTTATTGACAATAGTGATTATAAATGAGATGTGTTAACATCACACTAGAAAAATATATACGATGTGCTCATTTTGGCCACCAAAATCTGTTCATATTTTCATAAAATATCATTTAAAACGACTACACACGGAGAAATAACATTACGGCTGGTGCAATTGACTATAAAGCTGCTTACAATAGTGAAGTCAATAAATTGTTGTGTTGCTTCGTTTTGGTATAATTAGAAGATAACTCAAACTTGAATTAATGATGTTTATTTTTGGTATAAAACTTTAGGTTGTTACATCAATATACAACCTTTAAATTTTGTGTTGATACAGGAACAGACTAGTTAAATTCTCTTCACTGTGAGATACTAGTAGTAAACGAGCCTATGTCTTTTGGACTCTAGTGGTCAACTGACTAGCCTCTTTATCTTTTCAAATCTCTTACACAAAATTACTGTCATTAACTCTTACTTCTTACTCTTACTCTTACTCCTACTCCTACCAAAACAAACGGTTCCTTATTTTGAATTCTTGACGTCAGTGTGTCTAACTTTTTCTATTTTTAGAACACTCGCCATTTTATAACCCATAACAAAATAAGAACAGATTAAAAATATCAATCAAAGAAATCAGAAACATGTAAGAACAATAAACACACTACGCTGAAGGTACAGAATAATGTTAAAGCTAATCCTTTAAAAACATCTAATATTCAAGAAGCACTCACAGTAAAGGTTATAGTGTAATAGTAAGTTGAAGAGCAAATATGGAAAGAAAACAGTTAATTCTAAACGTGAAACGGTTTAGAAATGTAGATTCCGTGGAAGTTTTTTTTCGTGAGAATTTATTCCCCAAATTAGAGGCTAGTGGAAAGAAGCTCTTTATGTGCAATTACGTCACACCAGTTAAATACGAAGAAATTATGGTGGTTCACATTTTCGTAAGTGGTCTCTTCCGCCAATTACAGGCTCGTGAAAAGAAGCTCTTTAAGTGGAATGACATCACACCAGATAAATACGAAGAAATTATGGTGGTTCACATGTTCGTAAATGGTCTCTTACCCAAATTGGAGGCTCGTGAAAAGAAGCTCTTCTAGCAAAACGGTTAAGAATCTAGTTGCCGAGGAATAATTTTATCGAGAGTCTGTCCAACAAATTACAGTCTTTGGAAAAAGCTGTGCTAGGGGAACTTACATCACGCGCATATAATAAAAAGTGAATGATCGTGATTTGTTCAATGTCCTCTCTCGGTGGGTCTTAGTTGTGATTATTACAATACTTGAATTTACTCGAGCCACTAGATTCTATTGAATCTAGACTCAGTAACAACTCATCTAGTAAAGTAATTTTTGATAAGCATAGCAAATTTTATAATTCTGCACTTAGAAACAGCGGTTATAAGGCTGCTGGTATCAAATTCAGAAACCCTACTAACTAAGATAATAGCAAGAAGAAAATATCTAGAAAAATCATATGGTTTATCCCTCCCTACAATTTGATGGCCAAAACTAAATTAGAGCATAAATTCTTAAACTTAATCAGCAAACACTTTCCAAAAACTAATCCTCTTAGCAAAATATTCAATAATAATACACTCAAGTTAAGCTACAGCTGCACGGATAATCTAGTAGAAATTATTAAAAAACATAACAACAAAGTCCTCAACAAGTATTATGATACAAAAAACATTGTAGATTACAATGCTCAAAGAGATCGTACAAGGGACAAAGGAACTAATACCAGCGATTGTAATTGTAGAAATCCTAAAGATGGCCCTTTGCATAATAACTGTCTAGTTAGCTCCATAGTTGATCTTTGTACCGTCTCCACAATTGAAAATCCTAATACAATAAAACTTTATATCAGTTGTACTAAAAACCCGTTCAAAACTCGCTGGTATCAACGCACATTGTCTTTCAATTATAAATTTTATAAATACAGCACTTCATTATCCAAAAAATATTGGTCTCTAAAGGAAAAAGACAAAACACATACTGTTAAATGGAAAATTCTTACAAAAGCTCGAACTTGTAACTCCCTCCGTGCACCTTGCTACCATTTGTCTCAACGAAAAATTAGAAATTATGAAATTATGAAATTTAGGGACAACGTTAAACTGTTAAACCAGAGCTCACAGTCCATTGTAAGCATATTTCAGTGTTTACATTATAATTCATTACTAGGTGCGTTGTTCGCGATGTGTTATACTGCCGTTCGACATGATATTGATCGGCAAGTTGTATGGTTATGTGGTGCACTACCCGACATTGGATTTCGCGGGTTCGGGGATTTATAAATAGATAAGAAACTATGTGGGGCGTGGGCATTGAGTATCATGGCTATTATTTGTTGGTTCGACAGTCAGTGCTATGGGGAATCGTGTTGGACTTTGGCCGAATGATTTGTATTGGTGTGGGCTCTATCGTGTATTGGCGTGATAAATGATGTCGGAGTAGATGCCTCATGGCTATTTAGGTTGGCGTTCGGTGTTGGGTTCGGTGCTCTCAAAGTGTTATTGTGTTGATATGTGCCAGATTGTGTATCTCGGGAAGAGTTTGTTGGATCGTCTGAGTCTGATGAGGGTACTCATCAGATATAGGTAAATTAATGTCTAAATATTAGTATATATAATTATATATATATATATATGTGTGTGTGTGTATGTATATATATGTATGTCTATATACATATGTGTGTATGTGTATATATTTATGTATGTATATATATATGTGTGTGTGTATGTGTATGTATGCATATATATATATATGTATATATATATGTGTGTGTATATATGCGTATATATGTATGTATGTATGTGTGTATATGTTTATATATTCATAATTTTATGTATGTATGTTCAGATGTCCACGTATGCACGTATATATCTATATATATATGTATGCTTACGTTTGTGTGTATGTATGTGTATATTTGTATAAATATATATGTACGTATGTATTTGTGTGTGTGTATATGTGTATGCGTGTATGTATATATGTATATTTGTATATATGTGTGTATATATGTATATTTATATATATGTAGGTGTATATATATTTATGTGTGTACGTATGTATGTGGATAGATAGATAGATAGATAGATAGATAGATAGATAGAAACAGACTGAGATAGATAGATAGATAGATAGATAGATAGATAGATAGATAGATAGATAGATAGATAGATAGATAGATAGATAGATGGGTGTAAGTTTGTTGTTTTGGGTTTCACGCTTTTTTGATCGTCTAACAAAATTATTTTAATTCTTTATTTAAAATACTGGATATATGCAGAGTTTCGTATATTGATGAATTTTTGTGAAGGTGGGATGTACTTTGGGAGGAATTGTTATTGTCGTGACGACTTTTATACAAACACAGACATAAATTAACACTTGTACAACCACTGACATGCGCAGAGACACACACACACGCGAGCTAGACAACTGGGGCCCACAGGCATAACTTCATATGAACGATATGGAGCTTGGCATATATATGTATTTGTATGACGTTTTGCACATGCATACGCATTTAACTTTTGCTTGTGTTTTTGCGTATATATAAATTTAATTCTGTTTATATGTTCATGCATTGAAATATGATTGTGTCTACCCGACCTCATTCATCCTGGGATGATCACGTTATGAATTCGCCTTGACTCTATCCAATATGTAGCAATTTATCTGTTTAAAAGTTAACGGACAAACTGACAAGTCGATAAAGGCTAAATGTTGTAATCTGTGTGTGTATATATGCGTGGACATATTAATCTGTTTATATGCCTGTCTGCCAGTGTTTGTGTATATACTCGTCTATTTTTCCATGTGTGGATGTTTGTAGGTTTATTAATGTATGCGTTTTTATCTTCCTCGTTTAATATATGAATAACTTTCTAAATCTACTAAATTGTTAAACTAAAGAATTTTTTTAAAAAAATTCGCAACAAAAATAAAGTAGATATAGTAGTTAATTAATAATGTTGATCTCAGTTTCATCAAAGTTTAATAAAAGTGCCCACCAAAATTATTTTTAAGTCTGCCCACATATTCTCCAAATTAGAAGTTGCTTTACTCTGATTGGTCCACATTGTACATACAACAATTCCTCCCTGATTAAAGGGATTTTACTTGTTTTAACCTTTTAAAACCATTCAATTTAAAATAAGCCTCATCACTTGACAAGACACAAGAAGTGTCGAAACAAAATGGCTACTTTTGTAGTGATATTGTAACATATCCTTGTTATAATTTCTGAATAGATAGATAGATAGATAGATAGATAGATAAATAGATAGATAGATAGATAAATAGATAGATAGATAGATAGATAGATAGATAGATAGATAAATAGATAGATAGATAAATAGATAGATAGATAGATAGATAGATAGATAGATAGATAGATAGATAGATATGAATAGACTGAAATTCATAAATGCAAGACCGCGATAGATAGATAGATAGATAGATAGATAGATAGATAGATAGATAGATAGATAGATAGATAGATAAACTAAAAATAAAATAAAATATTAAGAGAGTCAAATATAATTCAACATTTTAACACAATCCTTGTTTAAATTTCCATCAGCATGGTTGATGCCAACCTCCTGGATAGGAACCCATTGCCCCTATTTGTTTACACGTATTCCACTGACATTAACTGCAGTAATTATATTGAATCAACTGGTACTTTGGTAGGGAATTCGGTTCACTCTCTATTATCAGACAGTTTTTCCCGTCCGAATACAACTTAGGCATTTATAGATCTACCTCTTCTTACTTCTTTTATGTGCCATGTTCTTTCAGGACGTAGGCAATCATGATTTTCCACATCTCCCTGTCCCTGGTGGCTCTTAGCGCGCTTTCTCCTGTTGCATCATGCAACCCTCAGTCCGTCATCCACCTGATCAGGTCCTTCAAATACGTTATCTGCTGCTTTCCCTTATCTGGCCTGTTAGTATCATGTTCTTCAAGCCCTTCCTCACTGCATGTCCCAGGAACTTCATTTGTCTCTTCCTGATGTTCAGTATTAATTTCCTTTTCGATTTCATCCTTTCCAAACCTCATCATTTCTCAAATGCTCGGTCCATGTTATTCGCAGCATCTTAATTCTCTAGAACCACATTTCAGGCGCCTTAAGTTTTTCCTCCATCTTCGAAGATATTGTCCAACATTCACTGCCATATTGAAGAACCGACATCACATAGCAATCCGGTACTCTTCTCTTTGTTTCTAGTGAAATTGTCCTGTTTCTTAATACTGTACTCAACTTCTGGAATGCTTCCTTCGCCATGCCATTTCGCACTTTCCGACTTCTGTTAGAACACTTCCTACAGATTTTGTGACACGATAACTAGGCGTATATTAAGGTGCTTTGTAAAATATGTATTTTATTATAATATATTAAAATAGAAAATGTTTAAGAATAGAAAATAGTTTAAAAACATATTTAACAAAAGCGAAAAAGAAGAGGAAAAATAAATAAATAAACGCTTTTTCTTTTATGAGGAAAATTGTGGAAGAGACAAGGGTATCCGATTACTGTTTTAAATCCTACCACTTTTCCGGTAAATATATGACTCAGTGATTTAATATGATAAAGAGATAAAGTTCAGGAAATAGAGTTCGGGAGGTGGGTTTTTGAATGACCAGGTCAAAGACTGTCTTTGACTGTATCTTGACCACACATTAAGAATTTTCCGGCGGAAGCTTTATTAAGATAAAAAGATAAAAATTCCTGGAAAAATACTAAGTCTGCAAGATGTTTACACATCAAAAGAAGGAAAATTTAAGTACCTTGAAATTTCGGACTTACAGTCGCCAATGCTTATCTTTTAATTTTATTTTAGCCTGGGGGTCTTTAGTCACTTCCGGATTGTTTTAAATAAATACAGGTGATTTTTCCGAGCCGATCAGTAGGGTAGAATAGAGTGAGAGAATCAGTTAAGTTAGTCAGTCAGTTGAGTGAAGTGAACCTCCGTTCGTCTTGTTTCGGTCGGTTCGGATTTGTTGATCTCCATTAATTAGTGTCAGAGCTGAAAGTCACATCGCCTGCCCCAACCGAAAAGGCGAACTCTAAACGAAATAAAGCACCCTTTCAACTCATCCAAGTTGTGGAAGTTCGTTCCTTATAGTTTAAACTTGTACCCCCAGCTGTTCGGCCGACATTTTCAACAAACTCCCGGCAAACATCACAGCGTGGAGAACGGCCGCCGGAGAAAATTTCGGACCGTCCGTTGAGGTGTTACAATTTAAATTTCTGTACCTGCTTGATTTTAGAGTCCCTCACTTGTAATTGGCATTTGGAACTGCCCTTTTTGTTCTTCCGTAAACCAAATATAGAAAACCTGATGTGATTAAAAAAAAACAGACATGGTTTTCAGAACCAGCCTAAACAAATAGCTCAGAAACAAGAGCTCATAGTCGAGCAACATTTGTGTTATTCAAGTAGTAGAATTGGAGCTAAGTTTCGGATAACTGTAAATCTTAAATAATAAGTTACTATTTAGCATCTGTGCAAACTTAAGCAAACTAGAATATATGAGAGTTTTTTTTATGACCAGCAGCTATAATCTTAATAGTATAATGTATGTAGATGTTACTTCTTTGGTGGTGTATCCAGAAGAAATATACCTAAATGTTCTATACACGTTGGTAAATGAAAGTGAAACAAAACACAAATTTATTAAAAAGATATTGCTATCAGCAAGAAACGGAGTAAAAGGTTAGTGTTTCGAATTAGGATACATTAGAAGGAAGTTAGTTATGAAATAAATATTTTATTAAAATATTGTTTGGTTGATTCATTCTTTTTTGATTTATCATCAATCTTACAATGTTTATTTAGAAGTTGAAACTTATTTATGCTCGTAATAAGATTTTTGTGAAATTTAAACTAACAATTATTCGAGATAACAAAGATCCCTTTTAGTTACAAGTCCTAAAATTTTACATTTCGTTGTGGTCAGCAAGGCGGGGACCTATATTTTTTCTTAATAATATTGGCGTGTAATATATATCTATAAAAGTAACGAGGGTGGACATTGTGTAAGTGTTTGTTTGTTTCGTAGATTCGAGTTAGCGTCTGCATTTTGTGGTCTATCTCGACGCGAGTTGCGCTCAGATGTAGATCACAATTTTAAAACGCTAACGACATCGTGGAAGTTTTCAGAAAACCAAAATTAGGGGTAGAAAAATATATATTACCAACCTCAAAAGCCAGGGATCACTTTATGTATTGATTATAACATAGAATTGATTACCCAACTTTATATTATCAATATCTATATATGTTGTCCCTCCCACCTAATCCAATAGAGACATTCTATATTGTAATCTATATCTATAAGACTGGCGAGGGTGAACGTTTTGTAAGTATTTGCTATGTAAATTCATAATGTGTTATTTATTCTTATTATTCATTAAACTACCCGAGTAAAGCTAGGCTAAACTACTAGTTGGTAATAACAAAGGCGACTGAGGAACAAATATAAACAACAAAAAGCTACAGTATATTTTCTCTCCGATATTACATTAGTGCAAACACATTAAATATTGCCATTATTTAAGTGCTTTAATTATAACAGTTTCAAACTTTCGAAGTTCTGGCCGTATATGAAGATCATAATAACATTGTCAGAATTACCAATTCTACCCAAGATGGGGCAGCGAATGCAAGAAGATTTACATAAAATCAACAGACTCAAATCTATAGAGATATGGTTTTATAGTAGAATACTGAATATGCCATTAACGGAACACCTTAGCAACGCAGAAGTTCTAAAAAACGATAGAATCTTGAGTAACACACACATTAAATAAGAAAACGAGCACTGACATTCATGATTACATTAAGAGGAAAAAAGTGTTGAAAGATTAATACTTACAGAAGATATTAATGAAACAAAAAGCAAACAAAAACAGCGTGTCACTTATATGTGGAGTTGGATAAATGGATGATAGTGAGGACAAAGATTTATGGTAAAGAGTCAAATTTTACTTAAAGCTAGAAACGACTGCTCATTGGGAATTTCTATGACTTCCACCGTTTGAAGTGATAGGACATAACAGAATAATCTGTCACTTAATCGCCAATGTAAGTCACAATATATAACTATTAGGATAAACACTAACTAATTAAACCTTTATACAAATTAGAATATAATAATATATTTGTTAAGTGAAGTTGCTTCTTTTCTCATATTTCATACGAATTGAATTCCAATTTTAATATATTACTGTGCTTTAAACAAGACCGAATTTTGTTGTTTCCTTAATGGCATCAATAGTATCTTCGCTACACGCACAACCATAATGTCGTTCACTTTTGGTAATTCTAACAACGTTATTTTGATCTTCATATACGGCCATGCAGAACTTCGAAAATTTGAAACTGTTATAATTAAAGCACTTAACTAATGGCAATATTTAATGTGTTTGCACTAATGTAATATCTTTGCCAGTTTCAAACATACTGATGAATAGACACATAAAAGCGACAACAAAGGGAAAACATGTTAACAACTGACAAATTTAAATTCTTTGTAAAATGGATTCATATTCTGAGGTACTAAAAGCCCCAAAGTGTATTTGTTAATGAGTTTGTAGTAACACATCAACAAATTATATTACAATGCGTTTCTTTAAAACTAAAATGTAAAACCAATATACTTAGCAGTTGCATTAATATAATTTACAGAAATGCACTTGTCTTAGATTATATTCACCATGTTTTTTCACGAAAATCGCGACACCGAAATCCGAAGGTACATTAAAATAACAAAATGTGACATTCGAAAGCTAATAATTGCGTTAAGAAATAAGAAAACTTTGTTAGCAACAAAATAGACAGTATTGAGTGTTTTGTAATTAATTCTCCTTCTATGTGTCATATTTCTTCAGAACGTAGGCGATCATGGCTTTCCACGTATTCCTATCTATGATAGCTCTCAGCACGATTTCTGCTATTACTCTAAAGAAACCCAGCTCTGCCATCCACTTACTCAGGTTCTTCAAATATGTTATCCATTACTTCCCCCTCTCTCTCTCTATTTCTCTCAATCTGACCTGTGAGTTTCAGAATCTACAAGCTTCCTTCCTCATCACGTGTCCCAATATCTTCAGCTGTCTTTCGTGATGCTCACTATTAATTTAATTTTCGTTTCCATCCATTTTAAAATATTTTCATTGCGCATATGCTCGATCCATGATAGTCGCAGCATCCTTCTCTAGAATCACATTTCAGTTGCTTCAATGTTTCCTTCATCTTTAATGATATTGTCCACATTCACTTGCATATTGTAGGACAGACATCATATAGCATTCCAGAACTCGATTATTTGTATCTAGCAAATTTTCCTGTCTCTTAATACACTGCTTATCTTCTAGAAAGCGTCAGTGGCAATTTGCTTTCGGATCTCAGTGCCGCACTTTGAGGCCCTTCGATAGAACACTTCTTAAGTACTCGAATTTTTGTACTTATCTGATTTTAGTATCCCCAACCTTTTTCACATATATAGAGAGAATTCTTGACAATGTTCCAGTGAAGAAAAGACTTGATACAACCAATATTTACCTCTAGAATTCATGCATAGGTTTTCAAAATTAAGTTAAATACTCTGTGAAAGGCTATGATTGTTTACGTTATGTAATTATCTGGGAGCCTAGCGATGGTGAGTTTCCCCTTGAATGGATTACTAAATCTTATGCATATCTGAGTATTACACCAAGTAACGACTGAAATCAACTAGTATAAAACAGACGAGAAATCATATTTGATAAAGTGGAATACATCGAGAGAAACCAACTGTAGATTTTATGATAGCTTTCTTCTTAATTCACAAGTAGGTATGAGTAAATAACTCTAGTTATATAATCGTTTTGCACTGAGAGTTAGGATCAAATGTATGTCAAATATATATCGGCATCTATCAGAATTATCAGAAGAATAGCAGAGAATGCAGCGAACTGAGAAGATTATTTGATACTGTTTACAAAGATCTACTTTACAAATGCATTTTCTATTTCTCGTATGACTAGTGAACTAAAAGCTTCTTTTGTTTTCAGCCAGCTTCCAACGAAACAAATTCCAAAAGGAAAACACTCGAATAATAATTCAGTATGAATGCTGTCAACAGTTTTCTAACAAATATCACAGAAACATTTTAATACGGTGTTTAGTTTTGAAGTAATAATACTACCTGCAAAAATTTTAAAGATAGGTTTGAAATGACAGAAACTACAGTCCTCAGAATTCAGCGTTAAATCAAAGGAACTCATCATGAGGGAACAGGTCTCATTGACTGATGTGGAACTGCATAAATGTATTATGATAACACTTCCTAATAAAACAAAAGAAATTTCAGCATCCGCCAATGGCACGAATCACTGTCTGATATTTGTGACCTATGGTGCTCATGAGAGATACATTTTGCTGGCTATATCCAGTCAGATTCTACATTAGTTACTGAAATATGAATCAATTTAAAACGACTTCATTTGAGATGATTTTCATTTATCAAACATTATTTCCAGAGGACCAGTGGTTAGGAGGTCAAGAGGATGGTCAAGAGGTGGTTGTTCGATGCAAGCTATCGTCTTCAAATTGCCAGTTAAAATTTGGCTTTCCGCTGAGAATGGTGTCAATTAAAATGTGTGTGTGTCATGGAGTCGCAATCCATAGACCAACAAAAAAAACCTGCAGCTACTGCTTTAAATCTTAATGATATTTTTTTCTTCTCTTGTCTAAACAAAAGATTTGAGAGGAGCGGTTCGCGAAAAGAATAAAATAACATTCTTCGAAAACAGCAGAAGACAAATAGAAGAGACGAAGAGGCCACAAACGCGAAACCAGAAATCTTCATCCCCTGAACATTCCACCTTACAATTCGCTGTCTGTGGACATCACTTCAGATACAACAAATGACTAATTACATTGAATGAAATGTCAATGAGCACCACGAAACTTAACAAGCAGTTCCACCTGGACGATTCTGGACATGGTACCATGAAGCGTACAGAATATAAAATACACATTGTGTTTCCTGTACAGACGATGTAAGTGTGCACTGGTTAGAATCTCAGCACATAAAATAGATAAGTAAATAATGAAAACACAGAAAGCTGTAAAAACACGTTGTATAACACTAACAACACCTATATCTTGATATTGACTTATTTCTTTTTTTAAGGGGATCTCAACCCATTCCGTTTTGTTTAAAGCTGAATCATATTTTGCACAGTAAGACTAATTTTCACTGTTTTTTCTACGAGCAAATATAGCATTGACAATCTACTGGCGATAACAAGGATTTTTCCATAAAAAGTGATATACTATTTATCCCAAAGCTAAAAGAGTGAGAAGTGATGGATTCATCACTTCTATAAAAGTATTTGCACGTAAGTTGTGCAACTAACTCAGTAGAAATTGGAATCCGGCCCTCTCATGTCTGATTGCAAATTGTTATGCATTACACATTCAGCATAATTAGACATTTAAAAACGTCGCTTGGTTTATCTACTGCACACAGTGTTATTCAAACAACTGGAAAAATATAATTAAAAATAAAAAAACAATTAATGGTTTGAATTTAACAAAGCTTGTTTGCATATATATATATATTCAGCACGCAATGGGTAAATTGTCGACTAGATAACGTAAAGATGAAAATAAAATTAAAATTTCCTTTTAGCATATAGATTTAACAAAATTTCTAAAATTGAAAATACTAAAGAGTAAATTTATTAAGAATTGATATGTGTGTCAACCACGGTCTCCAGAAGAATTCAGAATATCTGGTATCCCATCTCGACGGTCTCCTTGATTAATTTGGTGGACGCTCTCATAACATTTTCCTTCAGTTCAATTTTTGTGTTACAGGGTTTTGTTGGTATCTCACTCAAATGCGCTCAACAGAAAATAATCAGTTTGAGTTAGGTGGTCAGATGTAACGGATAATGAGTCGGAGAAATTGTTTGACTGTTATGACTGCGTTCTACTGCATTTGCGGCAAGGCGCAGAATCCTCTAGGCAGGCATTGTGTCTTGCAGCCGCTACCAGGCCAGCACTACATCTCCAAATCACTTGCTGTTGACCGCCGTGTGGAGTCTGAAGCCCTCACTAATAAATTATTGGGTTATTTTCTTATAAGAAAGATCTATGTGTTTTCCAAGCTGTTGTAACACAGTAATCCCCATTAGACTCATGAAATGCTTTCCGAATCCTCTTCACTGTCCACAAATTCACCACACACAGACACACAGACACAGACACACACACACACACACACACTTACGCACACACGCACACTGAAATATTGGTGTTAATACTAAGAAGTATAGTCAACTGTTTCCAAATATCTAGGGTCATGTTGCTCTTTTCTCACAGACGATAACTAAATGACCCTACTATATTATGCAGGCGACAAAATAAAATGAAAAATTGTAACAATTGATATATATATATATATATATATATATATATATATATATATTAGTCATTCACATGCAAGATTATTTCGCAGCTCATCAGTGTAGGTAGACATCCACTTAGTTCCAGCCGGGATCAAAACAAGACCGATTTGGTGTCTGTCGGAGTGCTTACTCCCTAAGCAATCGGCGCATGGAAATAGAGAGCAGAAAATTTTAACCTGTTAAATATATTCGGAGTACACGTACGCCAGCAACCGGAAAACTCAGTTTATTACCGAAGAGTAATTCGTAAATCGCAGAAGTTTTAAAATTATCCTCTCTGAATATTTCAATCGCAATCAGAGCATAATTTATTAGTCATCCACATAACAGCCTGTTTTGCTGTATCACAGCCCATCAGTGTGGCTAGACATCCAAATGCTTATATATATATATGTTAACCTTGGTTAAAAACAATCGGAGTATAAATGTGCTGTTGAGCTGTGATACAGCGAAACAGATCTCCCTGCGCATGACTATTTACGCTCTCACACACTGATTGAGCACTCTGGAAGAATCGTAGACTTTGAATAACTGTAGCTACTCTGGCATCTACGCATCGTTCACCCAGCAATGAATTAGAACACTTTCAGTTATTGGGCGTGTATAATGATAATATACACGCTAAAAAGTTTGCCTTCTTTTACCGGGCGCCCATAGCTCAGAGGTAGAATTGCAATTCAGTCGGGTTCCAATCCTAAGTTAAAAGTAATCGGAGTCTAACCGTCCTGATGAGCTGTGATACAGCGAAACAAATCTGTCTGCGGATGACTATATATATATATATAGAGAGAGAGAGAGAGCGAGAGAGAGAGAGCGAGAGAGAGATAACTCTCTAGCTAGCTAGATTTAAATAAAGTACAAAATGAAATATTTTCCCTACAGACGTATTTCACCCTCACATATACTTTGCTGCAGGCACCCACATAAACGAGATGATTTTATTTCCTAACTCGTATTAACACACCAGTAACGCTGGAGAAAATAGCTTTAAATATTTAAATTTTGAATTTAAGAACGCTCTATAATTGTATTAAAGCTTACTGCGGAAGAAAAAAACAGGATGACTCTAATTATTGTAATTTATTCCCTAATAAACGAAATTAAGCACATGCATTGTTGTGCAGTGGATATTGGTTTGGAAATGAGATTGGAGAGACGAGTTCCTATTGCATTCACATACGCGCAAATACCCTTGGAAAAGGTATTAATTCGTATATTCCCCACGCAACAATTGGTTCACTTGCATAACAGATTGGATTCTATAGATTATAGTTGGCAATTAATCCTTCGCAGAAAATAACCTCAACCTACAATAGAAAAATCTTCTGTCTGTCAGTCATTTAACTTTCGTGGCATGGTCGCCTAAACATGTAACATGTATGACACTAAACTGACTGAAAAGAAATTAGGTTAAGTTGTTGACAAAATCGGAATTAATACGAAAGGGTAAAAATTAATAATCTAAAATTTTTCCTATACATAATATTCTTCTATATAAAACACACACACACACACACACACATATATATATATAGTCATCCGCAGACAGATCTGTTTCGATAAATCACGGCTCATCAGTACGGCTAGACTCCGATTGCTTTTTACCCAGGATTGAAACCCGACCGAAAATGTCGTCAGTCGGCGATTCTATCCCTGGGCTACGGGCGTTCGTTGGAAGTAGGCAGACTTTTAGCGCATATCATTATACGCGCCCAATAGCTAATGTGTGTGTGTGTGTGTGTGTGTGTGTCTGTGTGTGTGTGTGTGTGTGATTCCGTGTGTGTCTGTAAAGTCTTACTCTTCGAAAAAATATTGAAAATCAATTTCAGAAACATTTACTTTAGAACACTATCATTATGAATAAACTAAAATCTTTATATAAAAATATACGTACGCCATGAAATTATTTAAAAATAAATGCCATTCAAAGTTTGAAGATTCATCATCGTCCACTGATCGCCTACGTCATTCTTAGCATCTTTCTGTAGAAACATCATTACTGTTGTTTCATTCACTTCTTCATCTGTGAAGAAATTTTCAAGCTTTTACTGCCATGTAGTGGGACTGAAGGATGTGCGTTGTGGTGCATTGGATATCGGCTCGGAACGAGAAAGCGGGGGGCCGAGTTCGAATTCCAGCCGATTTCATTGCATTCACTTATGCGCAAATAGCCTTGGGAAAGGTATTAATCCGTCCATTCCTTCCAGTTATGTGTTAAATAACAGGACAGATTGGGTTCTATAGCATTGGTCGGCAACCAGCCTACCGCAGAAAGCAATGGCAACCTACCCAGTCAGTCACGCCTCTTTCGAGACATGATCACCTAATCGTGTTTCACGTATGGCACATAACTAACCGATTGAGTGGGACTGATATTACATAACCGTTACGTAGTGTTTTTTGTTTTAAACCAATTTTCTGTTTCGTAATATTTTGCGTAACTTTGGAACACATATTTCTTTATATCAATGCTCTTTAAGATTACATATTGCACGTTTTTTGTTAAAACACTTCCCAGTTATATAAAATTGTGTTTTTGTTTGATTCACGTCTTTACAATTTGTAATATGCATGTTAGACTGTTTCGATTGCTAACATCTATCCATTACTTCTTGTAATTTTTATTTAATCTTCAATTCTCGTTTTCCTTCACTGTCTTCTATGAGGATTCTTAAAAATTACCTTTCTGTGCCTGCTATCAGTACTCTATAATCTGCATATTTTATGTAGTTAAGATTGTGCAAGTCCGTAATAAAACCTGGTAAGATTTCTATTTATCTCATAATTACTTCACTGTATGATTTAATGTGGGAAAATTAAGTTCATACCTGTTTTACAACCATTTCTATTTTTGTATATGTACTGAACTAATTATCTATCCAAGGATAGGTTGTCTGCTGTCTGTGAATGTTCTGCATAATCTAATATATTTCTC
>JBBBDQ010028793.1:547500-629359 GCA_037127315.1 Ascarosepion bandense
TTGTCAGTGAATAAGCATATGAAATTTTTGTCGATTTATTTGATAATATTCAAATTTGTCTCTGTACAAAAGATCATAACTTTTAAAGCTAATTCTCTACCTGGATAATTATTAATATCATTATTATTAATAGGATGTCTTGGGAATTTATCTACATGCAATTTTCGTTTTGGATTTTTACACACACATATAAAAATGCACACCCACTCAGACATATATATATATATATATATTCTCTGGGCATAATTGTATATATAACGAAAATATACTATTTGCTTATAAATATACCAAAAGAAAAAAAAATTCACTGTTTGTAACTGTTTATATATATATATATATATATATATATATATATATATATATATATATATATATGAATTCGCATATCTTCGTTGATGCTTCAGAATGGAAGATAAAAAATGATGAAGATCTTGCATAATATCATGACAACTGCTATATCCCAACGGACTTGATTGATACGTATTGGATATGTAATGAATAAAGAGGATATTTCTTACATAATTCTGATTGGAAAAATGCACACGCTTACCCCGAGTTTCGGATTTAGAGACTTCCTTTAGGCTGCAGAATGAAAAGCTTTTAAGAGAAATGGAAATCGCTCGATGAAGTCCATTTGAGGATATTGATGAAGAACATGTGGGACAGAATCCGATTCATTAGATGACAATACGATTCAGTGGTACATAGTTCTCTATCACCATCTTTCTCTCTCTCTCTCTCTCTCTCTCTCTCTCTCTCTATCACAAACACAAACACGTGTGGCGCACACACAAACACATCTACGGACATACATATAATCACTTCTATATATCTTTCTTGTCATGCATATGTAATATATATGACGTCATACACCTACATAGAAAGATAATCAGTAACGAAAGACACGCATCACCAAAAAATCGATCACACACACACACACACACACACACACACACACACACACACACACACACACACACATATATATATATATATATATTAACTTACAGTATATTATTCATTCATGGCAGCCAATGTTTGTCGCTTGTCATTATGTATTAAGACAGTGATTATTTATATCATTATTAATAATCTTTTATTTTGTTATTTTATCATCATCGCTTGTGCATATATTTTTGTTTCTTTTATAAATATATATAGTTTGAAAACAACCAGAAGTTATTTTATACATATATATATATATATATATATATATATATATATATACTATCTTAGGACATTGAATAGGTTATTGCTATATTGAAACCGATGACTTTCATAAAACAACGAGGTAACGCATCCATATTAAAGAACTCTATTCAAATTTAAATTCAGTATATATTATTTCGCTGAATGGAAATTACTTTGCTTTTTATAGCGTTAAACAAACTGTACATTTGAAACAAATTCTACTGCACTACATCAAAACGGAATTTTTGTTGAGATTTACAGCGATCAAACTTTGTTGGAAACCACATGCAGAGAATGGATTAGACGTTTCAAATATAATGATTTTTATGTCTCAAAATTTTGAAGACGAATAACTGGAGGCGTTAATTCATGAAGAGTCATGTCATACGCAAGCTGTAATTGCAGAATTACTAGAAGTTGATCACTCACCACTTTCAAAAATTTGAAAACATTTAGAATTATTAAAATGCAAGGACATTTGGTACTGTACGAGTTGAAGCTGAGCGACGTTGAACAACGTCGTTATATGTGAACAGCTGATTTAACGACAGAAAAGGAAAGCCCTATTGCATCATATCGAGACAGCCTACATGAAAGCATTGAAATGGGAAGTCCTACCTCACCCGCCGTATTCACTAGACTCACCGTGTTCAACTAGCACTTGTTTCGATCAATGGAACATAGCCTGGCTGAACAGCATTTTAATTCGTATGAAAATGCCAAAAATGTGTTATCGCCTGGCTAACATCAAATACAATCTCTTTTTCTGACGTGAAATGTTGAAAGAATGATGTGAAAAATTAGAAGCTAGCGATGACAAAATTATCGTGACATATTTTCTACTAATTTTTGTAAATAAATCATTACTTTTCATGACACTAGTATTATTAATGTCCTCATGTATAATGTTTTTTTTAATTTTCACTTCACGTTCCTTTTAATTTTATCAGTTTCTTCTTTTGCTATTCTTCAAAGATGTATAGCAAGTCAGCAGGAATCGCCGTACCAATAAAAAATAAAATACATTTGTTTATAGCATTTGACTATGATGTATGAGTAATTATGTTTGCTTCTTCTGTGCCTGTGTATATTAAAGTTTCATAAAACTGTTACAGGATCTATATATGTAAACGGATCTGATTGGTGTTCGAATCAATTTCTTGCAGTTTTCTTTCCAGTAAATGTTGCAGATTTTGTAGTGCAGATATTGCTCTCGCTATCATGCAATATTTAAATTAAATGAATGCAAATGCAGTGCAAACTCAAGCAAGGTAGTCAAAATAAATCTAACATCCGCCCTTGCATTGAATACTGCTGCCATATCTGGTTGGGTGCCCCTGATATCCACCTATGGGTCCTTGACAAATTCTAACGGAGAATCCGTAGTGTGATCAAGCCTAAACTGGCAGTCACTGTCTTACGGCGCAATGTGGCTTCTCTGTGCCTCTTCTTTCACGGCTTCTCTGTGTCTCTTTCACGGATTTTGCTCCGATGAACTTAGCTCTCTGACTCCCCCTTTGCATGAAGTTGCTCGAGTCACCAGATTAGCAACTAAGTCGCAACCCTTTATTGTGAAACCAATAATATTTAAAAGCAAATTCTATTCCAGCGGCTTCTTTAATTGCACTATCCGCTTGTGGAATTAAATTCCGTTTACTTGCTTCCTCAACAACGAAAATCTCTAGTAGTTTAAGTGTAAAGTCAATAGTCATCTCCTATCTTGCTAACTTGCATCCTCTCTCGCATGCTATTTTTTCCGACCACTCCACCCTCAGTATCCTCACCCTTCTCTTACATGCCCTGTAACCTTTCAATCCTTCTCATAACATTCCTTTTATGTAAACCCCTGCGCACCAGTGCTATTAGGCTACCTTGCTTGGAGCAATATGTTTATAAAAAATAGTTTTTGTATATTTATCACATGTTTTTTTTGTTTTAACAACCTTTTTGCGTATTTCTTGATAGAAAGATTTAGTCCTGAGCAATAAGAATAAAACATTTGTTTTTTTAAACTGTGCACTACCTATCCACTGATGTATATACTCTGTGTCTACATCAGAATGTTTGGTATCAGCATATAGTTAACAATGAAGAGAATTAAATTGCCATCTTTTCTGTATTTGGTACATTGCATTTAATCTTTATTTTTGGGAGGTATGCTGACGCTTCGCACGTGTTTTAAGATCTATATGTTTTCCTTAACCCACATGACAATAACTTCTGGATTTATTGACTTTCAAAAGTACTGAATAAATATTCTTATTCTTTATTGTTTTTTTAACACAGATCATCATCAAATCTTTTATAGTTTTATTATCTTTGAAAACAGATTGCTTTAGCTTTGTAAGACAGTTTTAGTTGAGACAATGCAATGCTTCCTGCTTATCTATACGCATACACATGATCAACATCAGCTTTAAGGTGATACATGTGGTATTTATGAAGAAGCTTTTCCATCCTGGGATCTATTCATTTACTGTCAGTTATTGGCCAATTAAATATGCTTGAAATGTATTGCAGCCACTTCATGGCTGGTTTTCTGGTTATTGAAATCAAATCAGTATTTAATACCTGATAAGCACAAGTGCTGTAATATTTTCGTACGTACTCATACGTTTGGTTGTGTCGTATTCCATCTAGCTGTGTGAAATCTAGATATTCATAGTTTCCAAAATCTTTGTGAAAATATCGAAATCTATTAAGTGTGTTTTTAATAAATCAGCCTTTCTTGAATATTACATTTATAAATTTACCTAATCCAAAATCTATACCGATGTCATTACTGAAACATTTTTTCATATTGAGAAAAACTTTCAAATCTTTATTGATTTCAACAAATAATTTGTTTTTATCCATATAGTATTTTTTTAATCGTATCACCCCAAGCAAGGCATTCCACTGCCACTATATCGCAGGGGGTTACATAGAGGGATTGGGTATAGGAAATATCAAAAGGAGGGTGATAGACGACATAGGATATACATAGGGAGAGAGTTGGAGAGAGTGGGTGTGAGTTAGTGTGTTAGGAGGTGTCAATTGACCTTACATTTAAATTCCTGGAGGTTGAAGCCATCGGGGAAGCAAGCATGCGGTAGGGAATTCCACAGGCTGGTAGTGCGAGGAAAGAAGCTGTTTGAGTAGAAATTGCGGTTACATTTCATCGGTTTCACTGTAAAAGGGTGGGACCTATTTGTCAATCTAGTATCTCGTGCAAATTCGCATCTAGGGGGCACCAGTGATTTAAGTTCGGCAGAGCAGAAGCCATGAAAGCATTTATAGAAGTGGCACAGGGAAGCCACGTCACACCTTGAGAGAGATACTGCAGGCGGTCAGCCAAGTCGGTATCAATCACTACAGATTCTTCGCTGTATTTTGTCAAGAACCCCGAGGAGAATAGAAGGGGCACCCGACCAGATGTGGCAGTAGTACTCAATACATGGGCGGATGGTGGATTTATATAATTGCAGAATAGATTCAGGCGGAAATAATTTCTGGGCCCTGCACAGAGAGCCGACTTTCATAGCTGCGGATTTAGCAATGGATTCGACCTAGTCATTCCATTAGAGGTCCGCTGAGAGTGTCAGGCCATGCAGGCGTAGTGATTTACTCTCTGGGAGGTAAACCTGTTCCATCCTAATGGGAGGGAGGTGCGGTTGTCTGTGGAGATACGTGATTAACTACTTACATAAATTCTACTTTGTTTCTATAGTTATTACTGTTTATTCATCTGAAAGGGGTACTAAGAATGATTAACACTGAACAGTTACATACCTCTTAATAAATCTTCTTCATATTTGATGTCCCTTTAGAATGTAGGCGATTATGGACTTCCATTTAGTTCTGTCTCTTGTCGCTTTCAATATTTTACTCTTCGTATTACTTCTAACCCCCGCTTCACCAACCATTTGTTCACACATAAGTACGTTTCGCGCTGCTTTCCCCTGTTTTTCCTTCGAATTATCCGACCTGTGAGAATTGAGTTCTCCAGGCCTTCTTTCTTCATTACGTATTCCAGAAACCTCATTTGTTTCTTCTTGATATTAGCATCAGTTTTCTTCTCGTTTGCGACTTTTCCAACAACTCATTGTTGCATACGTGTTCCGTCCATATTGTCCTCAGCATCCATCTGTAAAACCACATTTCTGCTCCTCTCCTCTCCTACATCTTTAATGAGATCGTTCAACATTCACTTTCATACAAAGGACAGATATCGCGTAGCAATTCATCACTCTTTCCTTTGTGCCTAATGAGATTTTCCTGTGTTTCAGTATTCTGGTTAGCTTCTGAAATGCATCTTTGGTCATGCCAATGCGTCTTTGGATCTCTATGTCGAACTTTCCATTCTCTGACAAAGCATTTAAAAGGTATTTGTATTTTTTACATATTTTATTTTAGATTCTCCGAATTAGAGTTGGCATATTGGGCTCCTCTTTTTGCTGATGACCATACATTCCGGTTTTTTAGGTTTATTATCGGTCATTTCTTTTCACGTTGGATATTCAGTGTTTTGGATGTGGAAGTGCATCTGATGTCGTTTAGGTATAATGTCGTTTTACAAAGACCCATTCTGTATTTAAGGAAATTTATTATCAACGAGCAGCATGATATTATTTCCAAAACCTTAAGTATCAGACAGTGTGATACTCTATTCCGGTCTTTATTAAAGTTGTGCTGAGATTTCTCGATTTTTCTTGCAATTTTTCAGTAACATTTCGTTTATCAATTGTTGATCTTTGAAACCATATCAACATATACAACATCCCTTCTTTTCCATCAAGATAATGTGTTCTCTGAGAATCTGTTTTTAGGAGGTTTTAATAGGATATATATATAATAACTTCTGTGATCCATTTTGGAATTTTAGTGAGATTATTTATTAATGCTGATAAATTTTGCGTAAGGGTTTTATGGATTGATATCAGATTATAAAGATAAAAGTTACATTCCTTTTCATTTCCTGCATATTTCACTTCTTTTTTTTGTTATAGCTTCGTTTGCATTATTCCGGATGTTATCATTCATTCTTGTACAGTTTTATCCTTATTATTTTAGCTTTCTTTTTTTACGGAGATTTATAGACCAGCATTTGGATGATGGATATTTTGCTTACAAAGATGGTTGCTTGACTTAGAATCAATTCGTCTGATGTAATTTGCAATCTAGTGAAAAATATTTGTTATAGTGAAACACACCTATTCCTCAGTAATGTGGAGGTAATTTATGAGACATTAGAACTACCAACAGCAGTAACTATTTCACTGGAAATACGCCGATCCAAAAGAAAACATAATAAAATGAATCAATTATAAGTGGATCCAAATCGTAGCAGATATACTACGTTTTTGCTGAGAACATGAAGTTTTTTGTTTTGTTATATCTCTTCATTCATATTGCCTGTAAAAAATAAATAAAAGTTTTACCCCTGCGGAGTAAAATTTAAGAGGGAGACGTTTTGGTGACACATCTATTCCTCAGATAATGGACTCTCTCTCCTATATTAATAAGAACTAACAGGAAGTTAATTCGAAAAGTTCTTTATAATTTCTTAGAAGTTCATACAAGTTCGAGACAGTTCTTTAGAGTTCTATTGAAGTTCAGTGGAACTGCTAGGCAGTTGATATTAGTCGGCAGTTAGCCGAATACTAAGGAGTCATCTTTTAGTGGAAGATTACAAAGTTGCTAATATTTAGGGTGCGTTAAGTCAATTAGCAAGCGACATAGCACGGTTACAACTTTCAGTGCGAAAACTACTTCACAACAATGTAAAACTATGTTGAACCATTATGAATGCAAAGCTACTAATAGCTATAAATTTGTTTTGAGAATTCATTTCAGTTCTTAGTATCACTTGCACACCTCTATATTATTTTTCCCATTATTTTTTAAATTTATATGTTAAATTCTTCGCCCCCGTTTGCAGGAAGGTACTTATAAGCTTTTTCTTACCTAAACCTTTGGTTGTTATCTCAGGATCTAAACTAATAGAAGTTTTTGTAGTGACTGTGTTTGAATTGTGACTTCATCACATTTATCCATGCCGATTTCCATTTCAGTATTATCAAAGTAATACGTTATTCTTTTCAAGAGATCCATTAGTTTACTCTCATTTCTAGCATACAACATTCAGACATCCAGGCATTAGATAGCTTATTTTCTTTTGAGAAACTCATAGCTGTATTCTGTCATGCTATGTGTGCTAATTTATGCCGTTTGGAATATGGAAAATAGCAAGGGAGACAGCGAGTAATATGAAATATTTTTCCTTGGTGTTTCTTTAACTAAACTTATAGATTTTTAACAAGTATTGTTTTCTATACAGACATGTTTTGTTTGAAGAAAGGGATGCTGATGCCAAATAACTTGTACATATTTAAAGACGTTATGATCCAGAAATGGGGTACACTATCGAATGCTATCCAGGAAGTAGACAGATATTTCTTTATATTGAATCAGATTTCGAGAATCATCTTTTTCATATGTAACTGATCTTTCTATTCATAAGTGCACATTTGCATCTTTATTTGTTCAATATATAGTATGTCTCTTTTCGTAATTAGAAATATGTCTGTTTAATCAGAATAGATGACAAGAGTTTGTAAGTAGTGGGAAGATATGTAATTAACTTGTAATTGTTTGGGACATTTGGATCACAACACTTAGGTGGAATGAAGGTAATTGTATTGGTTACAAATGCCGGAATTTTATTTAGTTCTTTGACCATTACATAAAGCGCTTTGGATAGTTTTTTGTGTATACTGTATATAAAAAATAGAGAAAAACATATGGAATTCGTTTCTTTTAATTCGGTGTTTTTTTAAGTTGCTGCAATAACTGAGGCATATATAGTTTCTTTAAGACGTATATGTTTGTTTACATTATTCAGAATTAATTTGCGTGCTGCATTATAATTTGTAATTTTCATAATGATCTTCGTTGGGTGTAATTGTGGGAGTTTTTTCTTTCCTTCATTTTAATATTTCATGTTTGTCTTAGATGCCTCATGATAACTTTTTAGAGTATTCTATGATATTATGCTTTCCTTAAAGTAATTCGTTTCAATGAGTTTTCTCTCGTTTTGTTTCAGGCTTGTAAACAATTAAGATCGTGTTTTCCAACCGTTTTATACTTTCAAAAATATCTTCGCTGTGATTGATGTTTATCACAGTTTCATCATTAGAATTTGTGGTTTGTGTGATGTTAGGACTTTTTTTGTAAATTCTTTAATCCTTTTCATGTTCTGTTGATTCACCTATGCTGGTTGCATTTCTTTTTATTTCATTAATTTCAGCATCTGTTAGTCAGTTGTCAATATGTACCTTCTTTGGTTACTTTAGTTCCGTCTGTTATATGTCCAGCCATTGATCACCAAATTTTCTATATTTGGTAAGTAATGTTTCACTGTGGTTTATCACTAGATAATTTTACCTTTTCTTTTTTAAATGAATGGTTGTGGATACAATTAGAAAATTCTCAGAAACACCATTGGGATTATATCTGAAAAAAATTTAATAAATAAAAAATTATAAAAAATATTCTTTTATTCAGAATAAAAAGGTTTTTTAATCTTTTAAGCAGAGTAAAGAATTAATTATAAAAAATAATTTCTTTGTGTTATTAGGAATTTTCTGTTACCATTATCGAAATAAGAATTATAAATACCGAGAGTCCAATCCAAAAAAAATATATATAATATAAAATAGATTGTCTGCATAAAAGGTCCTTTATGCTCTCACGTTAAACGTTGTAACAGATTGTTACAAATGTTTACGAGAGAATTAATAATATATTTAGTTAATAAGAAAGACTTACTGAAATGGTGTATGTTATCTCCCTTTGACTGTTGCAAAACAGCAAGTAATAATAATTTTTCCGTTAATTAGACAAAGACGGAAACCAATTACATTGTCTTTTAATTATCAAAAAGACAGTATTATTAAAAGCTCAATATTTAATTTTGAGCTATATTATATTAAAGATTTCACACATAGAAGAAATTTTACTGATGTATTTTCTAAAATAATATATTTACGTAAACTGAATACGCAAATTTAAACAAAGGGTTATATTCACCCTATTATTTAAATATTTAAGTGACATTTATATTATAGGCTGAAAGTGTTAAGAGACATTTACATTCAAGTTATGAAAACAATAATTTTAACTTGAAATAAATTACATATTTACGCAGTTAATATGTATAAATATTGATACAGAGGGCATTTCTAAAACGTCTATATAGCGATTTACAATAATTCTGCCATCTATTCAAATTAATAAAATTAAGTTGCGAATAAATTTCGCTTCTTAGAAAATTACGATTTCATTCGGAATATTCGAAGATACCGGAGAAAATCTGAATACGTCCATTAGTTTCTGGCGCTAAGATTATTCTGATTTTACTTTGACAAGCTTACGCAAAAGAAAACTTTTGCAGACGATAATTTTTTTCCGCATGGCGCTAGATATTGAAATTAGTGCATTTGACCACGGAAGCGTTTATTTCCAAGGACATATTCAATTTAGTACTTTAGACCAAAAAAAAACGCCCATATTCAAAATAAGGAATTTTTGGAATAATACCAAAAAAACGCTCATATTCCAAATAAGAAATTTTTGGAATAAATCCTAAAACCGTCAGGATTAAGCGTTTATATAATTTAAATACAAAATCTTCGTTTTAATAATAGCAACAAAAACTTATAATTGAAAAAGTTTCAACCGAGAAAATATTTTTCAATAAGATATTAAAAATAATTACCATTCAGTTGAAATATAGAAAAATAATTTTTACATTCTCCTTAGACAAAAAAATGCTATGAAATCCTAAAAGTTTATCGCATATGAAAAAGTTAAACAATAAAAATACACTTTTCAAATTCTGAGACTGAACGAAAAAATTACAATATTAGAAACAGTTTCAGAAATGATATATTACTACATGTCGTAGTTGTGGACATTACCATAAAAAAAACTTACAATTCACATTTGATATATTCAAGTGTTTACAGCAAACATTTTTAAAAAGACAAAAAATAAAACAGCTATAGACACTCTAATTTTATTATCAAACATTATGTATATGGGCCACAGAGGTTGCTCATTTTTTTTTACAACAATTGCCTTTTCTATTAAACTATGTTTTTCTATTAATATTAGAATCAGGAGAAAAATACTTTGCCTCATCAACAACAACATGCGTTTGATGACCGTTTGAAAATGATAATTCCATACAGAAAAATAATTTTTGCATATCTTTCGTGAGGACATGAAGATTTACTTGCACCTTTGGTAGATTTTTTTTGCCACTGATAGGATCCTCCCTGAGGGGCGGGTTCCCGGTTAATTCACTGGAAGAGACATACTAGAAATTTTGATGTGACGATTTGTTCTCATATTCTTCCCATGATTGATGCAACGGTCCAAACTTACCTGGTATATTGGGTAACGGTGTTTTACAAAAATGGATCTGAAGTCGGTAGGGGAGCGTTCGCGCACTCATACGCAGCAGCCATTCACTCCTCGGCAACATTAACACTTTATACTGTTGTTCGGAATTGTCATTCTTCCTGACAAGTTTCCAAGAAAGGGAGACCTGATTGAAATAAAAAAAAACAGACATTGAAAAAAGTTAATAAAAAAAAGAAATTATTCAAAGAAAAACACATTATTTTTACGAAATGATGCCAAAAATTAAAAGAAATTGACTATTTGAATTTTAATTGATTAATTATTTTTAGTAGAAATTCGCATTTGAGTGGATAGTCTGTTTTTCTATTTTAAACAGTACATTATAATTTCCACTTGCCAAAATTGTTCCAGTATTCTTATTTAGAAAATATCTATCTTCCGGCAGATATCATATTCCTAGTACCAGGGAGATGCCGTCATTAGATCAAACGTATTTTTCCAGTAGACTACGGAAGATTCATGCCACAAGAGATTCAATGTAAACTTTGAATAGATGATTTCCTGATTTGTTATTTTTATAGAACAATTTATATTTGCTCAAGTTATATCTAATGTAAACAAAATTTAGTGGAGATTATAAAGCACTGTTTAATTTATAAGAACACACCATCCACTCAAATAAGGGCATCTATTAAAAATAATGTTATAACAAATAAAATTCACACATTATGATACTACTTTTTGAATAAATAATACATTATATATTTATAATTTTGAAAAAATAAAGGTGATTATTTTTATTTCTATGTATTTTTTAATTTTTTCTTATTACTGCGCTAGTTAATCAGATTAGTTGTGTTAATTAATTATGAAATATTATTTTTACTGTCAACATCACTAATCCTTAGAATGAATTGAAATTCTCAAAATAAATTAAATGAAAAAATAAAAATTTAACAATTGGTGAACAATTGTAGAATGTATACGAAGTGAATTCGTTTTCATTTAATTACGCGCAAATACCCTCGGCAAAGATAATAATCCCTCACTTCCCACCAGTTATGGGTTAAATAACAGGACAGATTGGATTCTATAGCTTTAGTTGGCAACCAGTTTACCGCAGAAAGTAATAGCAACGTACTGCGGGATAATTTCTGCCTTCTCAGTCATGTCTCTTTCGAGACATGATCTTCGAAGCGTGTATGACGTGTGATACTTTACTGACTGACTGACGAAGTGAAATTAAAAATAGATAAAGTTTTTTAAAGATAAATAATATTAAGATTATATTAAGTGAAACTTTCCTGCAAATAGGAAAAAATAATATATTGTTACTGCTTAATTTAAAGTAAGCAATGATATGATTTATCTCAGTATATTTTTAATTAATACGAGATCATAGTCAACTTATTCGTTAACAGAAAATTGTATATATATATATATATATATATATATGAACACAAAGTAAATTTATTCGTTCATTCCTTTGTTTCTCCATCTGCATATTCAGTTTATTAGTCACTGAACTTGTCCAAAATACTTAGTGTTACATACAACTAATTTTGCAGATTTACTAACAATAATATGGTGATCCTTTAAGAAAAGTATCTTTCGAAATATCTCTAACTAATATTGTAGTCTTTAAGAAATATACGAATGCAAAAAAATTGTAATTTCTATCAAAGGCGTTAAATGAGAAATCAACAAACTTAATTAAGTTTAATAAGAAGTAATATTCATATGTAAGTTACAAATGTAGTAAAAATAACAAAATTTCATATTTACGTTTTATTTTTTCAAAAAGTTAAGTATTTAGTAGCTTCAAGAAACACGTAATTTTTGCTAAAATTCTAACATCGTTATTATTATTATTTTAATTATTATCTACTGGTGTGCAAAATATTTGGAACAGATTGTTAATTCTATCCCAAATCATGATAGATCAACAGTAAATCTTTTCTCATGACATATTCTTATATTTGAGGGGCAGATAAATATATGAAACATGGTGTTGAGTAAAAAAGTCCATATGAAATTAATCAAATAATTTCCATATTTCAGGTATATCCTTTTGTTATAAATGTATTATTTTTACAAATGTGAACTTCATCATTATCAAAATTACTAAGATTCACTTTGTGGAGTCAGTAATTTTTGCTTTTGGTTTGGGTTAAAATAAGGGACAAAATTTTACATTGAGTAGAACAAAATATCTATGTTTTCTTTTTGCGAAGTTATTAGCTCTTATCCTTCAAATTTATCCCAGATTTTTTGACTTTTGTTGAAGTGATTGTTTCCTCACTTTCTATCGCAATGATTCTTTTATGAGTTTGAGACAGATTGTCATCCAAATTTTAAGAGACTCTTCAAAATTAAACCATTTTATTGTACGTAATGCATGGCTACGAGAACGCTCATACTGAAAAACTTTTTTTATTTCTTAGTCTGGCAGATTATTCTATAATAAAGATTATTACTTTCATTAGTTAGGTTTCCATGAACTTTTACCAATTTTTATTTCCTAATCGCTTTAGTTGCAAACCTCAAGATTACTTGTCTATTAACAAGTTTTACCACACTTGTGGTGTATCTTTCATTATTCACCATCTTATCTTTCTGACATATTCTTCTGAATTAGAGTATAACAATAATGCATTCATCAATAAATATTACGATATTCAACTTTTCGATTTTCTCTTTTACATGTATGTCTAACTACTGCAATCATCTATACAGATGACTTTTGTATAATTGTATTTTATATGTTATACACGTGTTCAAACTATATTTACGTAATACCCTGCGTACTGTATAGACTGAAACCGCATGTTGAGACTGTAATCAAGCCTCACTTGCCGATATGTTCATTTTTCTGCCTACAGAGACTCGCAAACATTATTGCATATTTTTCTTCAAGATTTTATCCATTAATTCTTGCGTAAAAAAGACTGCGAATGTACAACTACAATGCATTAAAAATCACCTGGTAACAGGATGGAAAAATTCATCCTAAGAATTTTTTATTTTATCTTTTCTGCTCTTTCATTGGTTGCTTAAATTGTCCGTTTCCTACATAAAACACACCATCTTATTTTCATTTCCTAATGTCACCACAGATACAATATGCTGCAAAACAATAATATCTTTATATCGGAATAATATTGTATGACTCTATTAGTTTGTTAAATTTTTTTTTCTGTCAGTGTATATGTTTAATAATTAATATCCTATTCATAAAATATTATTATTGCCAGTGTAATAACAGTGATTCGCATACGCATTCAATATGTTGTTGATATCCTGGAGTCATTTATCAGATGTATAAAATTATCACAAATTCTAAAGTATGCATACATATGATGGAACTGTCACAAGCATTTCCGAATTCAAAGGATTTCGTGTTCTGTCCTGTAAGTATTCTTACATTGTTTTACAATATTCATCACAAAAATACTGAGAGAGGCGAAAATGCATTACAAAGAAAATTTCAATCTGTTCGACTTAAATTGTTCCTCGTCTACAGTAAGACTTCCCTTCCTGTAATCAAAGAATAACCATTTGTAGATATGGTATGTTTTAGATTTAGCTTTGCTAAACAATGTCTATTACTCAACTTAAATTTCTATACACTCAACAAATTTATAAACAAAATAGACTATGTGTAAGTAACTCTTGGGTAAAGTACATAAGTCAGTATTTGGCAACTTTAGAAAATTAAATTATCAGCTCTTAGAATGAAATCTTTTGACAAACACATTCATAATATATATATATATATATATATATATATATATATATATATATATATATCATAAAACGTTTAATATTATCTGCCCAATAAATTCTATCACCGTTTGTACCACACCAAAATAAAAATATTGGCAATAATTTAATTTTACCAATGACTTTTCGAATCGTTATTTTTTGTCTTCTAAAGTCTTTTATTAGTTTCCTCTCCTTCAAATGTTTTCTGATGTATTCTCTCAGGCTCTTTAAGTGTCGGACCTAAAACTTACGCCAGTCCCGATAAACGGATGTTCCCTTCATTTGGGCGGGGCTTCTGTGTAGAGCACTTACTGAAATTGAACCCGCTCCAGTAAGTACTTGACTCGTACTACTATATTCTACCTTCACAAGAAAAAGATCAAATCAAAAATGGAGTAAGGCTACCGTATATGAACTGCAGTACGACCTTGTGATAGAGGCATCATTTTCTAATTTACAACCGCTTTCTCCACAACGAAATATCTTAAATCACTTGTTGCTCCATTGCTATGTCCATGGAAAGTGTTTAGACGAACTACATTCCATAGATCGACTATTTCTATCATTAACTGATACGACCCGCCATGACATGCACATTGTATCGCAACACACTAGTCCATTCGTATCCTATTGATTAAATGTATGTTTTACTTGAACAGATTCTTCACACAAACAGCTCCTCCGTGGACCCAGATCACTACATTATTAATCTTTTAAAATCTAGGACGAAAACAAATCTTTCATTATTATCTGCATAAACTATACCTCTTACGTAAAAAAGCCTCGACGTCGAGTTGCTTTTATGTCTTGTACATGGTAAACGTAACTTTAAAAAAAATTGAATAGATTAGAAGAGAGTCGTCTCTATAACTAAAGTAGGAAGAATTTGGTGGTAAAATGTTTCTGAAACAATCTCTTTCCAGAAATTCTAAAAATAGACAAGCGAGAACGCAGCTGAGAGGCGATCCCATAGGTAAACCAAATATTTGTCAATATAAATGGTCATTAAAAGTGAAGAAACATTGCTTAGTAATTAGATAACATAGTTTCATGAATTTCTGTGTAGGTAGATGTAATTTTATTTTTGCTTTTGTTAAGTACGCTTTTAATTGATTTAAGCATGCATCTGTAGGAACATTTGTGTATAAGGACTTTATATTTAGACTTGGCATGTGTTTGTTTTTTATGTCTATGTTTTTTAGTTTATTCAAAAGGTCAACACAAGTCTTTATATATGACGGACATATTGTGCCGAGAAGTTAAGATTTTGCTTAATTTGCTAGCTATTGTTTGTGAGACGCTGCCTATTCCGGATATAATAGGTCTCATTGGTTTATTTGGTTTATGTGTTTTTGGGAGACCGTATAGTGTGGGTGATTTGGGATGGTTTTACTTATTATATATAATAAGTAAAGAACAAGTAGAAAAATACTAACTTTAAACAAATATGGTGATAGAAACATAGTGTCAATGATCAGACACATGTCACGTGTAATAAATCAATCGATGAATATTTAATATAGAATAAAAAATATATATGCATGTAAATGCAATATATTTTCAATCCCCTTGATGAAGCATGGATGAAAACCAGATTGCTACGACCAAAATCACAATCGTAGTGAAATGGAAAATATAAAAGAACTTAACCCCAAATCATTATCAGTTCTTTGTTCATGAAACTTGTATAAAAGAGAGATTTCTTCTCAAAGGCACAATTAATAAAGTACCTGTCCCAGGCTGCGAACAAGATAAGTACAATTGTAAAATTAACCAATTTAACGTCTCTTTTGCTTTCTATCAATTGCGCATTGGAGTAGCGAGAAGAAGTGACTCCACCTTCAAGCGAACATTTTGGGGTTAATAACGGAAAAAAAAAATAGTGTAAAGATTAAGAAAAATTAAATTGCTGAAAGGTTGTTTTATATATATATATATATATATATATATATATATATATATATATATATATATATTGATTGTTATTTACTTAGTTTCTGGATATAATTAGATTAGACCAGTGCACATTTGTATTAAAAACGGTAAAAGCAGTTATTGCAAATCGCCTGAAGACACCACCCATGGTAGAAACGTAGGTTGCGTAATAAGTTTGCATATGTAATATATATAAATATATATATATATATATTTTAATTCAGATACTTCAATCCAAGGGAAAAAAGCAGGAAGGTAAATTCCAAAAACCAGATCCTAATTAATATTAAAAATTTTATTTTAATATTAAAAAATGATACAGGAAGAGAGCTCCATGTAATAAAATATTACAGAGCAAATATATATTAAAAAAGGATTAATTCAAAGATCAAAACCATTACCGGACCTATACTGGCATGTCCGCGGGCCCTTTCAAACAGAGGCTTTATAATCACAAGTACTCGTTTTCGAACCCTAAACAAAGATTCCAGACGGCACTATCACGTAGGTTCTGGGAAATGAAGGAGGAAGGGCAGGACCCTATAATCAGCTGGAAATTAATAGGCTCAGCTTGTACTCCTAAAAATTTTCGTGATAGGTGTCGTCTATGTTTATTGGAGAAGATTCTGATTTTGAAGTATCCTCATCAGGACTTACTTTTGAACCTTAGGAGGGAATTTATTAATAAGTGGCGCCATAGGGCGGATTTTAAAATTTAACTTTAAATTTTAAATTTAAATTTTAAATTTTTCTATAATTTTTTAAATTTTTTTAAATTTTAATTTTTTAATTTTAATTTTTTAATTATTAAATTTTTAATTTTTAATTTTTCTTTTTATTATTTCTTTATGTATATGTGTATGTTTGTGTGTGGATGTGCATATTTGTATATATATGTATATATATGTATATATGTATTTATGTATGTGGGCTATATGTAATTTTGGAAAAAATTTTTTGCTATTTACATGCTCCTTTTCATGATATTCATTAATTTGTTATAATTTTATATGTATGTTTGTGAGTGCATATGGAATATGTATATATATATATATATATATATATATATATATATATATATATATATGTGTGTGTGTGTGTGTGTGTGTGTATATGTGTGCATGTATGTGTACACATGTATATTGTGTGTATAGAATTTTTTTGTATATAGGTGTGTACACACATATATATATGTGTTTATCCGCATGTATATGTATATAAGTGTGTTTGAAATTGAATGTATGTGTGTGTATGTGTATGTATATATGTATTCTTAATCGTAGAATTGTGTGTGTATATGTATGTATGTATGTGTGTGTGTACTTATATAGGTATGTATAATTGTAAATGATTTTTTTTTAACCTAGTATTGTCTTTATTTAGTTTAATTCAAATGACCTAATTTTTTTAAAAATAATTTTATTTTAAATCCTATATCTTTTTATTCCCTTTTATAAATAATTATGCCTTTTTAAGTAAAGGCCTTTTTCTAATACTTCAACGTTTTTGGGAATTTAGGTTTCCGAATTTGTCCAGCGTCTGTAATATTTTTAAAAAAAAATTCTTTCTTTTCTTTTCTTTTTCCCTCCGTTCCTTTTTTTATCTCTCTTACCACCTTTTTTCCGTGTTGCTTAAACTTACGTCGTTTTAACACAGCTGTCTGTTAATTTTTAGTTACAATTCTCTTTCTTTTTTTTTGCGAACCCAGACTATGTCAATTTTTTCTTTTCTTATTTATTTGATTTTATTTTATCTTTTTCTTTTTCTCTTTCTTTTTCTTTTCCTTTATTTTTCCTTTTTATTTTTATTTTTATTTTTATTTTATTTTTTAATTTCTTTGTAATCTATTTAAAGGAAAAGTAGACTAATTTTTCTCCAGTTTCTGAAAGGATTTTTCTGTTGCTGAGGTGATGTGTTATCCCCCGTGGGGATCTTCATATCGAAATGGCCATTCAACATCTTTAAATTAATCATTTTTAATATATATATATATATATATATATATATATATATATATATATGAGATCAATGCTAACTTTGTCATATGATGCAAATTTTTACAAGCATTGTCAAGTAGAAGCTGACATTGCTTATTTTTCCTACTGTCCGCCATTGCCAGAGAAAAAAATTAAGTGAGAATTGGTGTTATTCATCTCCAAATGAAACTTGCGTTATACTCTGTTCGGTATATTCTACGAAACCTATTTAAACCTATTGTCTTGTTCTTATACATTTTCTTCAGTTTCTTCTGTGAAAAACTTTGTTGCTGAAAAGAAAGCCTTTTTTTTTCTTCCAGGAAGAACATTTACTAAGCAACTCTGAGCAAATACACAAGGAACCCGAATAAATATAACTAAATGCTATTTCGCAAACGCGTGTGAAGTACGCTATTAGCCGATGGAAACGGCGTGAAAGTATAGATTCCATTGTAATTTACTATGATCCATTGTTCATATTATTTTTTTAACTATTTTTTCGTTCATATATATTCTTAAAATTGATTTTTAAAAACCGCTACTATTTTAGGAAGAATTAATAGTTAATGATGTATTAGTGATTTATATCCATAGAATTCAATAATAAATAATTCAATTCATGCATCCCCAATTTTAAGCCATTTCACACCATAAAAAAAGAAAATTCGCTAATTACTTGCCAATTTCTATTTTAAAATATATAGATCTCTCGTGTTAAATAAGAGTTTCATTTTCCATAGTATATTATGTATTGAAATAAAAGGAGATACTTATTACCAGTATATTTTGTAATGATTTAAAAAGCAGAACCGCATAATCTGTGTATTTTGTAGTGAAATAAAAGAAGGGACATATTTTCCTTATTGATTTAACCTGCGCCAACATCAACACAAGTGCGTTACATATTAACAATAACATGCTGATAGAAACACAATGGTATTGATACATAGGTTAACTTTTAATAAAACAAGTTATGAATACGTTTTACATCGTAACACAACTTTGCTTAAATTGAAATCAAATTCAAATATGAATTTCTCTATATAACATTTCTCGTCATAGCGGGTGTAGGCAAACTCTCAACTATTTTCTATTCTTCGTAACTCTTATAAATGTTTATCTATTTTTCATAGATATACTCTTGTTCGAGCCTGACCAGTACCTAGATAGGTGACTGTTTGGGAAAACAAAATAAAGTAAGCTTGTATGTGTAGGATGTGTAGTGAATAATGGTCCGGAATAGTTTATTGGTGAACCGGAGATTCTATTGAGTTCGTTATATTAACTTACGCGCAAATATCATTAGGAAAGTCGTGGATACAAATGTTCTGCTCTATCTATGGGTTAATTAGTAAGGCTTGTATCACTAAATAAATATTATCTGATCATAAATCTTTAATTTAAAAACATATTTCTGGCTTTAAATAACCACGTAATGGGATGACAAGCCGTAGAAAACGTGTAAGCCCTCCTTGTACTCTCCATTTAAAGAAGTTTGAAAGGTAACGTTCTGTTTACCACTGTACCTTTTACCGTTAATTCCTACTGCTAGTGTCAAATGATTACTGGCATTTTTGTTTGTTATGTGGCCTAGAAATTTCTTCACTCCCTTGCTGGTTTTATGAATGAATGAACATTAGAGTAATTTATTCGTATATAGTTTAGCTCTTGTTAAAGTTAAACGAAGACTATTTTTTTCCGTTTTTCAACATAGCTATAAGGTAACACATTTAAACTGTTCATATTTGCCAACTCATATAATGGTATTTATGAAGAATAAAGAAACCAATTAATGTCAATATTAAATTACAATTGAAAGAATATAACTTCCATTATAATGTATAATAATGATGTAGATAGAACCTCCGTAAAAGTGTCAGTGTTATATTTTGGATAATGGGTGTCAGTATCACAAAGATAACAGGCCCTCTCAGGAAAAGTATGAAGTTTAAAGATAAATGGGTTTCCCATCAACACAGTGAAGTCAAATGGTTTGAAGTTTTGAAGTGATTTTGATCGTACCTTTGTTGGTTGCCAGGATGAAGTAATCTAATAATTGTGCATTTGGGCAGTAACCCCTCTTTTATGCATGTTTCATTACAAAAGAGTTGACAATATACTGTGATTTTGTTTAGTATTATTTTTCTTTGTTGGCTGCTGTAAATATAATGTAATAATTGTGCTTTGGATAACAACAATCTAAGTTATTGGATCATGTTATTTCGAAATTCTTTATTTTATAAAGTTTCGTTAAAAAGGACAGATTGTATTCTATTGCCTTGTCTGTTAACCAGAAAGCTAAGTCAAACTACTGCGGGATAATCTTCTGCCCAGTCAGTCACTTCTTTTTATGACATGATTGCCCAAATCATTTACAATGTGTGGCGCTTAACTAACTGATTCAATATACCCATTCCATTTCATGTCAGTTGAAAACATCCTGTTGTATTTTTATTTCTCTACTAGATATCATTCTAATCATAAATATCGCATTTCTTGCCCTAATGCCGTCATAAAACACACTGTCGTACTACTTCCAGCTTAATTATGGTTCACGTTATATTCATACCTAATTTGATCATTAACTTAGATCAGTCAGTCAGTTAAGTACCATACGTTATACACGCTTGGGCGATCATGTCTGGAAAGAGACATGACTGATCGGGCAGAATATTATCCCGCAGTAGGTTGCCATTACTTTCTTCGGTAGACTGGTTGCCATCCATGGTTATAGAACCCAATCTGTTCTGATATGTAACCCATAACTGTAGGGAAGAAATGGATTATTAATTTTCTAAAAGGCATTTGAACGTAAGCAAATTCAACTAATTTCTCGTTGCAAACCAATATCCACTGCACCACAACGATCTCATTAAGCTGACTGGCTAATGAAGATAACTGGATTCTCTTGTTGAGCTACGAAGATTTAGAGGCTGTCATATTTTGTTATGATGCAACACTCATATATATCGTTTCTCTCTAGCGTGTCAACTATTGAGGAAAAATTTAAAGCAACTGAGTTTCTACAGAATGATGCTGCGAATATCATGGATCGAGCATGTGAACAATGATAAGATTTTGGAAATGATGGAAACTAAAAGAAAATTGACACTGAGCATCAAGAAGACAGCTGAAGTTTCTGGGACATGCAATGGGGAAAGAGAGCTTGGAGACCCTGAAACTAACAGGCCAGAGAGAGAGAAAAAGGGACAGGTGGAAAGCAGCGGATAACATATTTGAAGGACCTAATCAGGTGGATGATAGAACGAGGTTGCATAGTGTAACAGGAGAAGGCGTGCTAAGAGCCACCAGGGATAGGGAGACGTAGAAAGCCATGATCGCCAACGTCTCGATGGGGCAGGGCAGATAGACGAAGAAAATTATATTCTTAATGACGAAATTTTCCGGTGCTGTCTGCATTTTGTTAACAATCACTATTAGTTAAGCTGCTCTGTTATTGACACATTGTCAAGCGTTGATATTACTTCAAATTTCAATATATAAATTCCTTCTAAGCCCATATACCTCATTATAAATTCCTTCTAAGCCCATATACCTCATTAGGTGTCAAAGAAATTTTAGCATTCTCTTTCTGATTTTGATTAATAGCCAACACCTGCATTCTAGGGACGATTTTGGACAAGGTAAATCATAATAAAAATTAAAATCAGTTCGACTCCAAACTATAAACTTGTGATTCTTGAATGCCGTTGTTCACTGCAAGATTTGGCTAAGTAAAAACTGCGGAAGCGACTACCTCCAGGTTACTTGTAAACAAACGATGAAATGTCAAAGATTGAAGAAGAATAGTATCCAATATATCAGGAACATGAACGACCTTACCCAGCAAAAATATATATGGATATTATGAAAAGTAATACGAGGGATAAAATTGGAACCGGAAACCTGAAATGGGATACTGAAAGAAGAGATACTGAAATCAACAAACGACAACATCCCAAACGTAGAAGAAAAAATGTGTAGATCTCAAAAGATATTCTCGACACGATGAAAAAGAGAGAAAAATGCCAAGATATGGAACGGAATAGAGGAAACTACTGAAGGAAATAAGGAGCAAATGGAGACAGGATAAAAAGAATTACTCAAAGACAAAGATGCATAAATACAGAGATTGAGTATGACTAATAAAGGAGACATGCATTGAGAAATGAAAGAAATAAGAAGACAAAAGATTTACTCATCAACGAGATTGATAAAATCCAAGAATAGAACGCTCATGTTAGAGAAAGAAAAATTATGTGTCAGCTATGATAAGAATATATTTGTGATATCCTCTGCGTGTGGAGAGCGCAATCGAAAATACACAAAAATTCCTACGGACCGGAAATAATAATAAAAAACGAAGCAGATGTTGCACTGACCGAAGTGAATAGAAAAAAACTAGCTGAAATAGACGTTATTGTAACAAATGCTGATGAACTTAGAGGATTTGGGTGTAGACAAACTTACAGAATTAATAAATGAAATCTATAACAGTGGCAATATATTGGAAAACCTAAGCATATCGATTTTATAGCAAATGCTAAGAAGCCAGGCACAAAGGACTGTGAGCACCAACGGAAAATCAGCTTAATGGGTCACAAAACAAAAGACATCATCGGAATTGTGATAAATAGAGCGTAAAATAGAATAAGGTCAGAGACAGAACAAGAATTATGCAGTTTTGACAAGGACACTGGAACAAATAAAGGGATGTTTATGTACAGAATGTTAACAGAAAAGCAATAATGATGCAGAAGAGCGCGTGCCTTTGTTTCATAGACTACGCAAAGTCATTCGACGAAATACGGAACAAAGACGACTGATATCCTTGGCAACATTGACATATTCGGGGAAAAATTAGAATAATCAAGAGCATGTCTTGTCAGCAAATTGCTTGCATACGCACAGGAAATGAGTTCAGTAGCTATAAAAAATAGAAAAAGTATAACATAAAGATGTGTTATCTCACCAGATATATTCAAAATATACAGCGACCCAATTCTGTGAGTACCAAAAGTTTTGCCAGGATTCATCATTGGCAGACAAAATCTAAAAATGTAAAATACGCAGATGATTTAATGAATATAAGGAACTCGGAAAGGAAACTATAATTGTATATAACACTATAGTACTTCTTGACACAAATTATTAGAAAAAAAAATTAAAGTTCATTGTTAACGTAAATTCACAACAAACGTATTTACTGTAGAACATATTGCTTCATAATTAAACTAAATTGTTCGTTATTTTTTTTTCATTTTTTTATAAGCGTTTCACCCCGAACAAGGCATTTCACAGCCACTACTACGCATTGAGTAGAGTAAGGATGGTTAAATATAGGAAATATCAGAGGGTGGGTGATAGGCGGGTAAGGATACCGAGAATGGGTACATATAGGAAATGTCAGAGGGTGGGTGATAAGCAGGTAAGGATACCGAGAACGAGGATTGGGTAGATGAGAGTGTTCCGAGAATAATTGGATGTTTGTGTGATAGGAGGTGTCTATTGACCCTACATTTAAACACCTGGAGATTGTAGTTGTCGGGAAAGCAGACTTGTGGGAGGGAATTCCACAGGCGTGAATCGCAAGGAAAGAAGCTGTTGGAGTAGAAATTACGATTACATCTTATCTGTTTAAATGTAAAAGGGTGGGACCTATTTGCCAACCTAGTATCTTGTGAAATTTGTGCTTAGGCGGTACCAGTGATCCAAGTTCATCGGAGCAGAAGCCATGAAAGTACTTGTAGAAGAGGCACAGGGAAACCACATCACGCCGGTGAGAGAGTGGCTGCAGCCGGTCTGCCAAGTCATTATTAACCACGTTACAGATTCTCCTTTGTATTTTGTCAAGAAGCCCAAGGAGAGTAACAGGGGCACCCAACCAGATGTGGCAGCAGTATGGGCGGATGGTCGATTTGTATATTTGCAGGATAGATTCAGGCGGGAAAAACTTCCGGGCCCTGCACATAGAGCCGACTTTAATAGCAGCAGATTTGGCAATGGATTCAATATAGTCATTCCATTTGAGGTCCCCCGAAAGTGTTAGGCCAAGAAGGCGTAGTGTTTTACTCTCTGAGAGGCAAGCCTGTTCCATGCTAATGGGAGGTATTTGCGATTGTCTATGGTGGTTAGTTGATAACAGCTTCGTTTTAGAAGCATTGAAATTTACTAGCCATTTCCTATCCCAGGCCACTACGGATTGGAGGTCCTTTTCAAGGTAGACAGCGAGGTTCGCGTTGTTGCCCAAATTTCCGTTTGAATTAGATTAAATTTATTTGATGATACAAAGTTTTAGTAATAGTATAGTTGTACACTGTTTCTTATCCTTATGCAAATAATAGTTCAATAAATCTTAACAATATTCAGTGAATTATTTCTTCAAGCATTAATTGTCGATCTGAGTTCTGCATATACATTTGAACAGAGATAATTCTATTTTAGATAAATTTGAAGGGGGAAAAGCGGCCGGGAGCTAAAACGAAAATTTACGAATTATATTTGGTTTATCCTCTGTCTATATACACATTTTCGTGGTCTGTTACCGCCAAATTCTGCCGTATTGCATTTTAGATGTTGTTTTGAAATTCTTTATTTTCATTGATGCAGCATTCTACTGGGATATCTTAATTTCAGGCATACTTTACTACATTTCTATATATATATATATATATATATATATATATATATATATATATATATTTGTTTTTTAATCATTTCACCACGAGCAAGGCAGAAATGCCACTGATGAGCTGGGGGCTACATAACTGTAAAAAGATTAATTAGAAAAGAGTGAGGAGTACAAACTAGTTAGAAAAGAGCAATAGAAAGCTGAGAATGCAGGTGCGATGACAGATACATAGGTGGAGAGAAAGGGAACGATATACGAGGGTGGGGAGAGAGCTAGAGTCCAGTGGTTAATAGATGAGTATTGGCATTGCATTTAAATTTCTGGAAGTTGTAGCCATCAGTAAAGTAATAATATGGGAGCCAGTTTCACAGGCGGGAAGTGCGAGCGGAGAAGCTGCAGAAGTAGAATTGTCGTCTGCATTTGGCTAACCTGAGTGTGAATGGGTGGGACCTAGTTGCCAGTCTGGTTGCACAAGAAAATACCTGTTGAGGAGGCACCAGAGTCTTAAGTTCGTCCGAGCAGAAACCATGAAAGCATTTATGTTCTTAATAAGTACATAAAAAATTGTAAATTTGTTTCCGCCAGCTCTTTTTTTATATAAAGAGGCGTCCAGCGTGTTCCTGCTTATAATATTTGATAGTTCTCTTTTCAACTAGAAATCCACCTTGTGTAGCGTACTTTTCGACATATTAGGCCCAACATGACGAATATTTTTTCATCTATTTCTTTTTCGATCTTGTCTTCCATGTCTCTCATAATAATAAAGAATTCCTGACATACAGATTGAGCATTTGATTTTTTCTCTTGTGATCTGTAAATGTTATCATTGACTCTCCCTGTTCTGCGCGCTGTTAGTTCGTATGAAAATATTTATATACGGTTATATTGCTATTTCAAAAGAATAATTAAAACTTAGAAGTGACAGCATTCCGGTACACATTCATTAATATCATCATCTAATATTTACACTATATCTTTTTTCATTTTATCTACACATTCGTGTAATATATTGTGCTCGACGGTTACGAAATCTGTATTTCTTGCGTACCTAGATATGGATACGTCTAGAATTAATGTATTCATTTTGTCCTTGATTATTTCAAGCTTGGGAAGCTGCTAGAGTTTCAACCTTTTCGAATTTTATTTCATGTATACAATTTAGTTGATGTATACTATACATCACTGTGCCAAGCTTGAATATATATATATATATATATATATATATATATATATATATATATATATATATATATCCGAGTGGGTACAGAACGAGGAAAGAATTTTTTCCGTCCAAAACATTAATTTAAAACAGTGCTCGATATATGATGTATAGAGCTGTGAATATTTATTATGTATTATGTTTTAGAACATGTACATTATATTTTAACATATGTCCGCGACAATCATATGTTTGTTTCAACTTTGGGTACGTTTCTTTTTGCTTTTTACCTCCCAAAGAAACGCACCCAACGTTGAAACAAACATAAGATTGTCGAGGACATATCTTAAAAAATAATGTACATGTTCTAAAACATAATTTATGATATATATATATATATATATATATATATATATATATATATATATATATTGTCTGCATACCCGTTTCAAAAGCATATCCGTTTGCAAGTTGAACGAACTTATCTCTAACATTGATATGCTGGGCATATTTTAATTACACTTACTGGTTGAGATCGTATAATGTAACATAATCAAACAATGAATATTCGTGTGAACCTAACCATCAACAGATTCTGATCGGTTCCGGCAAGCCAATTTCACTCACAAGTTAGGGCATTCATGCATTTCTGCTGTATTTTTTTGTATTCTCAGGTTACCAAACAGCGACTGTAATCTCGGAATGATCAGCACATTCCTGTCAGCATTAGTCAGTTTTCAAGGGTAATGCAGTCTGAGCATGATCCAGCCATTTGCCTGCTCTTGCTAGATAACCTGAACTCTGCAAGTATAAATGTGCATAATCATTTTACCGTTTTGCCCAATGTTCTGTCCGCTCATTCTTTACGATTGCAGTCCATATAAAATTACATCACTTTTCCGTTCGTATAGAAGGAGCAATTTATTTGGTCTCTTTGTCACTAATGAGGCACGCGATTAATTTTTTTCTCTTTTATACACACTTCGAACTGTTTATCTTTTTTTTATTTTTCGTGAATCATTTTACCAACAAATATATCTTAATATTTTTTACTCCTGTATATTCGTTAATCTGAGAATTGTATTTTTTTTCTTTCGTAATTATCGCCAACGTTTAAATTCTGGTGAAATATAGTCCGTAAATTTGCTAAAGAGAATGTCTCAATTTTTTTCATTACTTTAATATGCTTGACACGTATATTAATACGTACACAATCACATGTATGCATATGTTAACTAATGTCACCGTCCAACATACACCTAATCAAATAATCGTTTATTCACAAACATACGCATTTAATATTGATTTCTTTATTTTAAGCTTTCCATCGATCTGTGATGAAGATTTATTAAATGGAAATATGTAAGCTTTAAAATATATATATATATATATATATATATATATATATATATATATATATATATATATAATAACTGAATAGACTCTGTAAGTATGCAGGCCGTAAATTTACACGAAAATAAACCTCCGAAAAAACCATTAACAAACAGAACCTAAATCCGTTACAATCCGGTGTACTAAGACGTCGGATAAATAGGGAGAAAAAAAAGAAACCCGCGGAACAGGAACAAAACATTCAATACTCCGCAGTATATATATATATATATATATATATATATATATATATATATATATATATATATATATCGATGAATATACTTATTAGCTTACGTCTCTGGGACGACTCGGAGTATTATGTGTTACGCAATCATCAGATGCCTATGTTAAACAAAATTAAAATATGCACCTGTTGACTGTATAACACATGAATCTCCATGTCTTGCCAAAGTCGTAGAATCATATGTTTTTTATTCATTTACACACACACACACAAACACACACACACACATACATATATATATATATATATATACATATATATATATATACATATATATATATATATATATATATATATATATATATATATAATATTATTATTACTTAAAAGTACATTTCGATCCGTAAACTTGAGAACTCAAAAGAACTCAATGTTAAACACATTTCTTTAATTTAACAGAGTAACATAATCTAGAAAAAAATTTAGATATTCTACAATTTCATGGTTAATACGTATTTCACAGTAAACCTTGCTGCTCTTCAGACCCAAATGATACAGCAGTTAACTATCAAAATAATCCAGAAAAGAATCTCATACAGGCACTCACGTGCCCATATCGAGAATAGATATTTGTAACGATAATATATTGAAAAGATTTCTTCGCACTTTAAAAAAAAAAATCAAAAGAAAGAAAGAAAAAATGTGGAAAAATCATAAACGGAAAAAAGAGAAAGAGAAAGAAAGATAAAAGGAAAGGTCAACGAAGAGTAAAGGGAGAAAGCAAGTGAAGTTAAGGTCTTAGATCGACACCAACGTCTGGTGAAATTCACCTGCTTTCGTAGAAAACATGACATAGAAATTTAATATTAAATTTAGTTTTAAAATAATGGGATATATTTACGATATAAAAATAAATAATAAATCATATTTTTTAACACAAATTAAAATACAACTACTAGCAGTATCATATTATAAATATAATTATAATAATAAAAAATATGTACATAATAAAAATATCTATGAATTCAAAATTTATATTTATAATAATATTATTGAACAGATGAAACAGCGCTGGCAAGACAAACCTCTGCATGGCCAATATCCAGTACGTGCCAATAAATCCAATGTTGACAAAGTTAATACTCATCGATGGTTACGTGCATCTGGATTAAAGTCTGAAACTGAAGGCTTAATACTTGCAGCACAAGACCAAAGTCTTTTCACGAGAAACTTTCAGGCAAATATTATGCATAATAATATGGATCCAAAATGCAGGTTTTGTGATAAACACCAAGAAACAATAGACCACCTAATCTCAGGCTGTTCTGTGCTTGCCCCAAATGAATATAAAAATCGCCACGATAGAGTTGGGCAATATTTACATTGGGCAATGTGCGAACATTATGAAAAAGCTGTAAACATACACTGGTATGAACATCACCCAGCACCGGTTACAGAAATAGAAGATGTAACCATTCTATGGGATTACACCATCTACACAGACAGAAAAATTGAAGCAAACAGGCCAGACATTGTTGTCAAAAACCAGAAGGAGAAAACTTGTCTATTAAATGATATGGCTTGTCCAGCGGATTGTAACATAGCAATCAAGGAATTTGAAAAACTGTCAAAATATAAAGACCTGGAAATTGAAATAGAAAATATGTGGAAATTGAAAACAAGAGTTCTGCCAGTGATAGTAGGTGCACTTGGAATGATAAAAAATGGAACAAAACAACACATTGAAAGAATCCCTGGAAACCCCAGCTTAAGAGATATACAAAAAATTGTCTTATTAAGTACAGCCCACACACTAAGGAAAACTTCATCTATGTAATGCTGGGGATGATAGGGAAGATAGAAAAACATGAAATGGAGCCATAACAACACGCCACTACCTGCCTTAGATCTCCCCGCAGACTTGGTTGGTAGTGAGACCAAAGCAGAAATCGAAATATGATGAAAAATGACATAATAATAATAATAATAATAATAATAATAATAATAATAATAATAATAATAATAATAATAATAACTGAGTTAAATAATAAATAATAAACTGAATTAAATTCACAGAATAGAGTTATGGCCATTAATAGCCTTGCAATCCCAGTTGTCCAATATAGCTTCAACATCTTAAACTGGACTCTAAACGACGTCAGGCGAATGGATGCTAAAACAAGAAAGCTTCTTTCTAAGCATAAGATGCATCATCCAAAGGCTGATGTAGACCGTCTATACATACCCCGTAAAGAAGGTGGAAGAGGTCTTATTCAGCGGGAATTGTCATACAAGACAACAACTATTGGCTTACTAACATACATAGAAACAACAAAGGATTGGATGATAAAATTAGTAAGGCAACATGAAGAAAGAAATAAAAAATATTCAATGATAAAAGAAGGCAGTAAAAACAAACAAGATTTACAGTTAGTAGATTCTGTAGAAAAGCAAACAGTAGCCAAGAACCAACTGTTGCGGCAAAAAATATGAAAATGAAAGCCAAAGATAAAGCTCTTGAAAAGAGGAAACAGCGCTGGCAAGACAAACCTCTGCATGACCAATATCCAGTACGTGCCAATAAATCCAATGTTGACAAAGTTAATACTCATCGATGGTTACGTGCATCTGGATTAAAGTCTGAAACTGAAGGATTAATACTTGCAGCACAAGACCAAAGTCTTTTCACGAGAAACTTTCAGGCAAATATTATGCATAATAATATGGATCCAAAATGCAGGTTTTGTGATAAACACCAAGAAACAATAGACCACCTAATCTCAGGCAGTTCTGTGCTTGCCCCAAATGAATATAAAAATTGCCACGATAGAGTTGGGCAATATTTACATTGGGCAATGTGCAAACATTATGGAAAAGCTGTAGGCAAACACTGGTATGAACATCATCCAGCACCGGTTACAGAAATAGAAGATGTAACCATTCTATGGGATTACACCATCTACACAGACAGAAAAATTGAAGCAAACAGGCCAGACATTATTGTTAAAACCAGAAGGAGAAAACTTGTCTATTAATTGATATGGCTTGTCCAGCGGATTGTAACATAGCAATCAAGGAATTTGAAAAACTGTCAAAATATAAAGACCTGGAAATTGAAATAGAAAAAATGTGGAAATTGAAAACAAGAGTTGTGCCAGTGACAGTAGGTGCACTTGGAATGATAAAAAATGGAACAAAACAACACATTGAAAGAATCCCTGGAAACCCCAGCTTAAGAGATATACAAAAAATTGTCTTATTAAGTACAGCCCAAAAACTAAGGAAAACTTTATCTATGTAATGCTGGGGATGATAGGGAAGATAGAAAAACATGAAATGGAGCCATAACAACACGCCACTACCTGCCTTAGATCTCCCCGCAGACTTGGTTGGTAGTGAGACCAAAGCAGAAATCGAAATATGATGAAAAATGACATAATAATAATAACAATATATATATATATATATATATATATATATATAATAATTAAATAAATTATATATGCATATATGGACATTGCGGTCAACAACAGCCCTGATATAAGTCGATTTTATGCTTAAATGCAATTTTCGTTCCATGCGTTTTGTGTTTTGCTCGACATAATGTACAATTGCTGAGTAAATCTGCATTATGTTTAAGTAGTCTATTTTATTATACAAACAGTTATTGAATGGGTGCTAAAAGTTATATTTCATATTATTCTAGAAGTTATTAAGTAAATATAATTAAGGGTCCCAATGCAATTATTTTGTTGACAGTTGTTTATTAAAATTTTTACTCATTATTCATTATTTATTATTTCAATACTTGTTGCTGATTGTTTATATTTCCATTTTCATTTCCTTTTTTTAAAGCGTTTGCAACTAATCTGCGATTCATAAAATGTATACACGGCAAAAGTAGGCATGCAGTTAGATGTATTAGTATTGGTTGTCTCGTTTAATGTATTACGTATTATGCGTATTTTGATTTTCATAACTATAAGTATTTTTGTATTTCTTAAATTTCAACAGGGAGTATGTTTAGTGTGTCGGCGTTCGTAGGCAACGAAAAACTCGTTTATTAGAAATATAAGAGTGATTAGTGTGTTCAAAGCCACTACAGGATGCATCTTGCATTTAACCTCCTGCCAGAATGAATTAATGTTTTGTTTCATGCGAATGATATTTCTTAATGCTTTAAGTTGTTCCTTTCACAATATTTGATGTCGTCGCTCTTGAAGGAAATTGCTTCCAAATTAATTGTTTCGCTTTTGGTGAATATAGATTTGTGAAAGTTGAAAACGAGGTCAAATTAGTTTCTGTGTATGACCAAGGCATTATTTAAACTGATATTTATGAGATTTCTTCTGTCTTCATAGATACGTTTTGTTTTATTTTCTGTATATATGAATTTTGACACCGATTTTAAACACTGACGGCTCCGCAAAGCGATCCGTTTACCATATTCACTCACAAGACTTGTGTCAAACAGTGTTATTTTTTTCAGGCACTTTCCAAAGAGCTTGAAGCACCTCCACCAGATAATACTAGGGAGTCACCTTCCTGACAAATCGACAACGGTGTGATTTGTACCATTAACTACATGTTCAGAAAGAGATCACGCTAAACAGTTGACCCTTTTCCTTTGGCTTGCAAAAGTCTACACTCGCTTTAAAAGTTATATTTTGTAAAATTTAACAGGAGACAACACATTTTTTCAATTCCATGATTGTTAAGTAATAAGCAGATCCATCACACTTTCCTTTGATATAAAAATTACATATTAAAGATGTCACGCTGTTTCTTAAGATAATGAAAATATGAAAATAATGAAAATATGAAAATAAATATGAAAATATGAAAATAATGAAAATAATGAAAATATGAAATATGAAAATATGAAATATGAAAATATGAAAATATGAAAATAATGAAAATATGAATATATCTCTTCAAATGTCTACAGCCCTACCTTTGTCCTCTAGGTCACACTCGTTTACTTATGAAATAATTAAATATAACCACCACTTGTGAGGTAAGGGTTTTTTCGTACTTCCAGGCAGTGAATCTTCATGTCGATTACTTTCTTCCTTGATAGTTCTTTTTCTTATGTGTGTGTCATTTCAAGACATAGACGATCATAGACTTCCATTTGCCTCTATCCTCTGTCGCTCTTAACCTTTACTTTACTAATTATTTAAAATTTTACGGTTTATTTCATAATATTTATTTTATAGGATTTAATTCATATGACAAAACGTTTTCGTTGTTAGTAAATATACACATGCGCAGTCAATTATTAATTAACCGCATAAATGAATTATATCAACATTGTTTTTCATTGACCACAGACCAAAAGTACACGTTTAAATTGTAACAAAATCCACTTTAATATAACTAGCTTTTCTAAAGAATGCCCATGAAATGTTATATTAATAAATTTAAGGAAGAATTTCCCTGTTATAGTAGTTTGTCTGCAATATTTAAAAACAATATCATGTAAATGCATTATATAAATAGCCTAAGCAATAAATGAAAAGTATTTTGATTCTCTTTGTTGAAAACCCCCCAAAAAGCAATTTAAGACAAAGCTAAACCCAGGACGATAATATTTATCAAATTGCAGTCTAAAAAAATAAAAGGATATTTGTCAGTTTTGTAACCCTTCAATAACTAATACTGTGCAATTCTCTATAAACGCGAGTAAAGGTTCCTTTATTAAAGAACGACTTTGAAAAGAAACAGAGTAATCTTTGTAAAATGTTTGGGAATGTTTTTGTATTTATTTACTGGAGAAGCTGTGTAATTTTTGATGAATGAAGTAACATAAAAGCAAAAGTTGCTTTTATTATGGCTTCTACCGTTAAAATATATATGTAGATGGTAATTTTAGAAGTTACCACAAAAATATAAAACACATAAAGATGTGATGTGTTCAATGATCTTTTCTTCTTCTTCTTCTTCTATGTTCCCTGTTGTTTCAGGGCGTAGGCGATCATGGCTTTCCACGTTTCCCTATCCCTGGTGGTTCTGAGCACGCCTTCTTCTGTTACACCATGCAATCCTCGTTCCATCATCCACCTGATTGGGTTCTTCAAATATGTTATCCGTTGTTTTTCCCTGTCTATTTTTCCTCTACCTGTCCTGTTAGTATCAGATTCTTCAAGCCCTCCTTCCTCATTGCTTGTCCCAGTAACTTCATGTGTCTCTTCCTGATGCTCGCTATTAATTTCTTTTTTGTTTCCATCATTTCTAGGACCTCATCATTGCTCACATGCTCTATCCATGATATTCGCAGCATCCTTCTCCAGAAGCACATTTCAGTTGATTCAATTTTTCCTTCATATTTGATGATATTATCCAACATTCACTGCCATACTGAAGGACGAACAGCACGTAGCAATCCAGTACTTTCTTCTTTGTTTCTAGCGAAATTGTCCTGTTTCTTAATACCTTACTCAACTTCTGTAATACTTTCTTCAACATGCCAATTCGCCTTCGGATCTCTGTGTCGCACTTTCTCTCTTCTGTTATAACACTTCCCAGTACTAAAGCGAAGATCTTCTGCACGTGATGACAAAATATTTTGTCACAGTTAATCAATGCATAACTTAATACTGTAAAATTCAATTTCAAATAAATCGTATTTAAATTGTTTGAAAGTCTTTAAAGATTTACGTCGCCGGATGACTATTTTATGATCTCTTTTATGAAGAGAACCAATATTTAATTAAAGCATCAATTAAAATTGAAATCACGAAACACTGATGAGATCGTTTTTAGATATTATTATTCAGAAATCTTCAAGAATAGGAAGTTGTGAGTGATTAAAAATAATAATTATGACTGATTACAAGAATTAATTAAAAATGATTGTTCTTCCGAAATTTTCGAGTTTCTTCTATTTGGAAAATTAATCGAAAGTTAGTTCTATAAACATTGAGATCAAAGTAAGATTTAATATATTACTTTCTGAAGTCTACACAAGATATGTTATGTCACTAAATTCGTGTCCTGTCCTTTCAGGACGTAGGCGATCATGGTTCTTCACGTCTCCCTATTCCTGGTGGCTCTTAGTATGTTTTCCCCTGCTACACCTCGCAACCCCCGTTCTGTCATCCACGTGATCAGGTCCTTAAAATAAGTTATCCACTGCCCTCCTCTGTCTCTTTTTCCTTCTATTTGGTTTATCAGTATCAAGTTTTCCAAGCCCTCCTTCCTCATTGCATCTCCCATGAACTTCAGTTGTTTCTTCCTGGTGCACACTATTACTTTTCTTTCGTTGCTATTCATTCCAACACCTCATCGTTCCTTGCATGCTCGATCCCCGACATCCGTAGCATCCTTCTGTAGAGCCACATTTCCGCTGCTTTAAGTATTTTCCTCATTTTCAATGATATTGTCTAGCATTCACTGCCGTATTGGAGAACTGATATTACATAGCAATCTAGCACTCTATTCTTTATTTCTAGTGCTGCGTCTTAATACTTTACTCAGCTCTTGGAACGCGTCATTTCCTATGCCAATTTGCCTTTCGATCTCTGTGTCGCACTTTTCATCTCCTAATTTTTTATCATAGATTGTGAAAAAAGGAGATTGTATTAAGAGTTAGAAGAGATTAGTTGGTCATTTACTTTGTGTCCAACCGGTACACAGTCCTGGAGACGTTCGACCTAGAGGGTTATATAAGGGGCTTTTATGAACGGGATATGCATGGAAGATAACTGTTTACCATAGATTGAAGGGTGTTATTGGTTGTAGCGATCAGGAATCAACCTCTTTGGAGTCGGTTTTACAAGGAATCGATTCGGGGAAAGAAGCAGCTGGAATAGTATTTCATTTCTCCAAACAATAAGAAGGAAATTATGGTGGTTCACTACAATATGGCTGGTCGTATCAATAAATTTAATGCTAGTTGAACTAAGAAGTGTAGTTTATCTGAGCACTCACCATGGAAGTAGCGACTGAACAGTGAGAAGCTTGCGATGTATCGTCTGCGAAAAAAGGGATTGTACGTTGTAAAATGATTCATAGACGACAAAGACTCAGGGACGCTTTTGGACACTATGGAGTGTAATGTGAAAACTGTGAAACTCATGCCCATATATAGCAGAAAAACTCTATTTTTGTCCTAATCTGGCTCTAACAATGGTCGAGGATAGCAGGAGACTAAAGTACTTACTAGAACATTACAGGGAATAGGTAATTTTCCATAATCTTAAGTAGGGGATCGTAGGTCCATGTTCCAATTGTGGTCCTGGTTGAATTTAATATCCCAGTTGGCGCTGAAGGCATGGGGCATTTCTCAGGGAACATCAGCTAATTACGACCTGGGTCCGATCGGCGAATATAAAAGTTAACTACTTAGTCTTTGAGCTATTGAATGTGACCCTCCAACTTTTCTTTGAGCTGCTAGAGTTTGTTCAGATGAGTGAGATCACCCACGAAACTCTGGTCATTAACCCTCGAACAATCATCTACAATCCTTAAAATACATAACCTTCTAATATTTACAACAAAGGTGATACATACATACATACATGCATACATACATATACTATATACATGCAGACAGATGTTTTGTGTATCACTTCCGGTGGCTTAAACAGTATTCCGAATAAAAACGTTTGTTTAATCTACGTTGATGGACAGTTCTTCATCAAATGAACATTTCTAGACATAGATTGTCAACAAGAGTTCTTGTTTTTAGTGCTGCTCAATCATTGCTCGATCTGTTTCTAATGAGACCAAGTAAAAACTCAGTACCCCAAGAATTGAAATTACAATTTTTCTGAATACAAGAAACGATGCTTTTAACCAGTAGAATATTGTCACTTGCTTTATTTATTTATCAGGCAATATATTTATTTATTTTCCCCTTTCCTTCTAAATATACACTAACCGGCAGGATTATAACCTGCATTATCTTAAGGAAAAACCGTCATTATATCTAACGTGCTCGAATAGTGTTGTGAAACGCAGTTTTGTATCACAAGGCAAAAATGTAATATTTTTAGGAATTCATTTTTTCTTTTTTAATCTGATTTATTTATGATAAATAAACTGCTTAATAAATGAACAGAGCGTAAACTCAAACACAGTATCCACTAAATTAGCGTTAAATAATAATGCCTCATTCTTGAAGGAAGCATTCATTTTTGTATATATATATATATATATATATATATATACATATATATATATGAAAATAGATTGAGAAACAAGAAAATTATATTTTTCTTTCCTACGCAAAACGGATTTATTAAGGCAGAGTTGAAATGAATTTTATTTTAAATAATCTATCTTAAAGAAATATTGTTGGCTATTAGAAAAACGCTCATAAATATTCATAAGATTGACGGAAAATATTAAACATTTAAAAATATTTTTTTTTTTATGGGCAGTAAATCGTTACGTTAGCATATGTTAAAAGAGATGAAAATTCACCGTTGTTTTGGATATTTTTTATATCTGTTTTTGTGAGAAGGTTCTCGGAAATAATTCTTTGCCTTAGGACTTTGAGAAAAACCACGGCGTAAATTAATATTTCCACAATATTTGATGTCGTTGCTTCCAAATTAATTGTTTCGCTTTTGGTGAATATAGATTTGTGAAAGTTGAAAACGAGGTCAAATTAGTTTCTGTGTATGACCAAGGCATTATTTAAACTGATATTTATGAGATTTCTTCTGTCTTCATAGATACGTTTTGTTTTATTTTCTGTATATATGAATTTTGACACCGATTTTAAACACTGACGGCTCCGCAAAGCGATCCGTTTACCATATTCACTCACAAGACTTGTGTCAAACAGTGTTATTTTTTTCAGGCACTTTCCAAAGAGCTTGAAGCACCTCCACCAGATAATACTAGGGAGTCACCTTCCTGACAAATCGACAACGGTGTGATTTGTACCATTAACTACATGTTCAGAAAGAGATCACGCTAAACAGTTGACCCTTTTCCTTTGGCTTGCAAAAGTCTACACTCGCTTTAAAAGTTATATTTTGTAAAATTTAACAGGAGACAACACATTTTTTCAATTCCATGATTGTTAAGTAATAAGCAGATCCATCACACTTTCCTTTGATATAAAAATTACATATTAAAGATGTCACGCTGTTTCTTAAGATAATGAAAATATGAAAATAATGAAAATATGAAAATAAATATGAAAATATGAAAATAATGAAAATAATGAAAATATGAAAATATGAAATATGAAAATATGAAAATAATGAAAATATGAAAATAAATATGAAAATATGAAAATAATGAAAATAATGAAAATAATGAAAATATGAAATATGAAAATATGAAATAATGAAAATATGAAAATAAATATGAAAATATGAAAATAATGAAAATAATGAAAATATGAAAATATGAAAATATGAAAATAATGAAAATAATGAAAATATGAATATATCTCTTCAAATGTCTACAGCCCTACCTTTGTCCCCTAGGTCACACTCGTTTACTTATGAAATAATTAAATATAACCACCACTTGTGAGGTAAGGGTTTTTTCGTACTTCCAGGCAGTGAATCTTCATGTCGATTACTTTCTTCCTTGATAGTTCTTTTTCTTATGTGTGTGTCATTTCAAGACATAGGCGATCATAGACTTCCATTTGCCTCTGTCGCTCTTAACCTCTCGCTATCCCCATTCCTCCCACCCATTTACACAAGCTCTTCAAGTATATCTCACCTCTTCTATTATCTATTTCTCTTTTTCCGTTCTTTAAGCATCAGATTCTCCAAGTAATCATTCCTCATTCCATGTTCCACAAACCTCAACTATCTCTTCCTGATGCCGGGCATGTTTTTTTTTCTATCAGAACACTTTCAGGTAATTAAATTTCTGCAACTGTTCGATGCGCATCTTATATTGTTGAAACCGTGGTCGCTGATGAGGAATCTTGACATGACTTCTAGCTTTGAAAGCTTTCGCTGTCCATGTTAAAGATATACGGTGAAAAGACACATCCTTGTCTTACATCCCTTTGTTTTTTCGCATATCTGCTGAATAATTATTTTGTCCGTATGCAGATGGTTTGCTGCCAGTCTAATGTTTTGGTTGTTTTAAGGTTTCCTTCGGATATATCGATGTTGCCGGGCATTTCTAACGAGAGTTTTATGGCACACTTTTTCGAATGACATTGCTTTGCCTATAAAAGATAGGAACACGTTTTTCTGCTGTTTCTGATAACATTCTGAGCATGGATATCTTATTCTTGCGGTGCTTTTGGCAAAGTCTCACTGTTCTTGTCCTATCTCTAGGCAGAATCTCCTACGCGCTCTGTTCATCAGAATCAGGATGATGATTTTTGTTATGTGACTGATAGTTCAGTGGAGTTCACTTTGATTTGCGCCAGACTTCTAAGTTAGTGCTATAAAAATGGAAATTCATCGTCAATTGCCATCTTATGTGTTCTTAAATCCCGTTATACTTTAATCTTTCTTTATGTCGTGGACCCGGTTAAAGGTCCAAAAATAATGACACGAAAGCAATCCAAATAGGGAATAAAGAATATCTATTAAACCCGTCAAAACACAGCACTTGGAACTTTATTAGTAGAACGATAATACGGGTTAGTGCGTAATACAATAATTTGACCCTCGAGTAGTGTTCGTAGACGATTCTCCGATATATTCAGGGTGTTCCCCTCAGGCTAATCTCTCAAGCTATCTATTCATGCTACCTTCTCAGGATATCTACTCTCACATCTTGCGAGGGGAGGCATATGTAAAGGATGGAAGAGTTCATTCCGTTGTGGGTGATGCCGCAATGACACTTCAACACACTCCGTACTAAGTATTTTCTCTCAATGTAATTTCCTGCAAGCTGGTGCGTTGTGGTGCAGTGGATTTCGGCTCAGAACGAGAAATCGGGGAGCCTATTTCGAATTCCAGATAGATCCCCTGCTTTCCCTTAAGCACAAATACCCTTGGGAAAGGTTATAATCCGTCTCTTCCTTTCGGTTAAACAACAGGACAGATTGAGTTTTATAGCCTTCGCTCTCAACCAGTCTACCGCAAAAAGTAATGGCAAACTACTGTGGGATACTCCCTGCACAGTCAGTCATATCTCATTCGAGATATGATCGCCCACACATATATCACGTATGGCACTTAACTGAGTTAATCCCCATGCACACTAGTATCTTTGCCGCCTTGTTTAGGTTGGAAGGATTAAAAAAATGAAAAGACATTAGCATAATGGTAATGTCATTAGCAAAAAATGATGTCATAGATGTTAAAATGTTTTAATATCCCATTCTTTCTTTATAAAACATACTATGTTTATTAGGGAATGGGCTATATATGTATATTAAAGAATATAGACACTATCGACAGAAGAAGTAACACTGTTAGCAATTTCCCAACTCAAGTGATATTTCACAAATCAAGCGCTGGCTCTATAACTACGTAATTAATAGACTATGAAAAATGTTTGGGGAAAAGCATTTATCACAGTTATTTTATTTTTAATTAATATTTTAAGCGCCAGTGCTATCATACACATCACATCAGTTTACTTCATGCCGTTAGAAAACTCTTGAATCTATCACCAATAAAAATTTGTTGAACACAACAAAGAAAACTAAACATTACGTTCCACATCACGCAGAAACACCGATTACTCTATGATCACTTTATTTAAGCAACCCCAGTCCTGGTCAGAACCTAGATGTGTGATCTCCGGGAATACCTGGGGTAGAAATGTAAACTTTACAGATGGTGTAACGGAATTGTTATGCTGATAACAGAGTTCCAATGCCAGTTGCATTATTTATATTCACTATGATCACTTTATTTAAGCAACACCAGTCCTGGTCAGAACCTAGATGTGTGATCTCCGGGAATACCTGGGGTAGAAATGTAAACTTTACAGATGGTGTAACGGAATTGTTATGCTGATAACAGAGTTCCAATGCCAGTTGCATTATTTATATTCACTATGATCACTTTATTTAAGCAACACCAGTCCTGGTCAGAACCTAGATGTGTGATCTCCGGGAATACCTGGGGTAGAAATGTAAACTTTACAGATGGTGTAACGGAATTGTTATGCTGATAACAGAGTTCCAATGCCAGTTGCATTATTTATACATATTCACTATGATCACTTTATTTAAGCAACACCAGTCCTGGTCAGAACCTAGATGTGTGATCTCCGGAATACCTGGGGTAGAAATGTAAAATTTACAGATGGTATAAAACGGAATTGTTATGCTGATAACAGAGTTCCAATGCCAGTTGCATTATTTATATTCACTATGATCACTTTATTTAAGCAACACCAGTCCTGGTCAGAACCTAGATGTGTGATCTCCGGGAATACCTGGGGTAGAAATGTAAAATTTACAGATGGTGTAACGGAATTGTTATGCTGATAACAGAGTTCCAATGCCAGTTGCAATATTTATATTCACTATGATCACTTTATTAGCAACACCAGTCCTGGTCAGAACCTAGATGTGTGATCTCCGGGAATACCTGGGGTAGAAATGTAAAATTTACAGATGGTATAACGGAATTGTTATGCTGATAACAGAGTTCCAATGCCAGTTGCATTATTTATATTCACTATGATCACTTTATTTAAGCAAATACCAGTCCTGGTCAGAACCTAGATGTGTGATCTCCGGGAATACCTGGGGTAGAAATGTAAAATTTATAGATGGTGTAACGGAATTGTTATGCTGATAACAGAGTTCCAATGCCAGTTGCATTATTTATATTCACTATGATCACTTTATTTAAGCAACACCAGTCCTGGTCAGAACCTAGATGTGTGATCTCCGGGAATACCTGGGGTAGAAATGTAAAATTTACAGATGGTGTAACGGAATTGTTATGCTGATAACAGAGTTCCAATGCCAGTTGCATTATTTATATTCACCAGTGATCACTTTATTTAAGCAACACCAGTCCTGGTCAGAACCTAGATGTGTGATCTCCGGGAATACCTGGGGTAGAAATGTAAAATTTACAGATGGTGTAACGGAATTGTTATGCTGATAACAGAGTTCCAATGCCAGTTGCATTATTTATATTCACTATGATCACTTTATTTAAGCAACACCAGTCCTGGTCAGAACCTAGATGTGTGATCTCCGGGAATACCTGGGGTAGAAATGTAAACTTTACAGATGGTGTAACGGAATTGTTATGCTGATAACAGAGTTCCAATGCCAGTTGCATTATTTATATTCACTATGATCACTTTATTTAAGCAACAATGTCCTGGTCAGAACCTAGATGTGTGATCTCCGGGAATACCTGGGGTAGAAATGTAAAATTTACAGATGTGTGCAACGGAATTGTTATGCTGATAACAGAGTTCCAATGCCAGTTGCATTATTTATATTCACTATGATCACTTTATTTAAGCAACACTATCCTGGTCAGAACCTAGATGTGTGATCTCCGGGAATACCTGGGGTAGAAATGTAAAATTTACAGATGGTGTAACGGAATTGTTATGCTGATAACAGAGTTCCAATGCCAGTTGCATTATTTATATTCACTATGATCACTTTATTTAAGCAACACCAGTCCTGGTCAGAACCTAGATGTGTGATCTCCGGGAATACCTGGGGTAGAAATGTAAAATTTACAGATGGTGTAACGGAATTGTTATGCTGATAACAGAGTTCCAAAGCCAGTTGCATTATTTATATTCACTATCTACTTTATTTAAGCAACACCAGTCCTGGTCAGAACCTAGATGTGTGATCTCCGGAATACCTGGGGTGAAATGTAAAATTTACAGATGGTGTAACGGAATTGTTATGCTGATAACAGAGTTCCAATGCCAGTTGCATTATTTATATTCACTATGATCACTTTATTTAAGCAACACCAGTCCTGGTCAGAACCTAGATGTGTGATCTCCGGGAATACCTGGGGTAGAAATGTAAAATTTACAGATGGTGTAACGGAATTGTTATGCTGATAACAGAGTTCCAATGCCAGGTTGCATTATTTATATTCACTTACGCGAAATAAACTTGGGAAACTACAAATCTACCACTTCTGCCGCAGTTGTGGATTAAACGTTTATCACTAAACCGTTATTATCTCCAAAAATGAAATATAATTATGTATAAAATATTTACATTTTAGCTTTAAATAACCTATAGATGTTAATATGCATCTAATCAAAACTAACAACAAAGAGTACTCCCGTATCGTTTTGTCATATCTAGATCAAATTCTGAGATTTTAGCAATTGTCATGGTGATTTACTAAACGTAGCTTAGCTATGGTACAGGGCCTAATAGATGTAACACACAATACGGATCGAACTCACTACTCATTTGAAATTTATTTAGCGAGACAAGCTTGTTAACCATTGTACCTGCAGAAATATCTATCTTAGCAATTATCATGACTGATATCAGTAAACGGCTGGTGATAAACAACTGCTGCTATGTCACAGTAGATTTTCATACAAACTGGTGATCTATGTAATCTCTAGGAGAGACCTTTGAGCTGTCGGGTCCTTTCCAGCAAATAAAACGCTCGGAAGGAGTCCGCCATCATTACATTAATGTAAATGTTTTAGTAATGAGTTTGAGAAAAATATTCTGCGGAAAAAATTAAAGATAAAGATTCATAAATTTCAAACAACAGCAACACCAGCTACATGGACGATATTTGTTTAATGTTTCCTTATAAATTAACGTCTGCTGTTACCACTATCCTTAAGAACGTTCGAGCTAAAATGACCATATTTTTGTCGCGCGTGTTTCCTTCAAGTGGGAAATCTTCTGTTTATATTTATATTTTATCAGTACTCAAATATTAGTATTTTTATATAGCCTTCATGAAGTTATCGTTTTTATATTCTGCAGGAATTAAAATTATTTTTCTTCACGTGACCTTAATAAAAAAACAGGTAGTGCTTTTAACTTTTTAGTTTTTCTCCTTCTCTATAAGCAGGGAAGCAAAATAAGAAGAAACGAAGATTTTTTTCAGGACATAAACAAATTGATTAGCGTGACCTGTCGAATGGAGAGCTGTCATTTAATCTCTCAAGTAAAGTTGAGTGCTGATATTTGTTGCGCATACATTCACGCACATATATTAATTAATATATGTGGGTGTGTGAGGGGGTTGTACGTGTGGGTTTGTGTGTGTATGTGCGTATATTTATGTGTGTGTGCGTGTGTGAAGACAAAAGGAAAACTTTTTTATACCTCAGATAAAGGTGTTACTTTATCTGAAGTACATAATCAAGGCAATTTCAAGAATTTTATTGCAATAAGAATCTATAAACGAAAAAGGTTTTTTCAATTTTTTTAAAATTTAGAAGTATAATATGTTTTCATCGGGTTTGCAGAAATATCGTTCAAGCAATAGAGGACACGAGGTGACACAATAAAATGTCTAACAAGACCAGTCAACGACATCAAACTTGCGTCAAGTCAATACCAATATCACCTTTTCGTTTAGCAAGCAATGTTTATTAAGATGAGAAATTGACCGCTCTCATCAGTAAAAATACAAAAAATGGGATTGAACGCTCTCAAAATTCAATGCAAACTTAAAATAAATCATAAAAGTAGCCAAAATAATTTAAAGAAAAGGGAAAAACAATACAAAACTTTATAACATGGTGGATCGAACCAAAAATTTAATCAGTTCGTGCCATACATGAGATCAATCATTCATGAAAATTTTATCCAAATCCTTCATTGCTAACACTGAAACTGTATTAATCTTTTAAAAATAATATTACCAGAAAATAATGTGGTTAGAGCGAACAACACTATATCTGAAATCGCCAAAGATATGGCCAACTTATCCTGTAATTTAAATGTTGCTGATAAGATAGGAAAGATCTCTATTAGGGCGCCTATATTTTAAGTATTACAAAAATCACTTCTCAATATAAATTACAAACCAGGTAATTAATCTTACGAAACGTGATTTAGTCTTAAAAAATAAATGAGTAACTAGGATCCACACTGAAACACAATCACTGAAAGGACCCTTATACGATACGCTCAGTTGGATCAACCAAAAGAAAAATCTAAATCGTTGATTTTTATTCTTCGATCTGAAAGACCTGCTAGATAGTTGTATTAACTTTGCGAAAAGTAACGGAGAAATCAGAGACAGAAAAATTAAAATTATTTTAGATGCTAGAAAATCATTTCTTACCTAGATCAAAAGTCCCTATCATAGTTTTGATGTCACTATGGGGACGTTTCATTCAGCCTGGTTTTCCTGAATAATAATTTAAGTAGAATTGTAAAACCTAAACAAAATGGGTTATACTGGGATTAGCCTTTTGTTCATCCTTGATTAAACTGGGCTCTTAACAAGTAGAATTCATAAAAACGCCCTTAAAACCTTTAGATTTAATATTAAAGCTTTTTAAAATCTAAAAATATTCAATTAATTAAACATAACACTTAATCTTAATGACGGCTCATACCAAACTTATTGCAAAGACATTAATTACTCAATCTATGTTAATATCCATTCCAACTACACTAATACTATTATAAAACAAATACCCGACATTGTTAACACTAGAATTAACCGGTTATCATCCAATAGTAATATAATCATTTTAAATAAAAAATATACAGCAAAGCCTTCCAGGAAACCGGTTTCAGGATTAAGTCAGTATATGAAAAAATGGTTAATTATTCTAAACAGTCTAGTGTTAAATATAGACATAAAAAAGGTATGCAAGATTCTTTAATCCCCTCATTCTCTAGACTATCTAATATCAATATTGGAAAATATTTTCTAAAACAATTAAGTAAAAATTTCCATACCAACAATCCACTACATAAAATTCTACAGAGAAGTACACTTAAAATTATCTACACGTGCACACACTATGAACAGTAATATTAATTTAATATTAATACTAATCTCCATAAAAAAGAATTTTTCACTAACTTAGATAAAGCTAACAATAATACTAGTATTGCAATTGTAGGTCTATTAACAACAGTCAGGTGGAAGGAAAATACATCCCCTTTAATCTACCAAGCTTAAATTTTCTACCAGGAATAACAAAAAGAGTAATCAAATTTACATTGGAATGTCTACTGGAGAATTTAAACAATTGCACTACACTCTTTCTGAAGATTTGTGGAGCATAACGGAGTTAGACTACTTTAAACTTGGATATTAATGGGTTCTGTCCGCACTTCTAATAATCTTTACGATAGATGCAATCTTTGTTTAGTTGAAAAATATTAAAATAATAAAGTATCAAAAAGAAATCTGCTTTTAAACATACGTAAGAAATTCTTGAGAAAATGCCGTTTTAAAACCATATATTTAAAATTCAGTTGAGATAATAATTCCCTTATATAATGCGAAATTAATTTCTTTTGATAGTTGCTTCATTTCCATTTTCTTAAATACTGTAGAATGAATTACAACACTAGTATATGATAGCCTATTTTATTATATACCCATTGCCGTCTTATCAAGTGTATGAATCTAAATTCTAATTTTGATTTTATTTATTCTTTATTAACTTCCCCTATAATAATTGAATTTTTCTCATACCTACCTTTCACTACCAATTAATTAATAACTCCTGTTTCTCATAGTTCCCTTAACATAGCATTAAACTCTATCCTTCTCATTCTTCATTTATTACATATTAATCATTAATCTATCTATCTATCTATCTATCTATCTATCTATCTATCTATCTATCTATCTATCTGCAGACATTCTTTTTGTGCTGTATCAGACCTCATTAGTACAGGTAGTCATCCGATTTCTTCCAGCCAGTATTGAAACTTGACCAATTTGACATCAGTCGGAGATTATAAGTCTAAGCTACAGGCAGTGGATTAATACACATAAGTACGGTTAGACTTCGATTGCTTTTTAACCCAGGATTGAAACCCGACCGAATTGGCGTCCTTCGGCGACTCTACTTCTGGGCTATGGGCGTTCAGTGGAAGAAGGCAGACTTTCCTAGCGCATATATTATCATTATACCCGCCCAATAACAAGAGTGCTCTATTTTACTGAATGAGCGATATATATATATATATATATATATATATATATATATATATATTACCATCAGTATTAACTACCTGATGAAACATGGTTCTTTTCATGTCGAAATATGAATATATCCTTTTCTATGTATATATGCACACCTATGAATATATGCGCATATTAAAATATTTGAAAATTTTTGTCAGTTACTTTTTTCCAACTTTCTATTTGTCATTATCACCAGTTGATATTTTGAGAATCCTTACTAGAACTTAAAATTATATGTTAGTATATAACTTTAAAAACAAAAAGCGATACCTAATGTAATATAACAATCTGGCCCCACCCGAGGAAGTGATGCAAGCGATGGTGTTTTCCATCCGTGAAGGGGGCAGCGAAGCGACAAGACAGGTGTTTGTGAAATACATCCTGTCAAAGCCGGAGCGGATGTCATTTTGACCTTATTTCCGACAGCAACGGAAATGGCTACAGAGGCAAACAGATCAGGTGCCTCTTAGAATTACGTGGGCGTGCGTGGGCGAGGCAAAAAACCGGAAGGAAAGTCCCGGTTCTAGAGGACTATATAAAGGCCTCGACACACGGATTCGCCAGTAGCAGAGAACGGCCGGTGGAAGCAGAGAGAGACAACACAGGCAGACTACACTCCCGTCAGCCATTCTATATGCGCCCTCACCCTTTCCGTTCTCTATTCCACACAGTTCGTCGTCATTAATAAAAATATAACCTTATATTTTTATATATGCGTGTTTGTTGTTTTGTCGTCATACGGCGATATATAACACACGCAAATTGGTGCCCAGTGACTTGCTGTTTTAAAACAACAACAACAAAACAGATAGATACGAGCTTGGTTACCACGGCGACAATTGAAATTCGACGGAATTAAAAACTACCAGATAGAAGACGAAAATAGTAAACAACAGGACGACAGCAGCGAAAGGTAGGTGACTTTTGATTCGTTCTTGTGTGTGTTCTGCTCTTGTTCATAAGTTATATTAAAAAAAAAAATGGAACAGCATACTTTTGCCGATTTTGTTCAAGGTCTGACCCTAGAATTGAGAAATGTGGCTTGTTCGGTGTCGAACACTTTAAGGGGAGAATCTTTTTTAAAAAATATACAGCCATTAGCATGCAAAGAAGATGGTGGTTGTAGTGCTTGGTTGGAGGATATGGAGAGGTATTTTCAAGTTGTGCGCGTGGCAGAAGAAGACAAGTGTCAGGCAGCTCTTCTCACAACAAGGGGAGCTGTTGGACACTATGTATATAGACTAATTTCTAGTAACCCACAACTCACATGGAAGGAGTTAAAAACTTCTTTAAAGGAATATTACGGATTGGTTTTAGACCCCGACGCACGGTTAGTCGAATTAGTGAACATTAGGCAGGGTAGAACGGAGGGGTGCAGGACTACATGCAGAGAGTAGTACGCCTAGCGGAGAGCGCATATGTTGGGGTTGACGGGAGGAATGAAGTTGTTACAAAACAAGTTTGAGGATTCTTCATAAAAGGTCTAAGGGATCGGGAAATAAAGATGGCAGATATGAAGGATGAGCCACAAACACTGGAGGCTGCCTATCAGAAAGCGTTATCTGAGTTGAGATGGAAAATTCGACTCGACGCAAACTCTGAATACGAAGAGGAGCCTATGGAAATTTGCCACTCTCGGAGACGGGTACCGATAGAAGCCGTAAGCCCCGCTAAATCTAATAATAATAATGATAATAATAGGAATAAGTTGGGACTTGTTAGCGGGAGAGGAACGGGAGCTTTGTTAGGTGTTGGAATTGTGGGAAAGAAGGCCACATAGCAAAATTTTGTAGACACGCCCCGGGAAACGGCAGAGGTCCGTTCGTGCGACGCCCAACGAACGGAACAAGGCGATACCAACGCACATAGTTGGTAATATGGGCGCGCCAAATTCCATCTTTATTAGAATAGAACGTAGACCTTATAGGGCATTGGTAGATACGGGAGCAGAGGTATCGGTTATAAGCTGTAGGGTATTTAAAAAATTGCGACTGGGACTTGAACTGCAAAAGAGGGACATTAAACTTCGAACTGCGAATGGATCCCCGTTATACGTTGAAGGCCTTTGTCGTCTACAGGTCCAGATAGGAAGTAAGTCCATACCCCATGATTTTTTAGTCGTGAAAAATCTCAATAGAAACGTTATACTTGGCCGAGATTGGCTGATGCAGAACGGGGTGAGAATGTATTTCGATTTGGGGGCATTGAAGATTGGTGAAGAATACGTGGCATTGGAGGAGGATGTTCATATTTCCTCTATTGTTAGGTTAGCTCAAAAAGTAACATTAAGACCTCAACACCTGCATGCTTGTCTGGGATTAACCAGGCTGAGAAATGGACGTGGCAAAGAATATGAAATCGAACAGCTGAGTAGTGGATATGTTAGCAACTTATGTGGTATATCAGTAGCCAACGCAGTTGTAAAAATGCCAAAGTCTCGTAAGTTTCAGTTGCTGATAATGAATAACACTAACCAGACAATCACTTTGAGACGGGGGTGTTCGCTGGCTAAATTGGAAAGGGCAGGTGATATTACTGAAATTACTATGCCCGATAAACAAAATAATAAAAGTCCTGATGTAGATTTGGAACAGGTACATGTACCGGAGGAATTCAAGCCTGAAATTAACAAATTGCTAAAAAGAAATAGGGACATGTTCGTTAGTGACGACAAGAACCTGGGCAGAACCGATACTGTGAAGATGCGTATCGATACTGGAACGCATGAGCCCATAAGAAAACGCCCATATCGCACACCCCTCAAACAAAGAAAGACAATGGATTCAGCAATCGACGAAATGATGCAGGCAGGTGTAATTGAGAGATCCAATAGTCCGTGGGGTTTTCCAGTAGTTTTAGTAGAGAAGAAAGACGGTGGTAAGAGATTTTGTGTAGACTTTAGAGCACTTAATAAGATTACAAAGAAATATGCTCGACCTCTTCCTGTCATCGATGATATACTGGCATCACTTGGTTCGGCAAGGTACTTTTCGAAGCTTGATTTAAAATCAGGGTACTGGCAAGTTAAGCTTCATGATGATGACAAAGAAAAAAGTGCATTCACCTGCCACAAGGGTCTGTTTCATTTTAATGTTATGCCATTTGGACTTGCAAATGCACCCGGCATCTTCCAGGAATTAATGTCAGTTGTTTTACAGGGACAGGAAGATTTTGCTCTGGCATATTTAGATGATATTTTGATATTTTCAAATACGGTGGAAAATCATTTAAAACATATAGACACAGTCTTGAGTAGTCTACGTAAGCACAACCTTAAACTGAAGCCAGCTAAGTGTGAGTTCTTTAAGAAAGAGACCCAATACCTGGGGTTCAAGATAAGTGAAGAGGGAATACAACCAGACCTCAATAAAGTCAAGGCTAGAAAAGTCAGTTTCTACTCCAACCACTGTTAGGCAAGTAAGAGCTTTTATTGGGATGATCTCATACTATCGCCGCTTTATTAGAAATTTCTCTGATATAGCCGAACCGCTGGTCAATTTGACAAGGAAATATGCACGATTCCAATGGGACGATGCTTGCCAAACCGCTTTCGATACACTAAAAACGAAGCTCGCGGAGATGGTAACACTAGCCTATCCCAACCCAAATAAGGCGTATAGGTTATATACTGACGCATCCGATCAATCGATTGGCGTATGCCTATCCCAGGTGGTGTACGATAAGGAAAATAGGAAGGATGTAGAAAAACCAATTTATTTATTGTCCCATAAATTAAGTGACACACAAACGAGGTGGTCACCTATAGAGAAAGAGGCTTATGCCATACACTATGCTCTTCAAAAACTGAATCACTACCTGCATGGTGCAACATTCACAATATACACTGATCATAGGCCCCTGGAGCACTTACTTAACTCGCCCATACAAAATAAGAAGATACAGATTTGGGCTCTGAGCATGTCTGGCTACAATTGCAGCATACAGTATCTTAATGGTAAGGATAATGTTTGCGCGGATCTCTTATCACGCGCTGTTGATGTGAACGAAGACCATATTGCTTCTCCAGTAGATATAGATGATAGAAATTACTTGGTTGGTGTTATAAACTCCAACCTAATGGAGCCTGAAGAATTAGCAGCCCATAAAAATGTCGAAAATTCATCAGAGGCACCCGAACGGCCCACATTGAAAGGAATAGACATAATCAGGGAGCAAGAATCAGACAAAAACATCTTAGACCTGAAGATTAGATTACGAAATGGTAGGGCTACCAAAGCAGAACAGAAGAGATATATAGTAATGGATGAGGTGGTGTACTATTTGTCTCAACCTGATGATGAACCCCTCATCAGGCTGTATGTACCATCTCACCTTAGAAAAATGGTTCTAGTTCAATACCATGATGACAGTGGCCATATGGGGGTGGATAAGACATTCCACTCAATAAAACAAAAGTATTTCTGGCCTTGTTTACTTAGAGAAATAAATGATTTCGTAGGTAAATGTATCACGTGTCAGACAAGAAACCTAAAGAGGCAGCAACCCCACATACAGGAATGTGACTTCCCTCCTTTTCCTTTCGCAAAGGTTGCTTTAGATGTCTCAGGACCCTACCCACAGACCGACTTTCCAGTGCACAAAAATCGACACCAACGTGTGGAATCAGACGATGAGTCTGATGTTCCATTAATGGAGCGTTGCATCATGACGCGACGTAAAATGGCGAATAAAAACGTGTCAACTATTGATAATGATGATAGAATCCGTGGTATAAATAATGTTTCATCCACGTTCGAGGATGATTGCTCAAAGTGTGAAACGACTGGATCTACTCATGTAGATCAGGGTTTTTCTAGGGAATCACCTAGCAGCGAAGATGTCCAAATGAGGCAAACGTCTGTTGGGGCAAAAAGCACGGACAGACCTGCAGATTCCACAGTTGATCGGAACAAAAAGAAAGAACAACTGAAAAGTCTTGTAGACTTATTGGCTGATATGCTATAGGATTGGGAAAGAAAGCAGTGGGAGGATTAACGATAGTTTATGTGAAATAGTTAGGAAGATACAAACTAAGGAATTGAGAGTCACGGGTCCATTTTTTTTTAGACTAAATTAAGATAGATGAAACCTCTAATCCTCCACAAGTAAATTGCATGCGGATTAACGTTGGAATCAGGGTAATTTTCTTCGTTTTCTATTGAACATTTCTCGGTCAGACTATGAATGATATGTACTGCAGATAATGGCAGTTTTTCTGTGTTCAAACATAGTATGTTTGAAATTAAATTAAATTAAATGAAGTTACATTTTGGGTAAGGCCGAAGTTACACTCAAACACTTCTTCTCCAAAGCTATTAGTTTGTGGATGAGACTCCAGAGACAATTCATTCCGATAATTAAGAATGAAAACTACACAAATATTATCTCAGCTGTTATCTAATCATCATATTCCCAAAATATACACTTCTATTTCCCCCTTTTACGCTATTACAAAATATTTTTTGAATACCTGTGAGTGGATGTTAGCCATTGTATTGTGTCAACAATTCTATAAATATAATTACTAGGCCTATACGAACATTCAAATTTTTTCGTGTAATGCATCTGCATTTGTAATCAAGATATCACAGATGTAATGCCAAAAACCATATATATAATTAATGGCTAACTAAAATTTGTTAATCAAAACAGATTAGGTTAAATCAGTTCCAAAACATAAACAATGTTTCTAATATTTTTGGTGATTGGGAAAAAATGTCTATTTAGAGGAAATGAATGTAGAAACGCGTGTTTTCTCCTCTATATGATTAAAGAATCAGTTCATCAAGACTGTTTTGTACTCTCCAGAATAGTCGGTAATATTCTTCTACTTCTTTACAATTAAAGTAATACTTGATGTATAGGTCCAACGGATGTTAAAATGTTCATGGCAATAAAATGCTGAAAAGAGAATTAATGCTTAGGAATGTAGGAGCGTTGTACGTAAGGAATGTATTTGATGTATTCGCTCCTTAGGTCAGTAAGTAGTTTTGACAGAGCGAAAGATAAGAGGAGAGGGAAGGGAGGGGAACATAGTTAACCGCTTGAATTGTGTCAAGGAGGCTACTAATTACAGTCCTCTCTCTGGGCCTGTCTGTCTTTCTGTCTCGGGTTTTTATTTCTACTTTTTGGATCGCGGGACATCATTTCGGAATTCATATCCGTATTTGATTCTGGGCTTTCCATTAACCGATGAATAAAATTCGCATAGGCTCAAGAACTGGAAATTTAATATTTAATTAATTATATGTTTTCAACCGAAACATCTGCGCGGAACCCGGATGCGCACCGACGACTTTTGGTCATTTTCTTTGTGGTTGTGAGGATGCAAACAACCGGTCCATCGCTTTTGCTCGGTCGATATCACCGCACAACCCTAGTTCCGTCATCCACCTGATTAGGTCCTTCAGATATGTTATTCGTTGCTCTCCCCTGTCTCCTTTACCCTCTATCTGGTCTGTTAGTATCAGGTTTTCCAAGCACTCCTTCCTCATTGCATGTCCCAGGAACTTCATTTGTCTCTTCTTGATGCTCAGTATTAATTTCCTGTTTGTTTCCATCATTTCTAAAATCTCAATATTTCTCACATGCTCGATCCATGATATCCAAAGCGTCCTTCTGTAGAACCACATTTCAGTTGCTTCAAGTTTTTCTTTCATCTTTGATTATATTGTTCAGCATTCACTGCCATATTAAAGAACTGCCAACACATATCAATCCAATACTCTCTTCTTTGTTTCTAGTGAAACTGTCCTGTTTTTTTAATATTTACTCAACTTCTGGAATGCTTTATTTCGACACGCACATTCGCCTTCGGATCTGTGTCGCACTTTCCGTCTTCTGTTATAACACTTCCCAGTTTTTTAAATTTTATTACATGCTTAATTCAACTGATGCAAAACCTGCAGACTAGACAATCTTGTTATGTTATTCTCAGTTCAATCTTTCACATTACTAACGTTTAAAAGTTATAAAACTTTATTAAACTATTGCAAGTTTTTAATAACTGCCCTCCAATGAATGAATGTTTTGATAATGTTGCCTAAATAAGAAATTTTGCCGATGTGGGAGAGATTTTCCCACCTAATATTTGGATATTCATGCTATTGTCAATTCTAACCAGTTTTCGTGAACAATGGCTTTTATGCACCTAACCATGAAGCATTAATCTTCATTGTTTTCGTTGAGTAACCTGTGATATTTCGGTTTCATTTTAAATTTGAAACTACAGAAAAATTAACATTTAATAGAGTGCTTCTCGTTTATTTTTGTTGGGAACATATCCGAAGCATAAGAATCAAGGAAAATTAATCGACTTAAGCTTGCCATCAAAAGCATTTTATCTAAAGCTGTTATTATCGTTGAAATTGATCTATTCAATCCATATTTTTAAGGATGCACTTAGAGTTATCCGCTCTTATAAACACATGTCTATGAATATCTTTTCATTCAGCTTTTTACTGTCCTGATCTCTTTCCGTGTTACCTTATTTTGAATGTTACTTCGACGACGATAGTTTGACAAACACAATTCTTTGATACATCGTGTTTATTTCTATTATCCGAGAAATATATATACAGCTGATCATTTGCAAAGACCTTAATAAAAAAAACGGAAATGTATGCATTTATACGCAGCTAATAATGGGCAAATACACATCACGGAAAATGTGTCATTTGCAAGAATACTGACGTCAGGAATAACGAAGAATCGTATCTAATAACCTACATAACCGGATACGTCTAATTAGATAAATGATCAGGGATTATGAAAGACACATTTTACGAAAAGCTTGGATGTTGGGGAAACCCATGATCCTGAACGACCTGAAGTCACACAGAACATAGCAGAAGTATACAATTTGTAATATATTATATGTATAAGGGTGTGTTAAACAATTCTCGTTGAGACCTACTATTTTGAATAATTAATTTAATGTCCTGGAATACAGATTTGAAGAAATGATTCGGGCTTAAAATTTTCAGATCATCTACTATATATATTTGTGTAGGGAGTATGTGAAAGTGCATATATATATATATATATATATATATATATATATATATATAGATAGATAGATAGATAGATACTATAGTCATCCGCAGACAGATCAGTTCCGCTGTATCACAGGTCATCAGTACTGGTTAGACTCCGGTCACTTCCTGACCAAGGATTGAAACACGACCGAATCGGCGTCAGTCGGCGATTCTACCTCTAGGCCACGACCGTCCAGTAGAAGAAGGCAGGCTTTTTTGCGAGTATAAATACGCCCAGTAGCTAGTGTGCTCCAATTCATTATCGAATGAGCGATGCGTAAATGCCGGAGTTGCTACTGTTTACGAAGTCTTCCACTCTTCCAGAGTGCTCAATCAGGGTGTGAGAGCGTAAATACTATATATATATATTTGTTAACTTGACAATACGTATGCAGAAATTTTTCAGTGTTATGGACACAATGTTTGAACATATAGACACTGCGAAAAAATCAACTGTCTATTGTAGTTGTCAATTCTATGAAAATACTATCAGAGAGCTTCACCAACGAAACGGCATCACTGGAAAAATGTGTTTATGTATACGTTTACCTTTATTTATGTTTTATTTATATATGTATCATATATATAGATATATACCTATCTATAAATATGTTACGCAAATTAACGACAATTTAAAATGATTTGTTTGAACAGTATTTTTGATCGATACTCATACTTAATTAGATATTCTGTTTTTAATTAAATAGTATTATATATTTATATCTACTGGCCTGATTATTTACGAGAAATTTTTATTACGAAAATGTGTGTCATTCAGTAGGTTTCGAAACTGCGACGCCTATCGTCAGAGGGGAAACTACTATTTGATCTGGCAACGTCTCTCGACCAGGAATGGCCTCCAGTCGAAACGAGGTTCCAATCAAGCCTATATGACACAATTTTCGATTCATCGCAGTAGCCATATCTGCTCTGAAATGTCTTGTAATGTCAACAAATGTAAACATGTTACGGAAATTAACGAAGGTTGATGTTAAGTTGATAAAATGGAAGAGGGAATGTTCGAATCCTGCCGAAAGACACACATTTTCGTAATTAAAATTTATCGTAAATAATCAGGCAAGTAGATATAAATATATAATACTATTTAATTAAAAACAAGACATCTTCTTAAATATGAGCATAATATAATGTTCAAACAAACCATGTATATGCATATATAAATATATATATATATATATATATATATATATATATATATATATGGAGAGAATGATATATTTTAGTGAAAAGACTGACAGAGGAAACATGTGTACTCATTGGAAAACTTGAATGTTGACTTTTCTCACGAATACTTAGATACCGTAAGAACAATTTTATTTTGTTTCAATGCTAACTTAGACATGGTAAAGATAATCAACAGTTTTAAAATTTCGATTTCTCTTGCATTTAATTTTTTGTTTTTAAAAAACTCAATGCAGTAAATATTGTAGAGTATAATATAAACACATTGTTAAATTTGTATTTTTTAATTAAAAAGAACATTGTGACGCAGAATGTTTTATGTTTCAAGATTTCCAACCCGTCATCAGGCAAGGTTAGATCATAGTTGTGAAAATCATTTTCACAACTATGATCTATCCTTGCCTGATGTCGGAGTAGAAATTTTGGAATATAGAAATTTCAGTGTCGCAATGATTTTTTAAATTAAAAAACAGATTTAATTATATATATATATATATATATATATATATATAGAGAGAGAGAGAGAGAGAGAGTGAGCGAAAGATAGGTATGCACTTTAGATATTTAAAAATATTTTATTACATTTTTATTCATTCTTACAAGCATATTGTTCAAAATATTTTATGCACATTTGCTTAGCACTTAATTGTATATATTTATTATATATTTTGCAAAGTTTAATCTCTTAAGTGCTAGCATTGTTCTGCTTCAATATTGCAACATACTTTAAAACTCTCCAGAACATTATTACACGCAGCACAACACGAATCCTTATATTCGTCAATATCAGTAAATACTTATGTGATGCTCTCTTTTAATTCGATCACTGTGTGTATTTCTCACATAAAGTTTGTTCGTCACTGCGACCACAAAAGATAAATTCATTGGTGTTAATTCTGGAAACCATGGTCACTGTTTGATGTTCTCTCTTCTGTTATACCAACGTTGTGAAAAAATGTGGTTAAAGTAGTTTCGTACTGCCAACATATAATGAGGAAAAACAATTATGCTTTGGATAAATAAGTTTTATAACAGGAAACAAATACTAACAACTGTTATCCTATATTTGCTGCGCGCTGTGAGTGTGTATAATTTTTCTATAATTCGTTCATTTTATTGTGGAATAGTGCTTGATATTAAGCATGACTGATATTTTTAATACATTGTCTATAAGAGTATATATATATCTTTATATATATATATATATATATATATATAGCCTGGTGCAAATTAATTGAAATTAAACTAATAATGTCGACATTTGCATCTTCCATATTAACCCTAATCACGTAATCATCTTCTCTCGGCGTTTCTTGTGTCTCTCCCGACCGCATTTTATATTTTGGAATGAAGAATCCTGTTTGTTTTTTCGCCTTGATGATATGAATTACAGTTGAAATGCTGACAATAACATTATCTTTTTATAATGCTTGCCAGTGTGTACGGGCAGTATTAAAGAATTTGTAGTCCTTCTTGCAATAAAGTCATTCGCAGACAATATCCGTAGGACAATTCATCGACATTCGAATAAATAGCGATAAATTTGTCATGTCATCACGTATGACGCAATAGTTTACAAGGTAAAAATGTTTCATCATGCACCCCGAAAAACGGTTCACATTAATGCCAATCACTGCAAATGACCGAATCTAAGGGAAATTAGCAATCGATTTCAAACTGATGCCCCGGTGGGTCTAAAACTGACACTTTGTCTAAAGAAAATAAAATAAAAAATTCTGCAGATATGGAAAAGGACCTCCAATCTATGGTGGACTATGGTAAAAGCTCACTCGTAAATCTAATGCTTCCAAAATGATGCTCCTTTAAACAATATAGACAATCACTACTATCCCCACATCAGTCTAGTCTCCCTGAAAGCAAAACACTGCCGCTACTCGGTCTAAATCTATCAGCCGGTCTCACGTGGAATGACTAAATTGAAACAATAGCTAAGTCTGTTGCTCAGAAGTTTTTCTCGACTGAATCCTTCTCATAAATATATAAATCTACCAACCGCCCGTCCATTGAATAAAGCTGTCACATCTGGCAGGATGAGACTCTTACTCATCTGAGGGGTGGGGCTATTGACAAAATCTAGCGAAAAAGCTGCAATGTAATTGATCCCAATCTGGTAGCTCAATTTCTGTCACATTCTCCCCGACGTATTGTGATTTCCCTTTGTCTTTTCTACATAATCATTCACGGCTTCTGCTCCGATGAGCTTAGCTCTCTGGTTCCCCATTCTGCATGAATTTTCTCAAGCGACTAGAATAGCAAGTAGGTTCAATCCTTTTATAGGGAAATCGATCAAATATAACCGCATCTTCTACTTCACAGCTTTTTTCTGGCACTAGACGCCCGTGAAATTCTCTTCCGCATACTTGCTTCCCTGACAGCTACATTCTTGAATAATTTAAATGCAATGTCAATTTCCATCTCTTTGACTCGCTTACTTTCCGGGAGAACCCGTTTGTCATGTTCTGCACCTTTTCCACTCTACTCTCATGCAACTCTCTTGACACCAGTGTTCTTATTATTCTCTTATCAATTCACTGACACCCCATGCAAATTGTTCCTCTTTCTCATCACTTTTCTCACACGTAACCAACTTTGCACTAGTGGCAGTTCTGCTTAAGGTGAAATTATTACAAAAGATGTCACTGCAATTAATTTGCACGAGAGTGTACATAGAAGTGTAGATTAAACTGTTAATGTTGATATAAACACAGAAAAATAGAATGGGAGACATTTATGTTCGAAATGTGCATATTTCGATACCCTTAAATATCAGTGTTTAAAATTTCAATCAGCTTTCAATACATAACAGAACTACTACATCAAGCGCACTACCTGATCATATATTAGGAAAGATGCCTATAGAAACTGACACATGCACAATACCCATATATTTTTGTCATATATAAGAAATGGTAAATATGGCGAGAAACTTTTATTAAAAATATAGTTTCACGTGTTATTGCGATCAAACATATTTTTAAACATTTTGTCAATGAGATCTGCTTTTGTTAGCCTGACATAATAGTGGGTGAATTCTCCGAGTGTGTTTGTACAAACGAGATTCGTTGTTTGTGTACGCATACGTATTTTTTCTCCTCTATTTCTACCAACATCTGTTTATCCCTTAGGCAGATGTATGGGTATTTTAAAACTTACATAATCTCTTTTTCTGCATATTTGTTATCATTTTTGACGGTAATAGATTTTTAGCAACGTTAACTACCCGATCACCTGTCCACAACTTGATTCTGTCCCTTTGATAGTGACCGAGTGGGAAAATTTGTGGCTGTTTTTATTATTGGTACCTTTCTTTTCTCGTGCCTGCAGCCTTTCTTGTAAATCGATATGCTTGATATCCGTTATTATCCTGTGTGTGTTATCGTTATAAAAAATCAGCATATTTTTTATTGCCTGACACGCACAAATATATTGCAGCACGCATGCGCTCAAGTTTTCTTAAAATGAGAAAAAAGGAATTATAAAAATTATATGCCAGTCATTTTGACTTCAGTTAGTGTATGCATTATGCTTATTACTTTAAAACGGATTTTTTCATCACATGCAATGGGTTCTATATTAAATCGTTTTCTTAAAATTCTTGCAGTTATATTTTATCAAGACGATTTGGGATAACTGAAAAATATGCAGTTAAGTATTTTTATAACAAAACCTCTAAGTTTTATAAATAAATCTGAACGAAATTTTTATGCAGCATATATTGATGGAAAGAAAACATTTTAATTAGCTAGAGAAAATTTGAAACACTAGCAATTTTGATTTGGAAAAAAATGGAGAAAAATATATATTTCACAATTTCGGTCGTTTTTTCTCTTGCAAAATAATAGTGGATTTTGAATTTGTTGAGTTGGTCGTGCATGAAAGTGTTGAATTAAAATTTGGCTTGAGTCGGTCGCCGACAAGCCGAGCCGAGTTTAAAAATGTTTTCTGTTGCGACCCCCTCTCCTAATAACGTAAACAAGTGCCTCCGGTCCCGAGAAAGGTCAACGGATCTAGGATCGGCCCACAAGGGCCTCTCGACTCTCGCGTAAGTATTCGATTTATTTCCTACGTCTGCCGTCAGGCCAGAGAGCAGTGATAGTAAAGCGAGAGGAGGCATTCTACACACGCGTCAATAAAATGAAATTCTTTCTCGACACGCGGCGCAGGGAAGTCAAACATGAGGCGTGTCTACGACTCTCAACCTGTGGCATTCCAAGCTCAACTTGATCCAGACATTTGGAAGAGTCGTCTCTGTTGACCTGATGATTTCGTCCACCACATAAGAGAGTGGACATTACGCGCTCGATCGACATCCTACGATCCTTATAGTAAGGAAGTACCGACAACCGGTAAATGATAATGGGAATCTCAGCAACAGATTGCAACTGCTCAGTCAAAATCTTGGCCAAAATCTTCAACTCTGTGTTTAGCAGAGTTATAGGCCTGTATTCATCTAAGTACCTAACAACCTTGATCTTTTACAACAGCGTGATCACACCCCTTGAAATCCGGTCGGGCACAGAGACTTGCCGGAACCTGTTGTGGGATACTACCGTTAAAATTGGTACAAAGTTGTGCGACAGTCTCAAGTACCATTCATAGGCTAGACCATCAAGCTCCGTTATCTCACCCTTGCAACGAGCTGCTTCATTCGGCGAAATTTCAGGACATTCAAACAAATAGGTGCGAAACTCCTCATGGTGGAGACCAGAATCCTTAGTAAAGCGGCTCGCGAAATGCCACCGAAACGCCTCATACATATCGTTGGTCAACCTCATAGCACGCTACTTCCACCACCTATTCCCAATAACCGCCCCCACTAATTCACACTGTACTAGTTTAGTTACGTGTTGCCAGAAGTCTAGCTTAGCCATTATTACACGTTGAACTTCCACTGCCTTTTTAACCGAGACCTAATATCTAACGCAACTCAGACACAAACGGGTTTTTGATCCGAATAGCATAAGCAGTAGAACATAGAGCACTTTATCAAATCTATATCGACACTTCTTACTAACATCCTATCCAGATACCTAGCTATGTGAGTAGACAATCAATTACGAGGTCACGTTTGTACCCTAAATGCTAAGGTAGACCTTGTTTACCTTAGCATTTAGGGTACCAACAAGGAAGAACATTTGTCTTGCTGGTCCCCATATGCTGAACAGACAACAAAGTCGCTAAACAGCACACGAGCATCAAAATCGCCAAACAAAGTGAGTCTCCTGGATCGCAGTCACATACACCACAAAGAACAAGAGATCACGAAACAGGTGGGCAGCCTTATTCAGATCACCGATCATTTTTTATGTCAGAGCCCTTAAGCACATACTGTATTAAAATCTGCGGGTGTCAAAACGTAAACGGCCTGTCCTAGATTGCCAGTGTCAAACTCGAACGTAATTCATCCGTCCAGGAAAATGCTACCAACGTCCGTCTAGAATATACGTTTTAAGATCCTTTATAAGAAGGGATGAAGTATCGTCAGAACCCTGACTGCGCAATGCTGCGCAATTTTCTTAAATTCTTCACATTCCATTTGAGTCATACTGATTCTAGCGTACGCGTTCTTGGTGCCCGTCAGTTAATCCCAAATTACAGGTTTCCGTCCATATTACCGATCTGTGTGTTTACTGCGGGGTCATTTGGAAAGATCTCTAGATCTTCGATGTTCTTTCTGTCCACAACAATGAGGTCTCAAAAGAGATTTCTTCCGGAAAGACTTCTTTTTCCTGCACAGTTTTGAGCTTTTGTATTACAGTTCCTTATTTGTTTTTTATTTCTTTTCTTTTTTCCTTTCCCTCAAAAATGATGGAAGAAGATGTGGTGGAGGGAGTTGGAGAAGCTCTCATTGAAGAGCAAGAATGGCTCCATAACTTTGCCGAAATTTCTTGTATTTTGGCAGGCAATTCAAGGTCTGATTAGATCTTGCCGGCTACCAGGGCCTTATCCGCTCTACTTTCTTTTTCTGGATTTTTAATAGGCATTTCTTTACATTCCATAGCTTATGACGCCTCTAGAAACTATTGCTGCTGCTACGTCTTTTCGCCAGTGGCTTTTTGATCGTGACCTCTTTACATTGTGTCTCTGAGGAGAAGGGGAAGTCGCCTTTTTTCCCTCCTCACCACCTCCGTTCTTTCGTTTGAAGGTAGCTGTTTCTTTTGGTCTGTTTTCATCAGTACCTCCTTTTCTAATGTAGGTTTTCTTTCACAGGTACCTACGATGTTACCAGTATTGAAACCGGGTTCCTTGTTGGGGCCAATCTTGCCTGATTACCAGCTGCTCTACATGTCTATTTTTGTGCCCTTCTTCCCTCTACAACAACGTATATCTCTTCCACGGCAGACTTAGCAACGCACATGTTTTTGTAGGCACGCCTGATTTGCTGCCAACTCGCTCAAACTCCTTGACAGCACTCAAGTGGGCAGAAAAACCCACATGAGCACTTGATATATCAAGCGGCACAGGTTGGGTACCAATCTGGATCCGTCCTATGCCCATACCTTGTGTCTGCATCCAAACATTCTTGGATTTTAGTATGTTGATTGCCAGAGTCTTTGACTCTTCCTCCGACGCCAAAAGCACGTCCCATATGGTAAGTGACCGCTTCGCCAAAATCTTTGGCACGATTTTGAGGCTTTTCAGAGCCTCCTCTATAATCTCCCTGCTAATGCCAATACACTTCCGTGTCTTCACGTCGATTGTATGCAGGATGATAGCCTTTTCCATAAGGCATTCAACTACTCTTCGATGGTAACGACTTTTTTGTTTTTAACGAAATCCTTGAGATTTTCTAGCATCTGCAGTGGCAAATTCGAATTCCAGTTGATTTTGTTAAATTCATTTAAGCGCAAATACCTATGGAAAAATATTAATCTATCTCTTCTCACTCACTAGGCTAAATCGCAGGAGAGATTTGCAACCAATCTAACATAGAACGAAATGGCAACCAACTGCGGGAAAATCTTCTGTCTAGTCAGTAATGGACCGATTGAGACATAGTCGCTCAAACGTTTATTACATATGACATTTTACTGACTGATGGAAAATCTGTAAACAAAGAAATTAGTTTAATCTGCGAAACTACGCTACCTGAACATTAAATGCAAATTAGTGCTGTCGTATTCACTTTGAATGACTCGCAAACTCATGCTTGCAAACTGAAACCTCACTGCAACTTGAAATATACAGCCGCCGACGATTTAATTGCCACAATCGCAGCGATTCTTCTAAAGAAACAAGCACTTCGATGAAGACAACATTCCAGCGAGTCAGTTTCGGAAGATACCGCTTATTTGAATACACATGTTTCCTTTTTGAAACTCTCTCTCTCTCTCTCCCTTTCTCTCTCTTGCTTGCCTTTACAATATATTTTCCTCGATAATAAGATCTGCATATATTGACCTACGAATGTATTTAACACTCCAGTTTTCTCAATGCATCGTATCGCCCTCGAAGAATATTTATACGTCAGGATAATCATTGTTCGACATTAAGGTCACTGGTGGCTGATAGATGAGATGTCAGCTGTCGAATACGATAACATTAAGACAGGTTGAGGATCAGCAAGGTGAAGTTTGATGATAAGTTTATTCTTGAATTGTTTGCATTCTAAATGTCAAGTATTTAAAGGTCGAGAATATCGTTAGTTGCTATTTTATAATATGAATGACAATATTGTTAATTATTTTATGTATTTCTAAATATTTTATAGCTTTTCAATATTTTTTCGATTACTTAAATAGTAACATGTTATGGATTGTAAGAATAACGATATACTTTTTCATTTTGTTGAATGAATTTTGTATTATTACATTATATTTTTAGAATATCAATACTTATTCTATACCCATATATTTAACCTATAAATGGTTACAAAATGGACTTCGGTATGAAATTTGTGATAGCTTTGTGATGATAATGAACTATCACAAGCTATCCATTTTAATAATAAAAAGAGCAGCCAAAGACCGCAAACATTAAAAAAGGTAATAACGATATCATCTCAGCGATTAGATTATACAATCAACATTAGGCAGCAAAAGTTTTGGAAGTGTTAATCATTTTTTCTTTTTAATGTCCCAAATTTGTATTTTGGCTAACATTTTTTATCTTTTTTTTTTTATAAATATTAGATTTATAATATAGATAATAATATTTCTATCGGCAAATAAATTGTGCGGTTAGAAAATTTACTGACCAAAACCATATAGTGAAAGTTATTCAGTATTTGGCATGGGAATCATAAGAGAAATATTTGTGAAATAACAAGAAAAATAACCCAGAAAATTTTTCGCGTGTCCGATCAAACACAAATCTATTCAGTTGATGCCAGTCATGAAGCCAATAATCCCTTGAAGTTTCATCCGAATCTATCAATCTAATCTTGAGATAGCTCGACAATGGACAAATAGCCAAACAAACAAACTGTCAAATTGACAAACGCGTTCAAATAAAATATGGCGGACGTAGTTTAACTAAGGATCTGCTGAACAAAATAAACTTTCAAAATTTGATATTCGACCTTGTAAATTTTTTACAAGGTTATCATTTTAAAAAAAGCCTCAGAATATCACTTCGTAGAGCATGAAAATACGACTGCAAACATATCCATGCAAAAGGTCTAAAAGAAAAAAATAACCTTTCAGATTGCAGATATGAAAGTAATATATAATTATATTCCCACCAGAAAAATGTTCTTAATCATTCAATAAACTGACACCTAAAATTCATGTTGAATATAAATGTTACATTATTATCAATTCTGAAATATACTTTGTTCAGATAGATATAATTTCATGAATTAGCTTTTTAATCGCTTGTTAATCTTGTAATGTACTCATGTTTTTTTAATAATATCGCCCCAAACAAAGCATTTTATTTCCACTGTTTTGCAGGAGGTTACATAAGAGGAAAGTTATGAGAAAGAGTGACAGGTCATAGGGCGTGTCAAAAAGTGGGTAAGATGAGGATGAGAGTAGAGTGGCTGGAGAAAGGAGCATGATAGAGAGGATTCAGGTTAGTGAGATAGGAGATGCCCGTTGACTGTACATTTATAAGGAAAGCAAGTAAATGGAAGGGAATTCCACAGGCGGAAAGTGCGAGAAAAAACAGCTGGGGTAGAAGCTGTAAACGTATTTGTAGAAGAGACACAAGGAAGCCAGATTGTGCCGGTGAGAAACTGCCTGTATCCGAGCTGCCAAGTTGGGCTCTATCACATACGGATTCTCCGTTGGGGTTTGTCAAGAACACCTAGATGTATAGCAGGAGCACACGACCTGATATGGCAGCAGTACTCAATGCACGGGCGGATGGTAGATATATATGTGCAGGATTGTTTCAGGCGGAAAAAAAACTTCCTGGCCATACACAAAGATCCGACTTTCTTGGGAACCTAGAGTCAGTTTTCGGATAGCAGGTCAAGGTTGGTTGACCCTTAGTAACAAATGTCTAAACAGAAAATAGAGAGAAGCTAGACATGATGTCGTGAAACAGCAGGAACTAGAATTTGCGCGACAAAATCACGTAGAAATGCAAATTGTAGAATTCAGTTGCAGTTCAAATCTTGTATGAGCAAGTCACGATTGCTGGGCGCTGATACATGATGAATGAAAAGGAAAACACATTTGAGATAATAGCGCAATTTGAGCAATTCATCTTAGCACCCTCAAATAAAAAAAATCGGACTTATAAATTCTTATTCGGTAAAACAAGGAGAAGAAAAATCCGAATTGTTTTTCAAAGAAGAAAGAAATATAACGACGAAGATAAAAGAAGAAACAGTAATGTTATTTGTATGCTGATTCCTGCTTGTTAAAAGGAAAGAAAGAAATCGAAGCCGAGTTGTTTATCAAGAAAAGAAAAGAAAAGAAAGAAAGATAGCGATGCAGATAAATTAACATATGGCATTTCAGGAAATGTGTATGCTGAAATCCCAACAGTCAACTGAAAGAAAATAGAGACAGTTGTAGCTACATACATTGCGTTTGAGCCCGAAGTTGTATAAAAAATGATTAGGAAGAGAGGAAATAAAATAAAAGAAAAGATAGTAAAATAGGAGATAAGGAAATTATATAAAGATAATTTATTATATTCTAAGACCCATGGTCTAACACGCATACACTTCCACGAATATTATGTTACCACATACGCTATACCACGTGTTTATGAATTATATGATTCTCCCCATTTTTATTTTGTGTTAATCTCTTGCATTCGTTTTCGCCTGTATTCGTTCATATTTGATGATATGTGCTGTAAATTGTTCTTTCGACTATGTTGGATATCCGAATATTAGTTTTGAAGTTCAGGTCATTGGACATTCTTATTCATACATATATACTCTTTTTTTTATTTTAATATTTGGTTATTATTAAGATTTTATATCAAAATCGTCTCGTCTTGTCGTTCATCCTTGAATTGTTGGTCAGTGCAAGTGTTGATATTGAAGCAAACCTGGGAAGATTGCCTTTTGATTATATTAATCGAACAGCAATCTTATTTTCTTATTTCTATTTATCATTGTCCGTTTGTCAGCATCTAGAAGAGAAAACCTGTATTTGTCCATAGATGTGGTAATGTAAATATTGTAATGTAAGCATCTTGATGGTTATCGTCTAGGCAGGCATATGACACTGGGAAGAAGCTTGACCCACAGTAGGTTACCATAGCATTCTGCGGTAGACTGGTTGCCAGAGAAGGCAATAGAACCCAATCTGTCCTATTATTTAAGCAATAACTAAATGGAAGTGACAGATTAATACCTTTCCCAAGGCTATTTGTGCTTAAGTGTATGCAATTCAAGTGGAATTCGAACTCGGCACCCCGATTTATCGTTCCGAGTCGATATTCACTGCACCATAACGCACATCCTTTTTCTGTATATTTTATTATTTGTACATTTATCATAAAATATCTTGTATGTGTTTGTATGCCATTAAAGTAATAAACAAAAGAAGTATATTTGTTAACGAAATGTTCACTCCTAGATCACGTATAAAAGAAATATATAGTCGTTCTTACTCATGGTAGAAAGCTTACATTTTTATCACTAGGACATGCAAGCCCTTTACCCTGACTACGTAAAAACCAAACGGAAATATGGGAGGTACATTTTGGAGGTATTTATGTCGCATCTTATTTTTACTAATAATTCCATAACGTTTTTTACTTCCTTCTCTTTTATATCCTATAAATTGCACCGCTTTGCAACTTATTGGCTGCATTCATATTTATGAGTGAGAATCACATATCTGTCTCTGCACATATCCTGTGTGCTATTTTATTTCTTTATTTATAATTGCGTTAAACTAAAGGATTTTTTGACTGTTTCCATTTCTTTGAAGTGTTAACTGTGCAGTAATGTGAATGTCATTTCATATTTTCTCTATTGAATTCTCCGTGAAGTTACTGCTTTTTTTCTTTGTAAATTTTCTCATTAGAGCTTTGTTTATTGTCAGTTCAATGACTGTTATGACTGTTATAATAGTTATTCAGGGAATTAATACTCTGAGGAACAATCGGCATCAAATCCTAGTTCTTTTTCCAGACGCTTCGGCATTTCAGTTGATGATCGGAATCTTGCCAGCTCTAAAGTTTTGATTCTAACTCAAATATTTATTTCTTCCATATTCCTTACGCCGCTTAAAAATTCGACTTCCATTTCCCATAAGTGCATGATGATCTGTACATATTGACGGATACTTTGACACAGTAAAATGTAATTGCCAGAAATGCCTAGTAAACTGAATTGACAACGTTTCCAGTATATATATATATAGTTTTGTATTTTTGTAGGCTCTTGCATACATTTTCTGTATATATATATATATATATATATATATATATATATATATTCTAAACATATACTGTTAAATATAATAGATAATGAATGTGTATTATGTTTGTCCATGAGCCTTTCTAAACATCGTATTTTGGCTTTAATTCCAGTTGAAAATAAAGATAAAAATTCTCCAAAATTTGGATTTATTTTTTATTATTCTTGTTCTAAAGTTTCGGCTCACATGTGCCATCTTCAGAGAGCTTACAGGGACGTTGACATAAAGGCATCAACCATCAGATGTGATTTTACCTTGTGTTCACATAAAACATTACTAACCCAAAATAACAGTCACCGAATAACAGACACAGAACCATATGTCTAAATGCATATAATGTGTTGTAACCAGATTGAATGCAATTGTATTAAGTGTGGGTTGCTTGAATTTAATGTAGATGGCTTCCAATATCGGAAGTTTCTTTTGACTGTGTGTATGAGCGAGTTTTATTGTGCTATCCACCTAAATCTGTCTAATATTACCTACATGGCTATGCTTTTCTAAGAAATGTTGTTTAATTGAACTCTAATCAGAAAGTTAAAAGGTAAGTTTACGGGAGAGCGTGGTTATCTTAAAACCAATATATGTAATGGTTTTTATTATTAGTACCAGAAATACACACATACATACATATATATATATATATATATATAGCAGACTTTGTAATAATAATGGAGCATTAATAGAATCTATATGAGTAAAAGACTGTCACTTAACTAATTAATGTTACCTTCAAAATATCTGCTCCATAGTTTCTTTGGTGATATTTCCCTTCCAATCTTCATGCTGTTTTTTTTCACCAATTTCTTAATTATTTCCAAATTTTTGCCTTTTGTTTTGTTTTGAAATGATCATTTGTGTGACATTACGCTAGGGCGCGTATTTGCTGTTTAGAATTTGTTGGCTGCCATTCATTTCCGTCGCTTTTTATCCATTTTTCCTCTTTTTAATATTTACGTCTTTTCTCTCTACGTCTTTTCTATTTTTTTATGCGTTGACTTATTGTTATTGTTCGTAGAAGTGTCCCTGCGTTTTTTTTTTAGGTTTGAATATTGAATATTTGTACATAAGTGCATACACACTCACACATAACATTACACGCACACACGTGTATATACGTGTAAACACACTCATATACACACGTAAAAGTAGGAAAAGAAAGAGGGATAAAATAGATAAAAATAGTGAATACAGACTATCTATAATAGTGTTCTGATTTCAAAATAAGAAAGAACAAGGAAATGGCTGATGGAACCAAGAAATAGTTTATTTTATTGGCTAGAAAGAAATCCAACTAGGAATCTGTTGTATCCCGCGAAGGGATAAAAAGAGAAAGAGTAGTGCAGGAAATAACTCTTAACACTGAGGATATATAAAGAGATTTATTATCCCTCAGTACAATAAATTCAAATACAAGTACACCAACGAATAGTTAATAAGAATAACATTTAAGAAGGCAATGTCTCTGTACAGGACGTATGCGTTTGTCTTATGAAGAAGGTTTCTGTCTAGTGACGTCTAACTTTTGTCTCAGGCCGATGGCTCTCGAGTAAAGTCGATGACTTTCGTATAATCACGATCACTCTCGATCACTCACGTGTAATGACGAAGACACTCGTATAGTCACGAACACTCTCGTTCACTTTGTAGTTAGTTCCTGTCCAGGTCTTTTATAACCCATGCATGGGTAAGACAAGATATTCCCCACAACAGCATCTGTATAATTTGGTTATGAATTTGGAGAGGGGGGTCCCACATTTTAATATTGTAAGATTACATGTAAATAATTTTTTTTAATTTAAATCAAAATTAGAATAAAAAATATACTTCAAAATTAAAGTTTAAAGTTAAAAAGAAAACAATGCCTGGAGCAGAAATTAAATGGACGTAATTCATATTTGTTAAAAGTAATATTTTGGGGGGATAGAAAGGGCGACGTAGGGAAGAAACAGGAAAATACAGGAGCAAACGTATAGAGGAATCTATATGAATATGTGTATTTACGTTTCAGAATATTTAAATTTTTACTGTTGTTATTCAAAACAGTAACTTAAATTTATAAGATTTAATCCATGAACATTGATTGAATTCAAATTAAAATCTATTAAGCAGTCTGTTTGAAATATGCACGTGATGATTGCATAACGCATGAAAGTCCGAGTTTTGCTATCGACGTAGGACATATATATATATATATATATATATATAGTAATTATAACAATATTAATGGTAACAGAAATAATTCTGCTAATACTAGTAATAGTTATACTATAATTTAGATCGTCTTCAATAAAGCACCGAGGACGAACTCGGAGGGAAAATAGGGGAAGTAAAAAAAAAGAAACAAACGATGTACATGAACAAAAAATCAAATACTCGAAGGAATGAAAAAACCCAAGACGAAAACCCTAACACTAAAGCGCTTAATACGAAAGTAGATCAACAAAGACAGAAAATCTATGTAAGAGCCAATAAACCTACCTAGGTTTCACCCTTCTGCTCGTCAGGGTAAATTTACCCTGACAAGCCGAAGGATGAAACCTAGATAGTTTTGTATTTTTGTAGGCTCTTGCATACATTTTCTGTATATATATATATATATATATATATATATATATATATATATATATATAATCACCCACACGGCAAGGAAGGCGAAGGTATACGCTTATATAGAGTTGCAAATGTTGAAAGCATGTTCGGAGAAAATCCCAAAGCCAAACACCTGATAGCCAGCAATAATATATGAAATACGGAGTTGCATATAATGCGATGTTTCATACGGAGTTTCTATCTCGCGTTCATGATATAATGTTCAACGAGAAGTGTACAGCTTGATTGACAGCCTAAGTTCTTATTTCTGCAGAATTGGCATTTAATTATAATTGTTTATATTCTTGTTTTTTCTCTTATTATTTAACTGACTTTTCGTTAAACGAATTTTAGTTTTAATGCATTTCCTCTAACGGCATTTTCATTTCAAATCTTTTTAAAGCTATAGTTCTTAAATAGATATCTTCAAATTTTCTAGTTTGTCTTTTTTCCTTTTCTTTCCTGCAGTTCGTTTTAACATTCGGCTGTTACGATCATTCATTATTTTTGTGGAATTTTCAAGCCGTTTAACAATAGAACCGCTGCCATTCCAAATGCATACGAATCCGTTTTTCCTATTTTCTTTTCGAATAATCCCTTGCTGTCATGTTTTTGATTCAAGGTTTAAACATTATATTCATCTTTCTTGATTATTGTTACAAATCCACAATTCTCACAATTTTAGCAATGGGTATCTCACAATATTTTTTGAGGATGTACACGAGATATACTTACTTTTTATTAGATTTTTACATAGCGTTTTCTTTATTTTAATTTTTTTTTTCTAAAAATACTCTGCTTGTTCTTTGGGTTTTGCATCGTGTTTCTTTAGCTTATTCATCTTGATTGATTTTACTTTCAGTGTACCTGGATAATTCTCAGTTTCTTTCCTGTTCCGCTTCTTGAGTTTTTCCTGTTTTGGTAACACATTTCCTCGTGTTTCTTTGTTTATTTTCTGTACCGTAAACATTTTACCACAATTTATTTAGTAGGAACATCAATGCGACCTCCTAGATGATGATCATGCCCGTTTATATATTGTCTGCTGTTACTATGCCTACTTCATTGAATTTATTATTATTATTATTATTATTATTATTATTATTATTATTATTAGTAGTAGTAGTAGTAGTAGGTCATTTTTCATCGTATTTTGATTTCTGCTATGGTTGCACTACATACCAAGTTTGCGGAAAGACCTAAGGCAGGTCATGATGTGTTGTTATGGCTCCATTTCATGTTTTTCTATCTCCCCTAACTTCCCTAGCGTTAAATAGACAAAGTTCTACTTAGTATGTTGACTGTACTTAACAAGACAATGTTTTGTATATCATTTAAGCTCGTGTTTCCAGGGATTCAATGTGTTGTTTTGTTCCATTTTCTATCATTCCAAGGGCACATGCTATCACTGGCAATATACTTGTTTTCAATTTCCATATTTTTTCTCTTTCAATTTCCAGGTTCTTACATTTTGACAGTTTTTCAAATTCCTTGGTTGCTATGTTACAATCCGCTCGACAAGCCAGATCAATTAATAGGCATGTTTTTGCATTCTTGTTTTTAACAATAATGTCCGGCCTATTTGCTTCAATTTTCCTGTCTGTGTAATCCCATAGACTGGTGACATAATCTATTTCTTTAACCGGAGCTGGGTGATGTTCATACCAGTGTTTGTTTACAGATTTTCTATAGTGTTTGCACATTGTCCAATATAAATATTGCCCCATTCTATCGTCACGATTTTATATTCATTTGGGGCAAGTACAGAACAGCCTGGGATTAGATGGTCTATTGTTTCTTGGTATTTATCACAGAACATGTATTTTTGATCCACATTATTATGTATAATAATCGCCTGAAAATCCCTAGTGAAAATACTTTGGTCTTGTGCTGCAAGAATAAAGCCTTCAGTCTCATACTTTAATCCAGGTGCACATAACCATAGATGAGTATTAACTGTATCAACATTTGATTGATTGGCACGTTTTGGATATTGGCAAGGCGGAGGTTTGTTTTGCCAGCGTTGTTTCATCTGTTCAAGAGCTTTATACTTTGCTTTCATGTTCATATTTTTGCCGCGATATTTGGCTCTAGGTTTCTGTTTTGCTTTTCTACAGAATCTACTAAATGTAAATGTTTGTGTTTACTGCCTTCTTTTATTATTGGATATTTTTTCTGTTTTCATATTGTTTGACTAATTGTATCATCTTCCTTTGTTGTTTCTATGTATGTTAGTAAGTCAATAGTTGTTTTCTTGTATGACAATTCCAGTTGAATAAGAACTCTTCCCTCTACTTTACGGGGTATGTATAGACAGTTTTTAGGGAAAGCCCAAATTTTCTCCCAGAACTGTATAAATTCTTTTGTCACTTTAATTCTTTTTTTTTACCTATTTCCCTGTAAAATGTCTTTGCATCGGTTTGAAAAACCTTGTTTTGTCTGTAGAATCTTGATCTTTTCTCATAGCGTCTTATTCTATGAGCCTTCAGTTGTATTGTTTGCTTTATTTTTACTTAGTTGATAGGAGTTAATTTTCATTTCTAATGTTGCATTTTCTTTCGACTCTTCTGGATTTTCTAGTTTTTACATTTATTCCTATTATTATTATTATTATTATTATTATTATTATTATTATTATTATTATTATTATTATTATGTCATTTTCCATCATATTTCTATTTCTGCTTTGGTCTCACTACCAACCAAGTCTGCGGGCAGACCTAAGGCAGGTAGTGGCGTGTTGTTATGGCTCCATTTCATGTTTTTCTATCTTCCCTATCATCCCCAGCATTACATAAATAAAGTTTTCCTTAGTGTGTGGGCTGTACTTAATAAGACAATTTTTTGTATATCTCTTAAGCTGGGGTTTCCAGGGATTCTTTCAATGTGTTGTTTTGTTCCATTTTTTATCATTCCAAGTGCACCTACTATCACTGGCAATATACTTGTTTTCAATTTCCACATTTTTTCTATTTCAATTTTCAGGTCTTTATATTTTGACAGTTTTTCAAATTCCTTGATTGCTATGTTACAATCCGCTGGACAAGCCATATCAATTAATAGACAAGTTTTCTCCTTCTGGTTTTTAACAATAATGTCTGGACAGTTTGCTTTAATTTTTCTCTCTGTGTAGATGGTGTAATCCCATAGAATGGTTACATCTTCTATTTCTGTAACCGGTGCTGGATGATGTTCATACCAGTGTTTGTTTACAGCTTTTTCATAATGTTTGCACATTGCCCAATGTAAATATTGCCCAACTCTATCGTGGCGATATTTATATTCATTTGGGGCAAGCACAGAACAGCCTGAGATTAGGTGTTCTATTGTTTCTTGGTGTTTATCACAAAACCTGCATTTTGGATCCATATTATTATGCATAATATTTGCCTGAAAGTTTCTAGTGAAAAGTCTTTGGTCTTGTGCTGCAAGAATAAAGTCTTCAGTTTCAGACTTTAATCCAGATGCACGTAACCATCGATGAGTATTAACTTTGTCAACATTGGATTTATTGGCACGTTCTGGATATTGGCAGAGGTTTGTCTTGCCAGCGCTGTTTCATCTGTTCAAGAGCTTTATCTTTGGCTTTCATTTTCATATTTTTTGCCGCAATAGTTGGTTCTTGGCTTCTGTTTTGCTTTTGTACAGAATCTACTAACTGTAAATCTTGTTTGTATTTACTGCCTTCTTTTATTATTGAATATTTTTTCTTTCTTTCTTCATGTTGCCTTACTAATTGTATCATCCAATCCTTTGTTGTTTCTATGTATGTTAGTAAGCCAATAGTTGTTGTCTTGTATGACAATTCCAGCTGAATAAGACCTCTTCCACCTTCTTTACTGGGTATGTATAGACGGTCTACATCAGCCTTTGGGTGATGCATCTTATGCTTAGAAAGAAGCTTTCTTGTTTTAGCATCCATTCGCCTGATGTCGTTTAGAGTCTAGTTTAAGATGTTAAAGCTATATTGGACAACTGGGATTGCAAGGCTATTAATGGCCATAACTCTGTTCTGTGAATTTAATTCAGTTTTTAATATCATTCGTAGCCTTCTATAGTACTCTTTACGCACTATTTCTTTCATTATTTTCTGGTGAATATTTTCGCTCTCATTTACACCTAGGTATTCATAAGCTTCGTCTGGCTTCAATTCTTTTATTGTTACAGCAGGGTCTAAGCTAATTCCTTTGGTCATCCATGCAGGAATTTTAGTGGGATCGTCAACCATTTCTTGAAGTTCTTTGGCTAGTTTTTTATGTGCTGTATTTAAATAATATAGCCAAAAGTTAGGAATTTTATCTATACCTGGGAATTTCCAATTGTGTGCTTTTTTAGTGCAAATTTAAGATCATCTTCTGTCATTCCAGACCATGTCTGTTCTGGTTTATTTTTCATTCGTTCTATCTCTTGCGCAATCCAATGTACTTCCTTGCTATGTTCTTTAGGGCAAGCCCATATCTTTTCCCAGAACTGTGTGACTTCTTCCATTCTGGGGGGGACTGTCACTTCAATTCTTTTTTTACCTATTTCCCTGTAAAATCTCTTTGTATCAGTGTGAAAAATCTTGTTTTGTCTGTAAAATCTTGCTCTTTTTTCACAGCGTCTTATTCTTTGAGCCTTCAGTTAGATTTTTTGCTTTATTTTTTCTTTATTTGATAAGACTTCATTTTCATTCCTAATGTTATATTTTGTTTCGGCTCTTCTGCTTTTCCTACTTCTTACATTTATTCCTCTACTCAGTTCATCCAGTACTGATAGTTCACTTCTAAGTTGTTCGATTTTTTTTTCTATTTTTCTCTTCCAAGGTGGATCTTCATGTCTGCGAGACTGCCTTGTTTTTATTTTGATATTCAATTTTTTGTTGCTGCTATTGCTTTATTATTATTATTATTATTATTATTATTATTATTATTATTATTATTATTATTATTATTATTATTTTAAACTATTAGAATTATTATTATTATTATTTCATTTTTCATTATAATTCTATTTCTGCTATGGTCGCCTTACCAATTCTGCAGAAGACCTAAGGTAGGTCGTGGTCTGTTGTTATAGATCCATTACATGTTTTTAAAACTCCCTAACATCCCTATCATTATAGAGACAAATTTTCCTTAGTGGGCTGTGCTTAACAAGACAATGTTTGTATATCACTTAAGCTGAGATTTCCAGGGATTCTTTCATTGTGGCTTTCATTTTTTGTCTTTCCAAGTACACCCACTATCACTGGTACGATAAATGTTTTCAATTTCAACATTGTTTCTATTTCAATTTCCACGTCTTTATATTTCGACAGTTTATCGAATTCTTCTTCTTCTTCTTCTTCTTCTTATTATTATTATTATTATTATTATTATTATTATTATTAACGGGGAAGGGAAACGCGTCAAAAATGTTTAACCACTCTAAAAGCTGTATACAAGATATATACACCACATCCATATGTACTCGATATTGTGACGTGTTTTTATTAAAATCTCGCAGGTTGGCCCTGATCAAAATAACTTTAAGTCATTATCACAGCTGAAACCAGGTCATATTGAATATATTCACAAATATTCCCAAGTCCTCTTGCTTCTATCATCCTTCAGAATTAATAAACCAATTTTCTTGACAGCTGGATATTCCCTAAATAATGCTCATGAACAGAGATTCATAATGCTTCAGACCCAAGGCAACATGACGAAATGATTAAAACTAGATAAATAACACGCACATTTATGGTATTTAACGGGATAATTACATTATACAACTGAATAGACCAAACTAAATATATTCCCAACTCCAATTACTTCAGGTCAGAAGCTATGAGAGCCGTAACTTATGTATTATCTGCATCGTCAGGACCTAGGCGATCATCTCCTTCCACATCTCCTTATAACTAGTTGCTCTTAATACCCCTTCTCCTTGCTATATCACCCAATCCCTGCTCCACTATTCATCTGCTTAAGTCCATCAAGTATGGCATGCGTTGCTTTCCATTGTCTCCCTTCCCTTCTATCTATACCTATGTCATCAGTTTCTCCAAGTCCTCCTTCCTTATTTCTTGTCCCAACAACTTCAGCATTCTTTTCCTGATGTTATGTATCAGTTTCTTTCTTGTGTTCGTCCGCTCTAAAACCTTATCGTTGCCCCAGTTTTCCGTTCATAGTATCTTCAGTATCTTTCTCTAGAACAACATTTTTGTTGCTTCAAGTTTTTCCTTAATGTTTGCTGAGATTGTTCAGCATGCGCTGCCATATTAAAGGACGGACATCACACAGCAATTCAGTATTCTCTTCTTTGTTTCTAGCGAAATCTTCCTGTTTCTTAAAACTTTACGCTTATTTTGAAATGGTTCTTTGGCAATACACCTTCGGATTTCCTTGTCGCAAATTTCATTTTCTTTTGGAATGGATTATATGTTCTAAATTTTTACACCTGTATGTGTTTAGTAGCATCCACTTGTAGTTTGCATTTAGTGCTCCACTTTTTACTGATTACCATGAATTTATTTTTTTGTAGTTTAGATATACTTATTTCTTTCCGCTTTCTTTAAACACTCTCTGTAAGAGTGTTAGTTTCTTTACTTTATCTGCTATAAGCACTGTATCACCATATTACTAATCCAGTACTCTTTTCTTTTTCAACAAATTAACTTTTGCATATAGCTCGTGAAGCAATTTTGCATGTTTCATAAAATATCTAATTTCTGTTTACATAAAATTCCTGCAACATTATATTATGAAAGCATTATATTTAGTGTCAGTTATAATACTAACATTTGTAAATTCCCGGAACATTCCCTAAGTTTTCTTCTTCGTGAACAGAGAAAAAAAGTTCAAATATCTTTGTGAATCATTGCAAAATGTAATATTCGTAAAAAATTCTTCACCATAATTTTGCACAGAATTATTTCTCAATACCGTGTTTACTCGTTGTTAATTTTGTTCTTCTGGCCGTAAAAATAAGTTTGAAATAGTGAAGGTGGTTCAGTTGCAAAATTTCTGGAACGGAACATTAATCTGCATACAATAGACTGGATCTGTAAAGCGTCTCTCCTCTAGCAATTGTGGCAGCATTCATCTTCATGCTACAGAAATGCTGGAACGTCTAATATTTCTTCAAAAATAGTTCGAAGTAGTAGAATCAATGATAAAAAGCTGACTGAGATCTTCAGTTATTTCTGAAATATTAGGGATATCGCTTTCACCAAATTGGGAACATCATTCTAAATTATTATTAGCTTGACTTCAATTTTTTTCGCGCATTATCAAAGATGAAGGAAAAACTTGAAGCAACTGAAATGTGGTTATACAGAAAGATGCCGCGAATCTCAAGGATCGAGCAGGTGAGCAATGATGAGATTTTAGAAATGATGGAAACAAAAAGGAAATTAATACTTAGCATCAGGTAGAGACAGCTGAAGTTCCTGAGACACGCAATGAGGAAGGAAGGCTTGGAGAACCTGATACTAACAGGCCAGATAGAGGAAAAAGAGACAGGAGAAAGCAAGGGATAACATATTTGAAGGACTTAATCAGGTGGATGACGGAACGAGGATTGCACAGTGTAACAGAAGGCGTGCCCAGAGCCACCAGGGATAGGGAAACGTGGAAAGCCATGATCGCCTCCTCCTGAAGGGACAGGGCACATAGAAGAAGAAGAACACCAGAGAACTGCAGAATCGACATTGAACTCCTATGATAACACAACTGTGACGAGAAACATTGAAGTCCACATAGACAAGAGCGTCAATACTGTGTTGTCTCGTCATATATGAAAATCTCATTCGATTTGGCCGTTCTAATCTGCGTGCATTAGCATTTTGATTTGAAATCTCCGTATTCATTTTTGTAACTAATACTCTCAGACCTCATGATATTGTAGAGAATTTTGCATTATGATTTATGCGCGTAATTATTGGCTCAAGTTGGCCCGAACTTCTTGTCATCAAGTAGCATTTAGTTGTCTTACAGCTTCTAGTTGTTCTTTGCTCAATCTCACATAGCCGCTCCTGTTGAAGAAATCTTGTAGTTTCTCTTCTCTGGCTGGCAATATCAACATTCATAATAGAATATCAATAGTTACAAAAAACGAATAATGTATACTTAGTGGCTTCATATTTATCAAGACGAAAGCGTAGCGTATCTACGTTACGTACAGAGTTAATATATATATATATATATACATATATATATATAACTGTGAATTTACCTTTGAACAGGTGTCGAAAAACCCACTGAGTATAAATGCGGAGGGGAAAAATCGGAAACAAAAAAATAAATGAACTAAGCACTTGAACATTAGTCAAAGTACTAGTCGAAAGAAAAAAAACGAGACGAGGAACCTAACACGTAAGGCGCTCAATAGAATAGCAGAGCAAATAAATAAGTAAGTAGCTAACCAAGAGTCAACGGACCTACTAAGGTTTCAACAAATGGATGGACAGAGGCAAAGTGCCCTGATGATCCATTTGGTGAAACCAGGAGACAAAAATTGTGTACCACCTTGTGCTTCTGCCAGATAGCCCCTGGAGAACTACCTGAGAGGCAGACAGTTTAAGATTTGAATGTATTATATAATGGTAGCACCTATCATTCATATATATATATATATATATGTGTGTGTGTGTGTGTGTGTGTGTGTGTGTGTGTGTGTGTGTGTGTGTGTGTGTGTGTGTGTGTGTGTGAGAGAGAGATTTTTTTACAAATGTGAAGTAAAATTGTCACGTTGACACCAATATGAATTAAATAGAAATCAGATATAAAAGAAAATTCAAAACAGAACTGAACTGCGATACAAACATCTGGCCAGAAAATACGTCTACATTATTTGAAAGGCACAAAAGAAAAAAAAACAAATGAACTCTGCAGAGCTAAAATATTTTTTACTGATTGTGACGGACGGCCATTCACACACAGTGTACATCACGGAGTCATTTTACTTATTTCCGCTACTACACTCTGAGCAGACATGAAAAGACTTAACCGCAGTCACGAATATCAGTCAATTCTACTCATCCATCCATAACTTTGAACAAAAAAGTGTGACCCTCATAAGATATTTACTATTTCGTTATATACTAACAGGTACTTCTTTCGTAATTCTCGCTTGTGGAACTCACGTTTGGCTTCATTTTCTCCAATCAAGTGTCATGTTCGATAAGTTAAATATTATTCGATGATCATCTTCTGTCTGCATGGAATCTTTCTGTCATTATTTACACTCAATAATGACGTTTTATCTGAGATTATTTTACAGACTGTAACAGCTTGAGTATTAGTAGTATTATAATATTGCTTGGATTAAAATTATTAAGATAAAATATAAACTGTATCTTAATTGAATTTTTATAAATCAATTGTTAATAATATATTTTAAACAATATAATTAATACCAGGTCTTTATTTGAATGATTATGCATTAAATTAGATTTACGGGGGACATAGACTTGTGAGCACATTCAAACTATGTCCTTATTGTTGTGCAAATTAATTGAAATAAATAATGAATAATGCCTATTTTTTGCGATTTCCCTGATCTCTTATACGTCGACTTTTGGCGGGTTTTCTTCATATTTTTTTCAATTCTCACCGCGTTTTCCTTTACGTTTTGTCCTGCTAGACCCATTTTGTTTATTTGCCTTGATGGCAAGATTGTCAGTTGAAAGGCTGACAGCAACACTATCCGCGATCTCTCTGTAATGCATATCAGTGTGTTCTTGAAGCGTTAATATTTCCGTAAGCTTCCATGGAGTAGGGTCTATCGCAGATAATGTCCTTGTGACAACTAATCTATAGTCGATACAATAGTGTCTAGGGGTGATAAAAATCTCATGAAATAACGGATGACACAATATTTGCTACATCATACATCCCGAAAATAGATTCATATTTTTGCCCACTACTGCAAATGAATTAATTTGGAGAAAAAACAAAAATAAATCGATTACATCCTGCAATTTCAGTAGGTTTATAATGACCATATGAGAAAAGAAATAAAAAGAAGATGTCTAAATTAATTTTCACAATGCTGTAGGAAAATGGATAACTTAATAAGCATCGTTACAATTATCTATCAGCGCACATCCTGGTATTTTTTTAAAATTAGTACCGCCTTTTCTGATGGACTGTGTCTTTTTGTGAGATTTTATTGCTGTTCAGGTTTCTGATCAGAAGATTGGTCGTTTTGAATCCTGTGGAAGTACATCACGGTTGCTGCTATTCCTGACCTGGGCTGTTAGAACATGCTAACTTTCCAGCTACGGCCAAATAAGGAACCCCCAAACAAAATATTATTAAAGTATATAAATAATATATTACATTCAAATACCAAGGAATACATATTAATCCAAAAGAATATCAACAATAACGTCTCATATAAAATTACCAATAATGCATTTTATATAAAACGATCAACTATATCTGTTGTTGAAAGCATACAATTGCGTTCAAAATATACATATATCATCATTAAATAACGTATAGATTTTAACAAAATCAAAGACCAAACAAATATCGCTGTCCTTCCAACTACATAACCAGGACTGATATCACAGTTGGTCAGTCTGGATGTCACAATTATGATTATATTATCTGTTTTTAACCGATGTAATCTCTGCTCATTTCTGGTGTTTAGATCTTCAAAGCTATGACATTAGAACCATTATAAGTTATGAATATTATTAATTCGTATTCGTTTTTATGTAAGTCTATTCCATTCACCCATTACCTGGTTATCATCGCAACTTTTGTTCGTGGAGACAGTATTTGCATTTCTTGTGGATCATATCTGATTTCCTTATTGAACTTTATATTTCTCATTTTATTTTCGACAACAATTATAAATTTCGATTATTAAATTGCTCCTTCCGAAATTTTCATCGGTGTGAGTCGCGACTATCTGTTGCTTAACATCTTCGCAGAGTGTTTTCCTATATACTCCTGCATATAGTTCCCTCTTCGTGTTATATATCCATAAATAACAAACACGCGTGTATATAAAAATATATGTAGTTATATTTTATTGATGACGATAGACCGTGTGGCCTAGTGAACAGAGAGTTGAGGGAGCGCGCCTCTAATTGGGTTCGACGGGAGTGTAGCCTCTCTGCTTAGCTCTTCTAGCTTTTTCTTCGACTTCTGGTCTTGTCTGGCTCTCTGCCCAGTCTGCCTGTCGAGCCTGACTCCTGTCGAGGCTGACTGGGACTCTTCTGTCGACTTCTGTGTTTCGAGGTCTTTATATATCTTCCAAAACCGGAACTCGTTTTCTTCCGGGTTTTGCCTCGATCCGCGACGCCTACTCGACGCCCACGTAATTCTCAGAGTCACCTGTCTGTTTGCTCTGAGCTATTTCCGCTCTGCCGGAAATAGGGTCAAAATGACATCCGCTGCTTTCAATGACCGAAAACACCCACGCTTCATCAGCCTTCTTCGGGTGGGGCCAGATTATTATATTACATTCGGTTAATTACTCTTTTTGACTGATTTCTTCTTCTTTTTTATTATTATTAT